>CM037853.1:678432-1278432 GCA_021234595.1 Delia radicum
TATATTTTTATGATTCTTTTAAAAATAATTTACAATAATTACGAAATATAAAAATTTTCATTTTCCCACATTGACGACATGAATTACTTTAATATATAGAAATAAATATATATAACATAACAAACATTTTCTTTCAACTACTTACATCAATGGTTGTCTAAATGATGCTTTCTTTTAAAGGACGCAACTGCCGAAGATAATTATAGAAACGGAACGAAAAAATAAACAAAAACAAACGAAACGAAAAAAAGCAACAGTTTTTTTGCCATAAGAAAAAGGAACCATAAAAATCTACCTAAGATGTGTGTCTTTGTCTTTCACTTTACTCTGTCTACATTTCTGTATATGTTTGTTTGTTTGCAATTTGACCACACTAGATTATAAATCTTTAAACATTTAGTTTAGAAATACATGTTAAATTTACAATTATTTTCACAAGCCGGTGACAACGCAAAATTTAAGTTGTTTTAATCCTCAATTTTGATTTATGTATGAAAAACAGATACAAAAGCCTTCCATGTTGATTTTTTTATATGTCTTATTAGAGTTGTACTTTTTAGTATCATTTTCCTCTTCTCTACTACATCTTGACATGCCGCGACATCTGCTTCATTCTGCGTATATATTTCATTCTGGTTGTCGTACACACTATTAATGTGCTTATCAGCACAATTTTTTTTAGCAAGATTAATTAGTAAAACATTAGTATATTAGTAAAGCATTAGTATAAAACAGTTAAGTGCTGAATAAGTATAACAAAAATTTTAGCTGAAAACACGATTTTAGCAAAAAAATTTGCTAAAAAATAGTATACCTGATTTACAAGACGTTTTACTAACTTTTGTACTAACTTATTTTTTTGAGTGTAGATATATTGAACTTTATTCTCTATAATGAATTAAAATACGTTTCAAATTTTGTTTCAAATGCAAGTTGCATTTGAAAAAAACTTCATCAAAAAATTATCAAATATTACATTTTTAAAAGTAACCTAGGCCATGCTTGCTGTAATTTATTACGTTTAAACTTTAATTTTTTTAATGTAATTTAAATTATTACACCAACTTTGTTTAAATTGCATTTCAAATACAAGCTATCTTATCTTTATAATTGTACGAAATTATAATTCTTTTTTTCTCAATTTCATATAAAAAATGTATTTATATTTTTTTGTAGAAGGCATTTGACAATCAGTTTATGAAAAATTTATTGCGGTATCTTCAAGAGTAAAGTATATTCTAAATACTGAATTCTGAATCATTAGAAAGCGTCAATCGTATGATAAGAAGCTCCAAAAAGAGCCAAAATTTGCATTTTTGGCAAATTTAATTGCGTTTTTCTCAAAATTGTGAAGGGATGTAAAAATTTGGATGGCCGGATTTGGAATCAGGACATCAAAGAGTATATAAATCACATATCGGCATTCAGACCTATTTAAAATTTTCAACTTTATTTTTTTTAATTTTTTCCACGCTAACCTTTTTTGATAATGCTTTATTTAAAATCCAATTTTTTTTAAGTGCGTTTAATGCTGAGTAAAAGGAGCCCTTGTTTGTTAAAATCGGCTAAAAATTGTTAAAGTTACATGTTCGGTTGTTCTTCCAGAAGTTATTGATTTCCTTCTTGCACCCGATTCGAGATCTGTAAAGTCAGAAACTAGACCTTACAGGACTCGAATTGATTGCCTTGATAGCCGCCTGACTATCTGCAAAGATCCTTATATTTCCGGTGATTCTTTCAATATTAATAAATTGTATGCATTCCGTTGTTGCCCTGATCTCCGCCTGAAACACGGTATTATGATCCGGGAGGCAAAAGCATATTGCTATTGAGAGACCGCAGCTATAGAAGCTCAACCCAGTTCTTCTATCCATTTACGAAACATCCGCATAGAAGTGAATACCTGGATTGTTCCTTAAAAAGGTACCCTCCAATCAGGATTCCATGCTCGGGATTTGGTACTGCATCTTGTAGGTAGTGACCTCTCGGAGATCCTATTACTTTCGATTTAATACAAAAACTGTCCAAAGCTTTCAACGCAGCTAGACTATCAACATAAATGTTCAATGGCTTTTCCCTTTCCACGGAGAAACGCTCAGCAGCTTTACTAATGGCATCTATTCTAGCCTGTAAAATGCTGAAATTTGCTGGTAAAACAAAATATTATTGTATCTCGCAGCACATGATGGGCTAGACCTTGGGCAATTAGTATCAGATAAAAATCCAAATGGTTTCTCTGTCATGAATATTAATGAGTGTGTCTATATGAATACAAAGATGAGTGTGTCCATATGAATACAATATAGCGAATGGATTAATTAAAAAACTTCTTGACCGAACTCATACTCTGGAAAAAAACCAGACTTTCTGTGCGCAAATAAAACATTTAAATAAAAAAAAATATCCCTCCTCCCCAATCTAAAAGAATACTCCACGCCTCAATTTGGCTAATTGAGAACAAGATTTGTCAATTTATTTTTGCATCTAACAGATTTTTCTTCAAAGTGTCAATGTATTGATTTGTACAGACTTTGTTTGATGTTAACTAGGGTGACCATTTTTTGCTGACATGAAATCAGTACAAAATTTTTAAAAAATATAAATCTTGTGATATATTCTAAAATACACAGCAAATTAACTTTCCCTATGTAGAAGTTCGGATTAACTGGAAATGTGTCTACAAAATTATACATATTACTGAAAGTTATATAAAAAATTAAAGACTTACAAGGGGAGTCTCCCGATGAGATCTCCCCGATCATAATAAAATTTGGATATTTGGATATGTGATAAAAGGCCAAAGTTTATACATTATTGTAATGAAACATGTATGAAACTAATGAAATTCAGAATTTTTTGAATGCAGGTTTAACGTGCTCGCGTAAACAAATAATTTTGATACCATATTGCCTATGTATTGTGTTAGGGTTGCCATTTAGTTAATATATTAAAAATATATTTTAAAAAGCTATTTGAAAAAACTCGCATAAAAGACGAACCAGCACGAATGTCAGAAAAAGTTCAGACACCCCATCAACTAAATGCAGTAGGCATGATAAACATATTTTCTAAGCTTAATCCAACTATAATTCTTAAACAATAACAATTTTAATATCACTTAAAACACAGTTTTCTCAATAACAAAAATACTTGAAAGTTATTGGACATGTTTCGTATACCAGTTAATATGCCTCTTTCATTTGGTACCGAATGTGTCTAAGATTTCTCTAAAGCAATTCGAAATAAGCCGAAAATGACAAAAATTGGGTTTTTTGACCCCACTAAACATGAAATTGGGCCGTTAAAAAATACTTTGTATTTTTCTTTGTCATGTATTCAAATTTCATTAAGATCGGAGAGAACCCATCGGGACACTCCTCTTGCCAGTTGAAACTCAATTGGAAATTTTCATTCACTTTTTAATAAAATTTTATGAAATTTTTTATTTATTTTCATATTTTTCCCGTGTTTGCAGACTAACGACTTTTTAATTTTTCACCTTTATATTTTTATTTCCAAAAACATCCAATATTGTAAAAAATTTAATCTCTCGAATTCTAAACACTTCTTTTCGAACTAATATTAGACTTAAAACGGGTTCCCCACATACTTTTAGTTTTAAAGATTTTTTTACCAGTTCTATCAGATTAAAAAACTGTTAATTGAAAAAACTTTCTTTAATAGAAAATTTAAAATTCTGAAAACTGATTGTAGTTTATGTAAAAAGTAATCCATAAATTTTGATTTTTAAGAAATTTACATTTAAACTACAGCGAAATATTAAAAAAAAAAACAAGTTATTATTTTCATTTAGAATTTTCTTTTTACAAAAAATTCTTTATTAGAAACGAAGTGATAATGACAGTAAAAACTAAAGAAAAACTGTTGTTTTTAATTACTTGTGAGTTAATTTTTGATAATTAAAATAAAATCGTTTATTTTTACTTATTTGGCGGCTTTTTTTAAAAGTTTTATTTTTTTTTATAGTAAAAATAAAAGAAAATCTTTTATTTTTATGGGTTTTGAGGTCATTTCTTAATAGGTAAAAATAAATGAAAAAAACATTTGATTTAAAAAAATGTTTTTAACTATATGTTTTGTAGTTGTAAAGTACATATTGTGAGTGTATGTAAAAACAATAAAATTTTCTAAAAATCAGTACAAATCAGTACGCGATTTTTTCATCAGTACACGTGACCAAAATCAGTACATATGTACTGATGAAATCAGTGAGAATGGTCAGCCTATGTATAACCGAAATAATCCTACTCTCACTGCAAATTAATTTACGAGGAGTTTCTGTGTATTTTTCGTAAATAATAACTCGTAACCTGCAACCAGGTGGAGTTTGTTGGTCAGTGATATCATGGCACCCGTTATTAAGGCATTAAATACCATAAAAACCTGTATGGATAAAATAATTTCTGATGTCCGACATTTAACATCATACAATGAACATAAGTACATATTTGTAAGTGTGTACTTACATATGCAAATGCGAATGCGAATGCAATTATTTATGCAATCTAATATCTGCAAGTAAGTAAATGGGCAGACAGACAGCCAGAAAGACACGCAGACAGACAAACATGCATACATTCATATGTATGAAGAAACAGACAGACCTACTTTGACATGCTCTGAATAGTTCAAAGTGAGAAAACTGATAAACAGTAATAATGGACATCTCATGTTGATTTGGCCATAGAGTAAACAATAGTTTGCATATGGAGGAAAATGTTTGCTCTTCGCCAAAATCAACACAAACAAGTTTCAGTTCTTCTTTGTTAACGTTTTTTAACTCTATGATTTAACTAAAAGTTTTATTTTTTGTAGTTTATCTCTAACAAGGAAGGTATTCTTGGGCGGGGATTTAAAAATTTTGGTTTGAAATTTGGCAGAAGTATTCTTATTTGAAAAATATTTGACACGTATTTTTTTAAACTGTTCCGACTTGCCGATATTTAAATTGAAGTATTTTAAAAACTAGTAGGCTGATTTGAATGGTTGATGTATTATTTTGCTATTTTTTGAATGTTGATTTTTTTTAGTTTTTGTTTCGCTTGTATTTTTTTACCACTTTCGACCCCACCTAAAACTAAAAATTATACTAAATACATTCTGAAGTTTTCACAGTGGGACGGCGATGGGATCTATGCTTTTAAGAAATTTTAATAAAAAACCAAACAAAAATTTGTAATTTGCATGCAAGTTTTTTTTTAAATATTTGAAACTACATTACTCCGCGATATTTCCAAAACTGAAAAATGCCAGATTTGGATACAGCGTACCTAATCCTATTAAAAAATAAGAGGTTCTGTAAAAAAATTAAATTTGTCGAGTAGTGTTATTAAAAACTTTTATTTATTTTTTAATATTTTCAACAAGCAAAGTAAACAAATGCAAAGTTTTGTGGTATTTTAGTTTTGAGTGTATTAGTTGAAATGTGTGTAGACGCTGATATTTACATTATTGTAATTTTAGGTGGGGTCAAAAGTAGTAAAAAATACCACCGAATGTTAAAAACTAAAAAAATAAATAAATTCAACATACATATTAAAAAAGTGATGTACAAGATCATTAACATACATTAACCATTAAAATCGGCCTACTATATTTTAAAATACATCAATTTACATATCGGCATGTCGGAAAATTTTTCATGTAAAATATTCCTGCCAAATGTCAACGGAAAGAATAAGATATAAAATTTTAGTTTCTTAGTAAACATAATTTAATCTGCTATAAAAACATTACTCTAAATTTGTCACGGTACTTAAAACGTAAAATTTTGAATTAAAAAAAACTCAGAATTTTTACAGCATGTTTTCTGAATGCTAAAATAGTGCGGAGTAGAGCTGGCAAAAATCGAAGATTACCTTAATCGCGACTACGATAAAAAAAATATGGCTTTAATCGCGATTATGGATTAATAGCAATATTTTTAACTTAATGATTTTTTAAAATTATTTTTAAAACAAATTGAGACATATTGATATACATATGACTATTTTTACGATATGAAGTAAAATGACTTATTGCAGATTAGCTCCTTAACTACCGAATTCAATGTATTTATTCAAATATAATATCTCGCTTTATTTGGGTGGTATCTGAACACTTAACACATTGGAATTATCGGAACGTGTTCTTCAAGTTAAGTTTTTCAAAAATTTTGTCCGTTTTGCGATATCTCGCTTAGTTTTCGAGATTAATATATAATGGCGATTTTCCACAGAAGTACATAAACACTAGGGCGGGTCGATTTAAAAATCGCTTAACGTTCAAGGAAAATGCAGATTAATGCATAAAACATCATTCTAGGTGACCGTTAAGGGGTTAAAATTTAAGTTGAAAGAGGGCCTTTTCAGTCTTGTTTTTATAGCAAAATGTGCAAATCTCGGGATAGAGATATTTCAGAAAGTAGGAGGAGTCTTTCCAAGATTAGGGTCTCTATTTCTTCTCCGGAAGACGCTCTAGCAGATTAATGTATAAATTATATTCGATTGGGTTGGATTCGATTGGGGCACTCTAAATGGGTCAAAGTGGGATTTTTCAAAATTTTAAACTACTGGTCAAAAGTCGGGACATCAGAATTCGTTTTAGAGGTATGGTTCCTTCGGCAAAGTTTCTTATTTTGATCCCTAGAATACGATTTTCCTTGAACGTTGAGCGATTTTTTTGGCTCCATACAAATCGACTCGGCCTAATAAACACCCTTATAAAATAAATGTGCTAGGTCCGGGAGACATAACGAGTGATCAGTTTTTATAAAACAGCCTCAGTGATTTATTTATTTTTTTTTTTACTTATTTACGTTTTAACTTATACTTATTTACGTGATAACTAATATTAAAAAATATTCTCGAATAATATAAAGTTAGTTGTGCGTTCGATTTCGTTTCCCGTATTCTGTGTTACAATTTCTATCGATCTCCATTCTATTCCTATGTAAAGCAATTTACTCTACACTTTTTTTTTTTGGAAAAAATGCTTTTTTGCTTAATTGTTATTAGTGTTTTAGGCATTAGTGTGATTTTATTAGCAATTAAATGGTAATGAAATTTCAATGCTAATGAAAAAATCCCAAGTATGATTTAGAAAAACAATATAGGCAGTCTATTTTAATGTATGTTGTCAAAGAATTCTATTCGTGTTTGTTACAACTAAAACCCAAAAACGATATATTCACAGGGTTACTCGCCATGTCGTCGGCTTATTATTGGTTCGACCCATACGCCAAAAAGTTGTTATCGAGAAAAACGATAAAGAAGATGCAGTTATTTCAATTTTTGTATGCAAAATCTGCAGGTAGGTCATATTTGTTACTTGATATCTCTGATATGATACGAAATAACGCGAAACGGTTTTCGAAATCAAAAAGAGGATATTTACATTATATACAATTCATTCCTAACTCATTTTTTTCAAAAATGGTCGGTGGGTCAAACCAATAATAAGCCGACGATGTGTTAAAACAGTGTAACTCAACATATATTATTATAAATCTAAGACTCTTTTTTTTAAATCCTTCCAAACAAAATTATTCATTCGATCTATAGACGTAAGTTTGGCAATTGTCTAAGAGGCGGACGTAGCAGTTGTCCCATTTTGTCTTATAGCAACTTGTACCAAAATTTATAAGACTAGCTTTTTTATTTTCCAAGATATATAATGTTGTCTCTCTAAAATCTTACACTGCACTGCGCCTTGTGAGTAGTATTGAGTACGCTCATAAAAAAAGTTAGTACAAAAGTGTATTAACGCGTTAAAATTTAATTGCACTATTTCTTTCTATTCTATTTAGCTAAAGTTATAAGATTTCATCCAAAATGGCATCTTTTTGGGTTTAACACTTATATTATTTAGTTTTCTTAAACTATTTTTTATTTTTCACACCTTTTTTAAATTTCTCTCTTAAAATAGGGGAAAAACGCAGATTTTCCCAAAATCTACAATGACAGAATTAACTACGTGATATCAATGAATAGATTAGATCGATGAATTGTCACTGGAATTCGTGCGCTGAAACGTTTCATTAAAAATTGGTTCATAAAAACTATGCAGCTTTTTCATAAAAACTAAGAAACTTCATTACTTGAGTGAAAAATTTAATTAAAACTCGTCCAAGAAAATTCTCTCTGTGTGGTTGTGAGTTTGTATGGGGAAACTTGGTCCATGAATAGCGTTTCAAGTTTAAACTGTCAATTCAATATTAAAGCAACCTCTCTTATAAACAGTATTTGTTTAAGTGATGTAAACTATTTTGCAGAACTTTCAGTACAACCTACGTACATTAAGAGCGGCAATTTTTTAGTATAAAGAAAAATAGATCTATCAACACATTCCTGAAAGGGTCAAATAATAAATTTGAAAACGAAAAACTCTATAGATTATTTGTTAGGACAATATCCTAATGAAGAAATATAGAGTATGGCCTCGAACTTGAATAATTTTCATTTTCATAAAGAAAAACTTTTTTGGAAAAATTTCAATTTATTGTTCAGATAATTGTAGCATTAGGTCTAAAAGTTATTTTTGAAAATTTTTCTAAGTCTTGCGACACATAATTTTGTATTATTTTTATTTTGGCATGCTGATCACGAATATTTTAATAATTATTTGTATTAAATTCAAAAAGATAACAATTTTACTATGTAAATTTTCAGTTTTTCCGAGATAGTTGTCGGTCAATTTACAAGTTATCTTTCAACCAATATTGACATAATTCTGCTCAAATGAATAGTAGTTTTGTCTGTTTTGCTAATGCAAAAATAATAGTCCTATTTATTATATTTTTTCACTAAACTAATGAAGTTTTCTTCACAATGGGAATGAAAATTTTCTTAAAATTCATGAAAAAGCTTCATTGTGTGAATTAAAATATTTTTAATGAAACTTTTTCATTAGTCGTATGCAATTTTTAATAAATAATATGAAATTTTTCATTACATTTTATGAAAAATTGCATTCATTTTATGAAAAGTTCCAAAGGACGAGTTCCAGTGACATTTCATAGATCTAATGCAAAAATTCATTGCTATCATGCAGATAATTCTCTCAGTGTAATGTTAATATCTTTGTACTAACTGAATTTATAAGTTGTTACCATTAAAATACATTTTTCAATTCGATTGGCACTTTATTTCTCTGTGTGCAGTTTAAGAAAACTTTAAAAAAATCGAAAACTTTGGACTCGGGGCGCCACGGGCTAATACTATCTAATTTTTCTTAAATTCTCACCATCTAACTTTTAGACCTAGTTCTACAATAATCGCAACAATAATTGATAAAAATCGAAAGTTAAAAAAAAAAAACGCCGCTCTACCGTACGTACATGTTTTTCGAGTGCAAATGTCAAAATTGTTGTAGTTGTTATGGCTCTGTGCTATTGTTGTTTGCATCATTATATTAAACTATACATACGTGGTTTTCTCTGTCTACAATCGTTCATCTTTGGCCATGCTGATGCTGCTGCATCTGATTTTTGAAAGACTTGTTATCGTACAATAAAAGACATAAAAATAAAAAATAAAAGCAAAAAGACATTTAACGTTAAACTCACGTACAATAAAATGTAAACACTTTGCAAAGATAAAACAAAAATAACCGCCATTATATGAGAAATTTATATTTAGTTGGCCATTTCATGCTACAGAGCGAGAGTGTGTATATTAAGATATTCGTTATAATATTTAATCGATATTCATAAATGGATCTCAGAAATTAAAAACGTCGCATTTTCTAAAACTACGATTTCTTTTACTAAACTTTAACAGTATCATGCATAAAGTTTTAAAACTGTTTCCCGTTTTTATGCAAAAACATCATGCATAAATTCTTTAATAAAGAAAATTTAATAATCTTTTCAGAGTTGACTAAAACCTATAATAAGCATGTCATAAAGTTTGGAAAAAAAAGTGATTGTACTGATCTTTTCAAGCGTCAGACACACATCAATAAGTGGAATCTAAATTTGATTCTAAACAAATATTTAATTGAATCAATTAATATATTAATTGTCATTTAAATATATAAATACTTATTTACGTAATTCTGAAATTATTTTTTAATACACTGTTTAAATAGAAAATGTTCAGTATCAAATACCAAATGCATTTGAAGTTTAAAACAAAACAAACACAGACGCAACATTAACAAAAACACACATAACTACGTATCGTTCACACAGCTTTTTTTTTAATAATTTTTTTTTTTATAGAAGTTATTTATAACTCTTTTTCCTTTTTAATTTTCAATAAAAGTATTAATTGATATTATCATTGCCGTGATAAGTACAAAATCAATTAAAATATTAATTGATTCAATAAATTTTTTAATTGAAATCCGTTTTTAGTTTTTTCTGTTTAACATTTTGTATCCATCATATTAAAAAACTGCAACAATTGCATCATTTACGCATTTTTCATTAAACATAGTATAGTAATGTTGAATTGAAGGGCTTACTGTAAAAACTTGATAAGCTACTTTTTATGTTTAGTTTGTTTACGAATTTTAAAGGTTGAAAGAATGCAATAATATGAATTTTGCAGGAATTTTATACACTAACTACTTGTAATAAGTGTTTCAGAAAGACTTCTATCACATAGTAATCAATGGATGTCTAGAAAACAACGAAAATACGTAAAACAATAAAAGTGGCATATCAACTTTTCACAATAACCCCTTCAATTAATCAAAACATATTCGACATTCAAATACTTTTAGTATAGATAGATAGCACTTAGATTAAAACTAAACTTTGATAAAAAAAATATGTTTTTTCTCTTTATTAGTAAGATAAAAGAAACCACAATTTGTCAGACCCAAAAATCGTGTAGACCGATGTTATGCATGACAATTTTTAATAAAGGTTTGATAGTGATAATCTGGACTTCAACAATGCATTCCAGCCTAATACTTTAAATTTAAAAAAGAAGAATGGCAGTTTCAAAATCTTTTGAACGTTTTTGGATTTTTACATTACACATGAGTAGGGCAAGGAATTTCATGCAACTAAAAACTGAAAATAGTAGCTTAAAATAAGCAGTAAATAATCCAAAATATGCGCTTTAAATATGCATTTAAATCGAAGTATGCACAAAAAACCAAATAACATGCACTAACAATTAAAAATATATGTCTGAACGTATAATTTTTGGATTTTTAAAAATCGATTTATTATTTATTAAAGCAACAATAAAAATGAAATCCAATAAAAATGTCTAACAAATGAAACCCTGATTATATGTTCAGGGTTAGAAATAATTGCTTTTGTATATTTTTAATTATGACTCAATTAATTTTTACAATATATGCAAAAATGTTATGCAAAATATGTAACAAAAAATGACAAAATATGCATAGCAACATATGCATTTGTTACAAAATATGCAACAACAAATCAATGCCATTTTGTTGCAAATGCTTTGATACGGAAAAGTATTTGGTCAAAATCGATTTTGGGCTACTGACTAAAAACAATGCATTTGCATGAAATTCCTTGCCCTACACATGAGTATTGAAAATAAAAATACTCCAAAAAAATGAGTATTGGGGTTGCATACACTATATTTCCGATTTCAGAAAAACCTACTTTAAAAAAATCTTTAGACAAATTTATAACTACACAGGCCTAAAAGAGTTTTTAGAGGTCCAAACTGGGCCTATAACATACTTTTCTAAAGTCTTGAGGTCAGCCGAATGCGAATCTGTTCTCAGAATTGACATAAGATTTACAAAAAGCCGGTTTTTTTGCTATATTCAGACGTTACAACATTGCGTATTAAAGTTTAATCTTTCTGATATCTTATTTCTTCTTTGAAAAATCCTCCGACGTCAAGCCTTTAGAAAAGTATATCTAAGGTCCAGGCTCTTGACCTCTCTGATTCCAACCAAGTTTGGAGCGTTTCAAAATATGAAAAATATTCGAAAATTTTAAAAAAAGTTGTACATAATATTCCATATTTTTTTTTTATTATTGATATGTTCAGAGTTTGCAAATAATAAATATAAAAATTTTATTTATTTTATATCTCCAATGCATTAAAATGTCATAACTGGAGTACGGTTTGGAATTTTGACTTTGCATTTAAAAAAGGATGTAGGAAATACAAATTTTTAATGTAATTAAAAGAAAAAAAGATATTTCTTTATTAAAATATATTTTTAAAATACGAAAAAAATAACTGTTGAAAGACATTAAATTTCCCTAATTTTTACAGCTTGTTCAAAATTGTTGTAGTAAAAAATAGTCAGATGTTTTTACTACATTTGTTAGTTGTTTTTCAACAGTTAAAAACAACTACATTTTTGTTTTAACGGTAATTACCTTTGTCGCCCTTTTACCTGAAAGTACAGTTTGTTTTAACTGTCATTTTCATTAGAAACTACTGTAAAACTTTTTTGAGTGTATGGTAGAGGTCGAAAATTAGATATTTTTTGATGGTTCAAACTCTTCTCCTTCTTTTACCAACAAACACTTTTCCATTCACATTCAAATATTTTTAGTATAGGTATACGATATATGTGCAACACATTCTCATGAATTATGTGCTCTGACAGCAAATGGGAAAGACTATGTAATATATGTCGCGATCAACTGAATACTATTGACACTTCCAAGGAAACTACACATTGGTGAATCAGCATATTTTAATGAAACTCGGATATGTTGTTGAGGACGAAAAATATTAAACATGTATTTTTTAGGTGCGCAATCGGACAGTTAGAGGTTAAAAATGAAGGTAAAAAATTAAAGCATTTTTGTATGAAAACATATTTAAAATTTAAGAATTTCAGATTTTTTTTTGTACGCAGTATTAAAGTACTCGAGGAAACAAAAATGTTGATACCCATATTGGCTATGCTGTGCGCCCAGGCTTGCCGTGTGTTTGAAATATTTATAATATGGGTTATAAAAGCTCTTCGGGAAAAGTCGTGTTAAAGCCGAATGATTACGAAAATTAAAAAAGCCCACCTCTTCGATTAAATTAAAGAAGTATTATTATAATTCAATTTAAACTCAAACCAACATCAACTTTCCAAACAAATGTGGTAATCGAAAAAATTGTTTTTTGAAATAAAAATGTTCGGACATTAATGATCAGGTTTTATATACCAGCGGATGCGTCTTTAAATACCTTTCATTTGATATGCAATAATTTATATAAGAAATATATTGGAAAAATGTCAAATTGTGTAATTTTTGACCCCATTTTAACCCCTAAATTTAAGATTGCGTACCTAACTAAAAATACGTGTCTAATATTTTTTTGTCCTTTACAACATATCCAATGCCACATTTATATTAGATAACAAAACACGTGTTTTGCAAAAACATGTTCTAAAGCTCTTTATTCTCGTTCAAGGAATTCTCTCTGTGTAAAAGAATAACGGTACTTACTTATTCACTCACTGACTTACTCAACATCGTCCAAGCTACACTACTGGAGCTAGGAACTTGAAATTTTGGCATGGAGGTCCATCCTACAGCGTAGACGTTCGCTAATATGGGATTTTTCGAAATTCCTACGGGGAGGGGCAATAAGGAGAAAATTCTCCAGCTTGCCGGTCTGGCGAAACCATTAAAGCGAGGAACTAGAAATTTGGTACATGGGTACTTTATCACAAGTAGATATCTGTATTGACGGTGTTTTTGAAAACTTCCACGGGATGTGGTAAAAAGGGGAAAATTCTCCGCCTTAGCGGCCTGGCCAAAACGCTGAGGCTAGAAACTGGAAATTTGGTACGTGAATTTCTTAAAACAGGAGTAGACAGACTTCGGTATAGAGCGTATTTTTGGAAATTCGGTATGTGGGTACTTAATACCAGTAGACATCTGTGAAGAGCGTATTTTTGGAAATCAAAAATGGGAAAAGTCGCTCCCTTGGCGGCCTGCATAAACCCCTTTAGTCTCAAATTTGGAATTTTAAATTTATGTCCAGGATCGTTGTAAAAATTGGGGTTAACGTATGTAGATCAATCCCTTCTTTAACCTGATCCCGCGTTGACGAGATTTTTGGAAATTCCTATGGGGAGAGCCAAAAAAGGGGTAAAGTCTGCCCTTTGATGGCCTGGCAAAACTTTTTAACGACTTACTTGAAGTTTAGTGTGTGGGTCTTTAAAGGAAAAAAGCTTTACATTTAAATCATGTGTTCCTTCTCCATACAGCATGAACTGTTGAATCGAGGAACTTATAATTTGGTGCAGGCATCCGCTAAAACTGGTTATTAAAAAATGTTTACAGGGAGGGATAGAAAGAGGAAGTTTTCCCCTTAACGTCCTACACAAACGATTTAGGCAAAAAGTGTGAAATTTAAAATATATTTTTTAGGCATGGGTTAATTTACACAGTACAATATTTTTCAACACATGGTTTTGGGACTAAATTCTGGGAACTGCACTTGAAAGTAGCCCCAAAAATAAGAACTTCTGCATCATTCGTTTTGTCAAGTTGGCTACAGTAATAATTTAATGGCCATACGAATTTTTTGGCTCAAGGGGGATTTTTAGCACTTTTTCTATATTTTAACACGGTTATATCTTGGTATACCGTACGGAATATCTCTTTTGTGTCTGAAGCAAAGTTGTAGATATTGAATAGGAGAAAAAAGAATGCGGAACAATCCTACCCGAAAAAAGTGCATCCGGTGCCTTAAAAATCGCAAAAATTACCATTTTCCCCATTTGTCACCTTTTTTGCTCAATAATAACTGGATTACAAATCCAGTTTTTTTTTTTTTCTTTATAAACTTTATTTTGCATGAAAATGAAAATTCCGATTCATATAACAGCTATTCTTACACAGAAAATATGAGATTTTAATATGTTATCTATGCATGGAAACAAAATTTAGAACATTTTCAATTAGAAAACTTCAAAATTATATTGAAAATGTTCTAAATGAAAAATGGGGAAAATGGGCATTTTTCCGATTTTTAAGGCACCGGATGCTCTTTTTACGGGTAGGATTGTTCCGCTTTTTTTTTCTCCTATTCCATATCTACAGACACAAAAGAGATATTCCGTACGGTATACCGAGATATAAACGTGTTAAAATATAGAAAAAGTGCTAACAATCCGCCTTGAGCCAAAAAGTTCGTATGACCATTAAATTATTACTGTAGCCAACTTGACAAAACGAATGATGCAGAAGATCTTATTTTTGGGACTACTTTCACGTGCAATTCTCAGAACTGAGTCCCAAAATCAAGTGTTGTACTGTGTTATTGAATATATCTTAAGGGTTTTTCCAAAATCTTGATATAAATAGGGATTAATAGAAATAAATTCCACATTTAATGACCTATGGAATTTCATTAAGGTAGAAATCTGGAACTTAAAATCACAAAAACATCCAATTAAATAGAATAAACAAATTTCTTAAATTTGTTGAAACAAATGCCTTAAGAAATAATTAATTTTACATCCTAATAAATTCCGATATATAAAACTACCGGTAACGAAATATCGGGCTTTTAAGCTCGTTTATTTAAAAAAAACAGATTAGATGTTTTTAAATAGATCCAGAAAGTTTTATTATTCAGACTTATTTTATTCATAACTATTTCAATATTTCTTTATAAAAGCAATAAATAATACATATCGTCGCCTAGTAGTGCTATGTGTTATTTTGATTAATTTTTTTTGCACAATTGAGCGCACCGCTCTGTAACAGCGACTAAACCCGGATTTATTTTAATGCAATATTTTAGTAAATGAGGTCGTGAACCATTAAGACATATGACGTCAATAAAATATCTTAAAAGCATAATAAAAATCAGTTTTTTTGCTCTACTGAAAAACACACATAGCACTACTTGCATTCAAGCCGAATATATAATAAAATTCTTTATATTCAAATATTTATGATTAACTTTTTAGTCTAATTTAAACGAGTTACGCGATGAAACTTTCCGCATAAATAAAAAAAACTTAAACAAAATAAAATTTGACAGATTTTTAGATAAATCGAGTTTTTCATTTCACCAAAAATTCAGAGCTTGTACTGAATTTAAAGAAAAAAATATGTTTTTTCTTATGCTCGAATTTTCTAAATTCAGTCAAATTATTGTTAACAATATACTAAAAAAAATAGCAAATATTGTCAATAATTAACCACGATTACTTCGCCCACTTTTTTGAAAAATTGTAAAAGTTGCTCCATGTTTTATTCGCAAAAAATAGGGCAAAAAATCCTGTAAGTTTGCCAAAAAAAAATTGTTTTGTTCGCCCCATATTGGACAACTATTTAGTCACAAATAGTTTTCGGCACTTTATGCTGTTTCGTAGAAATTTTCAATAAAATTTGAAAATTTTGATGTTTTTGTGGGGTTTGTAAAAAAGCGAATATTGATACAATTTTGTCTTGCTGTTTAACCCATAATGTTATGTATAAAAAATTCCGATTAGATATATGTTGAATTTCTATAGGCTGTACTTCTAAATAAAATTTCAATTTGGCAATTTTGATTACTCCGCGAAATGAAATATAGAATATTTTCCAAACTATCTACAGATTAAATAATATATTCTATCTGAAGACAAGCTATCTACCCAAACCCCTGCACGAATTTCTTGTGAAACATTCGCAAAACATTATTTTACAACAACAGAATTTATTTTTGCTCCGATAATGACAAGTTTTTTACATTTTGAAAACATCGAAAAAATTATAGTACTTAAGAAAATGTTTTGAATTTTTTAAGCAAAATAGTCTGTGTTTTTGCTACTTTGAGTATTAAAAATCGTCAAAGCTGGCATCAGTATATACAAGAGAATGTTTTGCAAAACATTCACATAGACCTTTGCTATCTACGCCGACCTTCCGAAAGCCATTATTTAAGATATTTAGATTTTTTTTTAAACAAATGAATCTAAAAATATACTCAAAAAAAAGTCAGTAAAGTCGGCAACATTTTTGCTGGGACGACCCTTGCAGAAACATTGCTAATATCAGCAAAAAATTTGCAAATTCAGCAACCATTTGCTAAATTTAGAAAAAATATATGTGACGAAAGTTCAGTGGGTAGAGTTTTCGCCTGACAACCACAGGCCCCAATTTCAAATCCCAGAGAGACCACGTTATTTATTTAATTTAAAAAAATGTTTGTAAAAATTTTTTTAATATATTTTGTTTTATGAAAATCTATTTATATACCCATTACTTTTTCGAACCCGGAAACCATATAAGTAACCGGTTACTTAAGCCCCTTTTAGGTAGTAAGTCAACAAAATACTTTTAGGCTTATCGTCTGTAAAATTCATCAGTGAACTAAGGTGTATTGTTATGGTAATGTGTGGTTTTGCTGGGAAATTTATGAAGAGATAATTTACAAAATCGAATGTGTTTTTGTTTTCATGAAACTATGAAATTTTATGGAAAAAAGTTTATGAACAATTTCTAAATGTTATTAAATAAAATTTCTTGGATATAATGAAATTCTTCATTGAATCTCCGAAATAAATTCTATGAAATTCTTTCATTAATATCATGACGCATAATTCTTTCAGTGTGCCAAATATAGTAAAGAGGTATCACCAAGACTAAATTAGCTGTTGGACAAAAACTGATGACACTTTTTTTCGAGGGGCCCACTGATTATTAGAATCTTTGGAGGCAAATAAAAAAATTGGTCACCAACTCGCCAAACTAAGTAAGTATAGGATGTATTTTTCAAAATGCCTTTAGTTGTTGCATAGTGTTATCGGAAAAATTTTAATTGATATGATTAAAAGCTTAATTGATTTTTTTTTAATTTTTAATATATATGATTAAAAGTTTAGTTGATCCTAATTCAATTACATTTTTAATTGTATTTACAAATACTTTAATTAAAACCCGATTTTTGCTTTTTCTGTCTATTAAGATACATATTCCCAAATCAAGGACATTTTCAGTTTTGCTATCCTTTTAAAAGGCCATATATTATATTAATAAATTATAGAAATTATAAGCATTCAATGAGGTAAATATTTAAAATTCAGCAAATAAAAAACAAGTCTCTTACTCAGGTGTTTACATACTTAGTTGTAACCCCCTTTTAACAAACTTCGTAAACATTAAAGCTGGACTACCTTGCAATAATTGCTGCTGTAGTTGCTTTGGGTAATAACAATTGTAGCTGGTCATACAACTTGTTCAATTTCCCCGCTTGCTTGCTATACAATAAATATGTGAGTAATAATAGTATGACAGCTTTTGATAGCGACGACTTTCACGCACTTTTTATTACAGCAATCACACACTCACAATACATTTACAGTAAACGTTTAATGATTATATTTAAAATAAGTTACAACGGCTAAAAAACTTGACTTTGAAACACGTCTTTATAAATAGATCTACACCCAGAAAACAGACTACAGTGGGATATATCAAAAAAATTTTGGAAATAATTCGTCCATTTCTTACATAGTAGTCCGATCGCAGGCAAAATTATTTTGAACCTTCCAGACCAGCCGGCGGCGGCAATGCAATTACCCTAAACAACAATTCAATTTTTAAATTGTTTTTTTTTTGTTTTTTTTTTTTTTTAAGAGAGGCAACACTCAGGAAATACTTCCTATATTTAGTGTGTTGCTTTCTTTGGAAAGGGATAGTATAGAGATGAAAGGTGGGGAAAGATGAAGGGCTTCAGACATGGCAACACTGTAATTGCGCGAGATGATAAGTCTTAGAACAGTTGTTGCTCGCCACCTGATGGAGAGTTGGCGAACTTATTGAAGCTTTTTGGTTCATAGCCCTGATTCATTATTTTACTTCGGTGGGGTTAATTGCTATGGGAACACCGAAGGTGGACATTGCGATACGTATGAGGGATAGAAAAAACTCATACATATTAATTTGATGTTGCCGACACCGGGGATCGAACCCGGGACCTTCTGTGTAAAAGTCCAACGCGCTAACCATTACACCACAACGCCCAGGGCATATGCAAATCAAAATTTTTTTAACACAACTCGCTTTTATATAAAAGGACTTTCAGAATATTTTGCAAATTTTATATGTTCAGAAAGAAAACATTTATCTGGAGCTAAAAAACTGTTGGTGCTTCTTGGGGAAAAAATCTGATTTTTTTTTTAATTTCTACTTTAAACGAATGTAGTTTTTGAGTTGAACAAGATATTGCATTCATTTTTCTTTAATCAAGAATTTATTTAGTTAAATAACCGATATTTCAAAAAAGAAATTGGCATCGATTTTGTCCCGCTATTCGCAAAAACCTTGACTTGAGTCGGACCAAATTTGGAATTCTACATTTTTAAATGAGAATATTTCGGGAACTAAAGGGTTCGCCATCTAACGTTTTTTTTTTTCAACTAGTGCTTATTTCGTGAATGGTAACACTTAGCTCATGTCTGATTTGACAGATAATTAGTTTTATTCTTCCGCTGAACGAATATGGTCCGTATGTTCGTTATCTTGTGAAAAAAGTGAAAGAAACTGGCATCCTCATCGATAAACCAAAGCGTGAAAAGCCAAAAACAGTGCGTACACCCGAGAATATTGCTGCTGTGGCAGAAAGTGTGCGTGAAGCGCCATCAACATCAATTCACCGTCGTTCTCAACAATTGAACATTTCGGAGACATCATTGAAACGAATTTTACATAAAGACCTTGGTATGACGACATACAAAGTCCAGTTGGCTCAGGATTTCAAAAACAAAAATGTTATTTGGCGGACCCTTTATTAGAGATAACCAACACATGTAAACATGTTTCTACTAGCAGATTACAAATATGTTAATTTTTTTAAAATCGGATTAGAAACTAAAAATGGCGAGCACTCAAAATAATTAAATATTTCTATTACAAGTAGAAAACACTTATTCTTTATAAATGAAGGAAAATTAGAATGAGGCTGAACATGACCTATTCGCTTAGGTCGAAAGTGCGGCACTCTCCCTTGCGCTGATTCCCACAATTTTTTTTTCATCTTCTCTTACATTTATTAACAATTAGTGTTTTCTATTTGTAATACAAACATTTTACATTTTAATTATGATTTCAAACATGACAATTCAAAATTAAATGTTAGTTTTTTTTCGAAATTTCACACATTTTATAATAAAGCAACGTCTACAGATATGTATTATTATTTATGTTCCAATAATTTCTATACTTTTTTTTTTAATTTATTAATTTTCAAACAAGAAAACAACTAATTTCAAACAACTACTTTTTCAATATTGCCAAAAAAAAATGTTCAATAATATGGATTTGAAAAACAAAAATCCAAATCATTTTGAAACAAACTAAATTTTATCAATAATATTTAACGTGTGGACTCCACTTTACAAATATATTTTCCAACTCTATATTGTGAATTTTGAAGTTGTTCGTATTTATAATTGGTATTATATATTTTGAAGAGAACTTTCAGTTTCAAAGGGATTTTAAACTCAAATATATTTGATTAGATGTTACAAAAAATTTAATAATTCCATACAAATATGTTCTATTTTTAAATTTAACTTTTGGTTTAATAATCTTTATGAAATATAGGTGGATAAACTGGATTATATATTTTTACCTTTGAATGCAGCTGTTCTTAATTCAACACTTTGTTCGTCCGTAACATGTTTTCCTAATGATTCAAAAATCAAATCCTCATTTTTTGCAGAGAAGGCAGATTGATATTTCTCACTACTCTATACACCCAAGTAAAAAAGTCTTTCATATATTTAGAAACAACTTTATATAAGGTGGCGCAAAAGTAATCCTCCTATCAGAAAATGCTATACATAATAAATACATAATAAAAAAAAAACAATTAAATGTTTCAATATAAATATTTATATACTCATATAAACATTTATGTTTTAGCATGATAATTATATATAATTGTATCTAGCTTTGTTTCAAAAATTGTTATATGTGAGTATTTATAGGAATATATTATTTTATATGGTCCTGTGTATAAGTGTACTTAATATACCTGATTGTATATTACTAAAATATTTGCTATAATACAAATTGAAAAGTTGTTCGACAATTTATACAAACAACTTAGGCAAAAAGTTGCAAAATAAAACTCTATCTCTAACATACACTTGGTATGTGTGCATAAAGCGCATCATATGGTGATAATTGCTTGTGAGAAGGAGATAACAATACGATTAAAATTGTTCATAGGTATTAGTTAACTCTGTCTCTTCTGATTACAATAATACATTATGAATGTTGTGATAGATAAAATTTCACTTAGCCACACTTATCGCTGTGTCGACCGTGGCTCAACTTGCTAAGAGGTGATGCTACGAATCATAGCCTGTTATATGGCTGTGGGTTTGAAACTCACTGCTACACAAAGTAAAAGTTTTTCATATAGAGCAATTTAACAATTTAAAATACTTTGTTCAATTGACACATAAATTATACGCTGACGAGTCCTTGGAGGGAACGAAACTGCGGTAGATGTTTCCGTTTAATTTTTCAATAAAAATGTTTTCTTCATCCTGTAAAAATCTAACTAAAAAAACTATTGACATTTATATTTTAAAAACTTAGTAAACTTTGCATGCATTGCTTTTATGTGAAATTTCATTGTACTACTTTATTAAATCAAACAATTTAACTTTGTTCGTTTTATCAATTTTTATATGTTATTTTTTTTAATCCCTTTGCATGAAAAACGCATTTAATTTTTTTTTTTTTTAATAATATGCTTTTATTAATGCTTTTTGTTTAAAATATTAAATATGTAAATATAATAAAAAAAGAAACTTACAACACATTTCCCAAAAACCAACCATATGAATCGAGCAGATGTAATCATGCTATTGGTGTCTGGCTATACGGATTATAGTTTGAGACGACTTTAATAAAAAGCTAGAAAGAGAAATGAAATTAAATAAAAATTCACTAAAATCAACTGCTATATTATTTAAACATAAATACATACCAATTTCAAATAATTCCAATAATTTTTATTAGTAGTATTTAATAAAAAAAATGTTAATTCTTAATTTTAAGTTTTTTTTTAACCAAAAAATATGTACTTTGAAAAAACAAACCCTAATTTGCTTGCCGTCAAGTTATCTTTTATATGACAGTCAAGTAATCAATTAGTTATCTTGTTTAAGTTTTACTTTAGAAAGTTACAAAAAAAAAACTTAGGTAAGTTGCAAAATCGTATAAATTGGAGAACGAACAAAGTGAAATATTTTAAAGTGCAATAGTGCTTATCATCAACAAATGGAGCTTTGTAACATTGCAAAATGAATGATTATGTAATTTTCACTTGGACTGCGGTTGTTTATACGTGACTTATGTAATTTCTGTCAACTTTATATAATAATATATGTACAAAGTTGACTTCGATATTCTTATACTAGTTTATTTTTGCGTTTATATATACACTATAGGATTATATACGGGCTCGTATATAATTTATTTTTTATTTTTTTTATTTTATTAATTAATAATCATATAATTACAAATTCTATACTATTAACCTCACCGAGCACTAGCTACTATGGCCTTCGGCGCGTTGTAGCGAAAACAGACCAGTGCCTCTGGTGGGAATCGAACCCACGACCCCCGCACAGATAAGCCAGCACGCTACCAACTAGCCTACCGGGGCGCACAATATATAATTTAACATAAATGTTTATATAATTATATATAACTACATGTAAACGAATAATAAAAATATTTTTTTTATAATTTTTGATAAAGCCATATATTATAAAAAATATAGAAAATTATGTAGAAATTTATAAGGCTTCTCACTTTGAATATTTTTTTATAATCTGATATATGATTATATATGGTCCATTGTAATGCCACATTCAATTATATGGCCATATCAACATTATTTTCTAAGCGATTTTAGATATAATTATATAATATTTTTGTTCACAAGAAATATTAGGTATGTACTTTGAGAGGAAATTAACAAAATCCACGTTGATCCACGTGGCTCCAATAAATCAACAATTTATGTAAAAATCCCCCTGTAAAAATTTTTAAGAAAAAATTTATAGTAAACAAATCGGAGAAACGTAAATTTTGCTAGAAAACAGAAAAATAGAATGCTATTAGACTCTTCGAACTCGAGGAAAAACGTTTACATATAATCATGCATTATTTTATAATAAGATATGTTACTGCATGCTAGTATATGTAAATGCATATGTTTATGTATGTTTATACATATGTTATATATATTATATATATGTATGTTTAATTTGTTTAATATGATGACACATACAATTACATCTTATTGCATATCGACCAATATGTAATCGTATATGACACATACAATTATATATGGTTATTATGCACTAATACATGTATAATTCGATATAACACAAATCAAAGTTTATATATAATAACATATTATATATATTCTATTCTTTCTAAACTGTTGGCGGTACATTTAAACAACAACTTTTGTGCGGTTAGCTTAAAAAATGTGCAAAATTATAGAAAAAATGTAAAACTTTTTAGAATTTCGTATCATGGTTGGTAAATGTACGAAATTTTTTTCGTCTTAAGAGAGTTCGTTTTACCAGATCTAAATTAGTTTAAATTAATCAAGAACTCTCCCGAGCTCGTCTTAATTACATTTCACTGTTTTACTGTTTACGTTAATACATTCCGCCATTTTTAAAAAGTTAATATTCAGAATATAGAATATTTACTTGTTTAACAAATATTTGAATATATTTAGCTTTAACTTCTAAGCCAGCATCATTTCGATACTCTTTTGAGAGTTTCTATTCTATGAGTCCAAAATTAATCAAATAAAAGATATATTTTTGAAATTTAAAAATTTCAGTGTCAAAAATTACTGAATTTTTGGACAAAAATTTGATTCTTAAAAGCATCATAGAAGACACAAAAGTTTTAAGAAAATTGTTGAATCCCAAAAGTGGATTAGAATTGAATTGAATTTTATTATTAAACAACAATTCAAAAAAGATTTATTTTTTAACCTATAGAATTATTAAATCTCTTTTTTGGGTAATTTTTGAATCCAAAAGAAGGCTATTCTTGATGAACCACTTCCATACAAAAATTTATAATTTTAATAACATATTTTGAGACCATTTCGTATTTATTTTTGAGTTTGCTTGCTGCTATGATTGTTTTTATAGAAATTTAAACGAAAAAAGCATAAAATTTCATAAAATTTAATACAACAATATATAATTTTACATTACAAGATGAGACCAAAACTCCGATCCATATATACCGAAACCTATATCAATTTATAATAATTGATCTCTATTTATACAAATTTATAGAACCAATTTCATGATCAAAACATATCAAAACAAGGTGAGAGACCATATCAAACAATATGTAGCACCATATCAATTATTTTTCATCGGGTAGACAAGTTTCGATATTGCACTGAGAGAATTATCTGCATGGTACTAAATATTGTTTTCATTAAATCAATGAAATTGCATTGGAATTTGCCTTTTGAAACTTTTCATTAAGTTAATGCATATTTTCATAAACTTGTATGAAGAAATATAAATTTTCCTACACTCAATGAAGAAGTTTCATTAAAAAATTGATTTCATAAAAAATGTGAACTTTTCATTCATTTTAAGAAAAATTTCCTTCATTTTGTGAAGAAACGTTTTATTGATTTACTGAGATCGCCCAATAAAATTTTCGCTGTGTGAAAAAATAATTATTGAACTGATTTATTGCGACTATCAATGTCAAATGTAAGGATAGAGACGAAAGCTGCAAAGCAAACTGAATGCCAAACTTTTTTGGATTTTAACGAAAGGGAATAACTTGTTTATTTGATTCGTTATTTTTAAAACTAAAAATTATGTTTTTTTCATTACAGAAAAAAATTTTAAAATTGTAAATTTTTTAAGTGTATGTTTCAAGACATTTCCCTATAGAGATATCAAATTTTATTTATTTTTGTTTTTAAAAATTCTCCAGCAACAAAATTATTTGAATTAGGAAAAAATTTAGGTTTAAACGTTTTTTCAAGATTTCGGAGATAACAAAAAACTCATAATTATAACAATGTTTGTATTAAAAGTCTACTTTTCCGTGGATTCGATTATTATAATATTAATAAAATTGTGTACTTTTTCTTAAAATGCACTTACATGTCGACATCCATTCAACACATTTCCTGAAGTTTTAGCTTTAATCTATAGTGTTTTTTTTGGATATATCAGGTTATTAAAGTAGCAACAACTTTTAAATTTTGAAACCAATTTTTCTTCTTCATTTTCCATAGTCCGCGCCTTAGTCGAATATATGATACATATTTCAAATAAGCTCTGGCAGGGTTAACTTTAAATTAAAATTTTCCAGTTTTCGTTGATATTTTGTTAATATGTTAATATGCACAATAAAAACTTCAATGGATTCTTAATCCATTTAAGATTTTATTGTTCTTATGACTTTTAAAAGTTTTTTTGCAGATTATTTTTGCGTAATTTGCCTTTTTTTTTGAGGGTGTTTATAACCAAGAGCACTGTATCTCTCACCCTCTGTTAACAGCTTGTACCAGCAAACAGGAAACATGCCGTTTTTAAGGAAAACCAAAGTAAAATTGAAAAATTGTTTGCTCAAATCATAACAAATATGTCCAAAACTACCAGCAGCAACATAAAAAAAGTAAATTTATTTTCCTATTTGCAGCCACAAGTTACAGATTTTTCCTCAGTAAGTGAGAGTATTGCAATCTCTTTAGTTTCTAAACTCTTTCATGTAATTGAAGTTATTCAGTTACATACATTAACCATAGAAGAAAGAAAGTTAGTTGTGCGTACTATCTTGCGTACATAAGGAAAGCCGAAAACAGCAGAAGACAGTCATTTCAATTATTGTATTAATATTTTGAAATTTTCAATGGCAGTAGCTTGTCTCCAGAGATACATTTGACAATTGTGAAAATGAGGATGATGCGAAAACAAAAAAACAACAAAAAAAGTTGAGAGTTGTTTGTACCCACCACTAAAACGGCCATCAACTAGTGGAACACCGTAAATGGTAACCAAACTAGCCAGTCGTATATCTATAATAGTCAGTCGAGCTAGTTAGCTTGGCTGGTTTAAAATGAAATTTTTTGTTTTGTACAAAATTCGCATGACGATCACAATATGATAATGTTTGCATGTACGACAAATCTTTTATTTCATTATGAGATTTTGATGTTCTGCAACAAAATATAAATCTATCTATCTATCTACATACGTATCTGCAGTGCAATTGCAGTTTTCGTATTTTACAGATACATACATACAATGTACAAAATTACGTCAGTTTACTGGCTTAAAACTCACCTCAGTTTTTGATGTTGCTGCATTGTCAGCGAGTTAAATTGTTGTTAAATCCCATCACCTTGTAATTGTTTTTTATCTTTATTTTAATTTTGTTTTTATTGTTATTGTTATTTTTTCAGATTTATTATTTGTTTGTGTGTCGTTTTTTGTTTCGAAATAAATCGGTGTCTAAAAAAATATACTTATTTAGTGTAAAAATCATAGTTTTAGTTTAATTTTTATATTTTATTCAACATTTGCTTTTATTTCAATTACATATAAACCGTTTCCAAACCACAAATCTCAAATATCGTAACGTTGAAGATACAATTTCAATAGGTACGTAGATACAACTATACATACATATATATATAATTTTAATAATTTTTTGTTTTTGTTTTTATTTTTATGCATTAAATGTGTAATAAATGTATTTATGTGTGAATGCATTTTAAATCTTCTCTACTTTAATGTCTAAACGAAAAACGTCATTCGCTTCAAATCTGTACAAACAATCCAATAAAAAAAAAAATTGGAGAAATTAGTTTTGCAGTTTAGAAAACTGACAATGGGCACAAAACAAACTATAATGTAGTCCAGTCATTTGCTATCAATAAGGTCGACTAAAATGTTCAATACAAAAGTCAAGTTATTTAAACGGTTTTAGCTACCAATTTTGCTTGGCTGCATATTTTTTGCTGAAACTTTGTAGAAATATAGATCTTTGCCTCAGGTAAGGGTGTTTTTTGAATTGCGTGCCAAAAACAGACACAATCTTTACAACCTTTTAAAATCAGATAATGTTTCCTTTAAAATCCAGAGGAGAAGAATTTGTAGTTATTGCATTTTTAATTTTTTTTTTATCTTTAACTTTAAAGCGCCCTTGTAAATTTGTATTAAAATTTTCTGGCTTTAAAAATAAATTATATTTTTTATCTTTGTTATTTTTGTTATTTTTTAACTGGGTTTTCTAAACTTCACTACTATTGTTGTTTAAGGCTCTTTTTAATCACAATTTTATTTCAGAATTAAAATTTTTCTTGCATTTATTTGATTTCTCCGATTATGAGGCTCCCACCGATTCTTTTATACTTCCAAAAACATTAAAATCCAAGAAATTTTTTTGATGTAGATATATATTATTACAGTGAATTATTTAAAATAATTCGTAAAAAAATAAAATAATTTGTCGAACATTTACGTCTTAAGTTTACGCCACATCCCTGTGTATAAACGGTAATGACATATCATTACTTTTCGCCAAACCAGTAATGACACCCACTTGCTCTCTGCATTACTTTTATACAAATGAAAAGGACTTACTAATAACTAGTTTAAATTCCCATTATTTCAAGACACAAAATCATTCGTTACCTATAAGTACTTACTTGAATGCTTATTTAAAATATAAAGTAATGATCTTCAATTTTTTGATTTTTTGTAAGCTGGAAAATAATGACATTTTGTGCAAGCAAGTAATTTATGTTTGTATCCATCATATGGTAGAACGGTTGACTGACAACCTGGAGGCCCAGCTTCAAATCCCGTGTAATATTTGAAGTTCGAATTCCGATCGAAAATTAAATTCATCACACACCATACTCTTTTGTAGCAATACAGAAGTTTCAAAAAGAGTCTGATAAACTAAATTTTTATATTGAACATTTAAGTTGTGTGTGACAACGACCGTATTGATAACAGTTGACACTAAGATCGTTTTGTTTATATGCCTATTTACTTCGCAATTATACAACTCCAGAAATTCTGCGTTATACTACTCAACAATTTGAAACTTTTTGCAAAAACCTGGATCATGATCCGTTAATTTTAAAAAAGATAGTTGCAGAAACGATAAAGATATCGTTTTGTGTTAGCTTCACGTCATCATATCACTATAGTATCGATTCGAATAAGTTTTCGAAAAATATAGTAAAATAGATGTCATTTTCCTTATTTTTTTGATATCGCCTTGTCATTCTTTTTGTTAAAAAATAAGTTTTAAACCAATTGAAAATAAATTATTTTAAACAATTCCATTGAATGTATCGGTTAATTAAAAATTGTTTTATCGGTTATGGTAATTTTTTTTTATCAAGTAAAGGGTCCGCCATATAACGTTTTTTTCCGATGCCGATTTTACCAAAAAAAAACCATCTTTTCAGATAAAGCTCATACTGCATGGCCAGCCGAGGCAGCCATTTGAATAAAATTATTTTCCATTATTAACCGGAAGGATTGTTCTTTCAAATAAAAAAAGAAATTTGAGAAAATATTCAGTAGTTTTTTTTTATAGAATTTTCAAAAAAAAAACAAGTTATTTGGCGGACCCTTTACAATGCGTCTTTAGCTTTCAAGAGAAAAGTTTAGTAACGTCATGATGCTTTTTAGGAAAATACCATAACCACGTGCTTGATTACTAAGAAGACAAGAATGGAACAAATTTGATGATCAATAGGTTTTTTGTTAAAGTTCTGCCTATATGGAGCTCTAGCTTTTCTAAAACTTTGGGTTCTGATGAGAGCTTTAGCCAGATCGAAATACTAATATCAACCTAGCTAATATGTTTTATTTGCTTTATTTTTATAAATATACAGAGGTTATCCATCCTACATACTTTCATGCATCCAAGTGAAACACGGCAATAATTTGACTTTAATACACAGTCCCATTTTTTAATTTAATTTTTACCATAAAGTGGCGTTTCTATACTGAGTATAACAATAATAAGTGTGTTCGATTAATTTTCCAGTAAAGTCCAATAAAAATTAATCAGTAACAATATTACACTGAGTACGACCAAATTTATTAAAATGTACAAAATGTGTAAAATAGATTAAAAAGCTGATTGTAAGTTCCACATAAAAAAAAATTAACTGGTTATTATGAAAAGCAAAAAATTAATTGAAAATCACGACCAGAAACATTTTAAAATAGTTTTCAAAATCTTCTATAGTTAATTCTTTAATATTTATCACTTTAAATTCATAAACAATTATAACAAAATTTTAAAATTTCTTTTTGTTTACGTAAAATACAAATATATTTTTTCAATCATATATTTTGTTTTGCTTACAAATTTTTACTGTCAAAAATTTATCTAGTAAAAACTTTTTTTGTATCGAACTGTCACTTTACTCTCTCTCTCTCTCTCTCTTCTATTTTCTTACTGAGTATTGGATAAACGAACAACTTCCAGTAAAAACTTGTACGAATGTGTACAAGTTTTTGTGTTATGGAACAAACTTAATATTTGTCTTGACCCTATGTAAGTCCATAAAGTAAAAATATTGATTACATTACATCTTCTTAGTTTGTTATGGGATCGGTCAAATAAGCATTATAATAAATAATGTATATAGTTTTCAGTTATAGAAATGTCAATATATGAAGCTTTCAATTAAGGCACTTTAAGATCCTTAAATCCTTTAAACCCTATAATTTTTAGAGCTCTTAATATTTTTATTTTTTATGATAAAAGGTATCATAAAAAACTGAATTTTAGTTGCAACACCCAAAATATTCAGAAATCTAATGTAAATAAATATCATTGCACTAACTGAATTTATAAGTTGTTACCAATAATATACACTTTTCAATTCGGTTAGCACTTTATTTCTCTGTGTGTACTAATTTTTTTCTAATAGTGTACTTAAATGAAAGATAATTGTGTGTAGATTTATAATCTTTAAAACATTTCGTGATTTAAAGGTCCAGTTCCGAAAAATTTAGCGAATAATACAAAAAATAGGGTATATAAACGCACTATTTCAAAAACAGCAATTAAAAAAAGTTTTTTTGACCGATTTGGATTCAGCTCACCAACGTGTTCAAAACTGAGGTTTATTGGCTTTTGATTAGTGTTATTAAACAAGAGAAAATGTTTAAATTTTTTAATTATCTCTGCTTTGGGCGCAATGGAGGTGTTATTCGTGTGTACTGTTTTGAAGTGAACAATGCTTACTGTATGACTTCTCGGTCTTCCTCTTTTTCATCTCGTCCTGTCTCTGCACAAAGACTTCTCTTTCAACTGTTTATGGCTAGAAGACAAAAACCAAAACATACACACAAAAACTGGAATTATGATGCATCCATCCATCTATCTATATATCCATCCCTCGACCGTGTGTACTTAGAGTTTATACTACGTGTGTACGTTATGTATGTTAGTACACTGAAAGAATTATTTAAATTATGATTAATGAATTGCTTTATTAAGTAACGCAATATCGAAAAAAAAACTTCATAATATTTAGATCATTTTTCACAAATACATAATATGAAACTTTTCATAAATTTAACTAAAAGTTTATGAATCCATCTTGCAGTGTATCTTTTCTCGAGTAGTAAGTACATACAAATGTACATGCAATCATACATACTTTATTGATTCAATACATTCGTACATATAGTGTCCGACCGAACAATTCGGCCAAAAAGCAAAATTTGGGCGATATTTGTCATTTGTAAGCATTGTAGACAATTTTGTTAATGGTAAAATGCTTGTAGCAGCAATTGAATGCGATTTTAAGAGGGTTAGTTTATAATTGATTTGTATGAAAATTGTTTTTGTTACAGAAACATTTTGTACAGAAAATAAACCAAACATGATTTGTCTATATTTTGACGAGTTTTGAAGTGAAATTTGATAAATGAAGATTGAAATTTTTGCAATGTTTGATGTATGAAAAATTACGATTTTCAAAAATTGAAAAAATTTAAAAGTTTTTTAAAAAATAAGATAATTAATTTTTGTAAGTCATGGTTCACACACGGCAATTATAATTGCCCAATTCTTCTTCAATTCTCCTTTGAACTTGCTCTTGTGTTCACACAGGAAAAGTTTGTTTCAGCAATTTTCGTATATCAACCTGCAGTATTGAAAATTGCGAATGACAAATCAAAACAGAATTGGAGTACGGGCAATTCTGTACCCCCTATCATTCTCTTTCACTCCCTCTTCTATAAACTCAAGAATTGCGCAATTATAATTGCCGTGTGTGAACCTAGTCTAAGAAAATATTAAGTTTGAAAAAATGGGAATGAAGGTTCCGTACAATTCCATGTCCATCAGGATTTAAACCATTTTAAGAACAATGGGTACATAATATTTTAATGTTATCAACATTTTTGAGGCAACGAATTTAACTATTCGAATATCCAAAATTTTAATATTTGTACTATTAATGTGCTCTACTTAATTAAAAGCTAACCTAATTTGCTTGTCACTTTTAAAAGTTGTTTAACTCTTTTGGGTATAACTTTACCAGCATAAAATAAAATCGCCCAAATACTTTGGTGGATGACAATCCCGATGTTGCAAAATCTCCTGCATGTTGAAAATAATATGTGCCATCACTTAGGAATTAATGGCAGCCCTCCAAAATACGTCACTTTGATTTTTCAAAAATATAAATTTCAGAGATTTTTAATTTTTGAGCTTTCAGCGTCAACTTGATTGCAGTTTTTATTTTTATATTTGCATATAAATGGCAATTAAACTAATAAAATAAGATCAAATCGATTTGTGTGCCTTCAGAAGTAAAGAATATATAACAACGCAAATCTCGAAGGTCTTAAAATGTTATATATGTTTAAGGACACATCCGCAGTTTAAGAAATAATTAGTTGCAGTCCTGCGTGATCGGTAAATATCAGTACTACTATTATTGTGTTTAAGTGCTAAATGGATCGCATTATTATTTTGGTATCCAGAGCCATTTAAGGTTAAATTTTGTAGCTTTTCATAGCTTTTTGGAGCTTAAAGTGATGTAGAAACGAAAGAGCTAATCCTATCCTTTATGCACTTACACAGAACAATATGTTGGTGATACATATAGCCAAATTAAAACCTTTAATTCGTTAAACTGTGGATTTTTATTTAAAGGTGCACTTTTAGCATACTGTGTAGCTAAAAGTGATATAAAGTAAAAAAATAAAATCGGATATATTTAGCACTTTCACATAATGAATGTTATGATAATATATACAAGTCAAGATATTTTGGACCCCATAATTCTTGTAGCTGCGAGTGTGCCTTCAATTTGATTGTACACTCAGGGAACTTCTGCTTTAAAAATATGTTGTTTGTTTTGTAATACAGTTTCTTTGTTTTTAATGTAAATGTTTGTAGAACAAATTAAATTTTTAACTAACCTTGTAGTTCATTTAAAAAAACAAACGACATCAAATGACTGTTTTATAATTTTACATTCATTTTTTACAGTAGTTTTTTGTTATTTAAAAAAATAAAAAAAATAAATGTTTGTTTATTTTTTTACTAACATGTGGTTAATTTTTACTACCATTTTTACTACAATTTTTAGTAATTTTTTGAACATAAAAAAAAATGACAATGTTAGTTGAATTTACTGAAATGTAAGTCGTCCTTTCTTTAAGTGATTTTTTTTTTGTTTTTAACTACATTTACAGTCGTCTTTACCTACACAGTATTCTAAGTGTAGTCTTTCAGTGAGTTTTGGAGAAATAAATGTTGTATAGAGTACAAAGTTCATCCTATCCATTTATCGCATTCACATAATACTTAATACATATATATAATACAGATATTTGACCCCATAATTCTTTAAACTGCGGATGTACCAATCAATTTTGTGTTGGAATTTTTTTTTTTAACTTTTAATTTTTACATATAATAATAGTTATGCTAATATATTTCATTAAAATAAGATTTGACCCCGTAAATCTAATAAGTCTTAAAGTTGAATTTTTCTAAACTTTAATAACAAAATGTTAGCAAAAATTTGGAAACCAAATTTAACTCCCCGAAAAACCCAAAAAATTTTAATTTTATAAGCGAAAATGTTTGCGGTTTTTTGTTTATAACTTTTAAGCACTCAGAAAATTTGATTCAGCCTTACACATTATTGCTTTCTAATGTATTTAAAGTGAGCTAATGAAGAAAATAATTGTGTGCCACTAATTTTTCATTTTTGGAACCTGAAATCGTACGGTTTCGTAGATTTGTCCATACAATTCCTAATGTGAAGTCCAAAGATTTGGGAAAATTTAATGCTTTTATGATTTACATCATTTTAACTACAAACTAAATTATAAGAGAGTCAGTCTAATCCTATTTTTGGCTTCTGCTGTATCATTAATTAAAAAAAAAAAAAAAAACAATATAATTTTGGTGCAATTCACACGCTGTTCATCTCTGTCTATCCATATCTACTACTATCCAGTATTGGTGTTACGGATTTTTAGTTTTTAGTTAAAATGATTTAAATAATAAAAACATGAAATTTTTCTAAAGATTTGGATTTCACATTAAGAAATATGTGGGTATCGAAATATTCGTTATATTGCAACAACTTTTCGTACTAAATCGACAGCATATTTAACATTTCTCAAAATGCTGAGTCTATCGAAAATTAAAAATAAAACGAAAATAAATTAAAACTTCTCCAACAAAAAATTATTTTCTTCTTTATTTTCTATTTTTTACCAACTGTTTGTATAAATTTTCAGAAAAGTTCGTTATGTAAGGTAGTCCGTCAATGCATACAATTTTCTCGTTCGTTACATGCGTTGTCGTTATACCACGTATTCGTTACACCAGGCTTTGACTGTATACTGATTTTAAGTAAGCTTTTCCATTTTTATGAGGGGTTTCTATATTGAAAACTCTTGGGCAATGTCTAATCCCCAAATAGAACGAGTTAAAAAAAAAAGAAATAGGATTTTTCAGCAAAATAAATTGGCAGCACTGGCTGTGATCTAAGGTAGTCAGTCAATGCATACAATTTTCTCGTTCGTTACATGCGTTGTCGTTATACCACGTATTCGTTACACCAGGCTTTGACTGTATACTGATTTTAAGTAAGCTTTTCCATTTTTATGAGGGGTTTCTATATTGAAAACTCTTGGGCAATGTCTAATCCCCAAATAGAACGAGTTAAAAAAAAAAAAAAATAGGATTTTTCAGCAAAATAAGTTGGCAGCACTGGCTGTGATCTAAATTTTGCCGATCTAGTTAGTTGAACAGTGAAAACTTTGCTAATCTTTAAACTTCTTATTTTTCGTAAATTTTTCATTACCAAAAATTGCTGGCAATAGAATGAGTAGTGGGTATCGAATATTTGTCTTTTTTTTTGGATACTCGATACTTAAATGGAACTCCTCGATATTTTCAGAGTTGTATTTTGGGCAGAAAAAAAAAATACAAAAATGCGATTCTGCTAAAATAATTTCCATAAAAACAGAAATATGTTTAGAGAGATTGAATACTCAAAACATTGAATATTTAGATTGTAAAAAAAGTTAAAAAATATATTTTTAAAATTGAATTTTAGAAAAAATATTAAGTTTTTTAAAATTTATATAAAAAATTAAAGTGAATTTTAAATTTAAAAACCATTAAAAGTATTAAATAGTATCGAGTATAAAAATTAAAAATATTGAGTAATATTGACTATTGAAAACTAACCGAATTTACCAGCACTATTAGCAAAATTTATCCATAATGACTTAAAATACCGGTCAATTGTCATCTCTTGGCCGAACTGTTCGGTCGGACACTACATACATATTTGTCTTAAACTATAGTACATATCTTAAAAATTTAAACCGCGAATAGGTGTGTGTGAAATGCACTAATTTAGATGTGTGTGAGTTTTACTTGAGAACTTGTAAATTAATATTTTAGTAATTTAATTTTTGAAGAAATGGTGACACTACAAAATTTTTAAAACCGATTCATTTAATTTTACTTTTTTTTTTGTTAATTTTATTTATTTTTTCATTAACATAAATATTTTCTTATTATTTCTTCTCAAAAATACTTTAATAATGCCGAGTTTTAAATTTTTTTTTTTACAGCTCCTCTTCCAAATATACGTTTATAACAACAATAAATGGGTTAAAAATCACTTTTTTCGTAGTAATTTAAGAACACATGTCATAAGAAAACGCGATATGTAAAATTCATTGTTTACACTGCTCGTCCAGCATAAATGAAGAAAAACAAACAAAACAGAAAAACCGACGATTGAATCGAGTTACATACAACAATGTTATCGCCTGACTTTCGTAAACATGACCGAAACAGACAAAAGCCAAAAAGCAACTGAATCGATGCTACCACTACCAAATAAAAGCAATTCCAGTTGGAGTGCAACGCATGATACAAATGCTGCTGCTGCTATTACATACTGCTACAATTGTTTGTTGTACAACCTAACATACAACACATACATAACCCAACAAACATTGAACAACAAGTTCATAGTGAAATAGGCTTTTGGCCAGTGTTTCCAATTTAGGGGGTTTCCTGTTGAGTAAGGGGATTTTTTTTAGTTGTTTAGTGGGATTTCAGGGGGGTAACAATTTGTTATGGGGGTAAAAAACTGATTATAAAAATAAAATTTTTGGTTTCATTATTATTTTTGGCATAATTTTAACTTTATTTTAGATTGTTGGTAAAATTTAAGTTATATTTCTGCGCTTTTAAAATAAACTTTCAGATATGTGTATAAACTCTAACGAATTTAGGGGAATTTTTTTGGTAGTAGAGTAAATCTTGGGTTTTTTTTTTGACAATTTAGGGGGGATTTATAAAAAAATAATTGGCAACACTGCTTTTGGCACAATAGGGTAATTTAATCTAATGATTTCTTTGCTAAATATATGCGTTGAGTCAAACGAATTGGTGAATTATCTATAGGTTGCGATGACAAATCAGGTCGGATGATAATATCCAAATCTAGGAAATTCAGTCGTCGTCTAGCAGAATATACGCCACGACAAAGAACAAAACATATATCTGCATTTAAAGCGCCAAATTGGCTCAAAACGACAAAACAGTGTTTTTATTAAAACAAATTTGAAATTTAAAAATAAAAATAAGAAATAAATTTATTTAAATTATGAAAAACAGGAAAACAAATTTTTTTTTATAAATTATACACTTTGTTCATTTACTTACTACAAGTTGCTACTTTTACTACTGCTGGAAAAATTCAACACAAAAAATTAAACAAAACTTTTCATTTCTAGTAAAAGTGGTAAGATTTTCAAGTAAACGAATACACAGATAGAATGCTGAAACATTCTTCAATAATGAGTCATTACCAAAACTTTCGATACGGTCCTCGGATTTGTGACTATGAATATCGTAGAAAATAAACACATCGATATTCAACGTACCTTTTCTGCCATAAAAAATGGCTGGCCTTGTTTTCACGTGTTGTATTTAATTTCATATAAAAATCGTTAAATTACAATGGTTTTTAAAATGTTGTTGCAAAATTTTCAATTTTTGACAAGTAATTTTCACATACAATTTTTACATTTTTTTGTTAAATTTTACTAAAAATATTTTAGAAGTTAGGCAAAAGGGTGATAATGAAGATCGTAGAGACCAAAAATGGCTTTTACGGATTCATTTCTCTCGATTTTCATAAAATTTGGAGTATGTATTCTCTTGGACACAATGTTTTTAGTTTATAGTTTTTCCCATATTTGTTGTACTTCGCGTTTTATCGCAGTTTATATCTGTGACGTTTTAGCTAAATATATGATGTTCACAACATCATATCTCTTGAGCGCGTCATCGAATTGTTATGAACTTAGTGGCATATTAAAGCTTATATAACCTTCTCGAAACGGTTTTGAGGAAAAATAAATCTTTTTTTAAAAAACGGATAAACATAATTAAAAATGTCCTTGAATTCTAAATATCTCAAAATGCATATTCTGATTTTTTTTATTTCTTATTCAGAGTTTACTTGACATGTTATCTACATCATATAAAAAGATCAGAATGGGTTCGAAATATGTTCCGTGGAAATCTTAATTGCTGTAAAGATATTAATAATTATTTGGTATTATTTTAATACAAATTTTGTATTGTACACTAAGAAAAAAATGTTGCTTTGTGTTGCCTAAGAAACAAATGTTGCCTTGCTGTATTTTTTGCGAAATTTAGCAAACAACAGTCTGCTGAACTGTAGTAAAATGAAATTAGTAAAAAAAAATTATTATCCGCTACTAAATTTTGGTAAAATGTCAGTAAACTGCAATTTAAAATTAATTTGCAAAAATCAGCAAAAAATTTAAAAAAATTTAAAATTTTTTCCTAATACATAAACATTATTTTAATTGTAACTTTGTAATTAAAAAATATATTTGTTTAAAATATATATATTTTTGTGGGATTTTTGCCAAGTTTAGCAACTGGTTTTCAAAAATTAGTAATTAGATTTTGTTAAAATCAGCAACTAAATTCAGTAACTTGTAAAATGAGAATAACAAAATATGTCACTAAAACAAAAAATTGCACTAAAAATTAGTAAAAAAAAAAGTAAAGTGCGATTGAAAATGTTTTCTACCAACTTTTTTTCTGAGTGTAGTTTATAATTAAATATGTTTTAAGTTTTTGCAAGAAGGATTGTAGAGTTTTGGAATGACCTTGATTTTTAATAGTACAAATTGGACTGTTACCCTTTCAGAATTACGGTTTAAAACTTGACGAATTTTTGTTGGTTTTAGATTTTTCTGAAACTTATTGTTTTACTGCACAGGACAAAATCCAATCCTACCATTGGACTAATGGACAGGCTACAGTACACCCATTTGGTATTCATTACCGGACTCAAGTTTACAAATTGCGTAGTGATTAGCGATATAATGCAGCACAATTCAGTAATTACACTCAAAAAAAAGTAAATCAATTCAGAAAATATTTTTGCTAAGTCAGCAAAATTTTAGTTAGGAGGGTACTTGCAAAAAAAAAATGCTGATATCAGGAAAAGCTGATTTTTAGCAACAAAATTAGTAGACTCAGCAAAAGTTTTGCTAACACTTAGTTGAATAAAATTAAAAAAACTTATCAGCACAATTTTTTTGGCAAAATAAATTAGTAAAATATTGGTGAAACATTAGTTAAACATTAGTTAAAATCAGTTATGTGCTAAATAAGTAAAACTAAAATTAATAACTTATTTTTTTCAGTGTATGAAGATTTCCATTAAAGCTTTTAAAACATCATATCAAAATATTTAAGAAGACCTTTTTCCAGATAGATCTGCGGCTCAATGCAAAAATTAATAATTACACCCAAAAAGCTAAGTCGGTAGTACCCGGGTAAAAATTTTAATATGGAGTCTAAACAAATTATATCTCATTTGATAAGTTCCCATATATAAGCACATACAAATTGATCCGAAAAATGTGTCATCTACATTTATCTAATTATATCAAATTATATATTATTTTCTAGAATTTTTCCCAAGATTTGTAAATATCTAATTAGATAAAAATATATCGGATTTTATAAAATTTTAGCCGATAGTAGGAATGCTTTTTGAAACTTAAAGTTATGTTTAAAAGTATTTAAGTTTAAAATTTCTAGAAATCAACAATTTTAAAAGGAAAAATTTTTTTAAATGGAACAACGAAATGAATTATGAAGAACAGATTTAGGGTTTCAAAAAAATATAATTAACTTTTATTGCCTTATAAAATGTACACCTTTTTTATTCAAAATTATATAAAATAAATCACAAGCAAATAATTTCGTTATAAAATTAATATGGTTATATGTGAAGCCATAGATAATAAAGTCGTAACTTGCAGATAACTTAATTTGATATTGAACGTTGGCAAAATATGTATGGGATATATATAATGCTATATAAAATGATAAGGAAAATATTTTCAGTATATCGTCACATATAGTTTAGTAAGACTTAGCATATATAATCATATTGCTGATTACATATATTTGGATTATAATTATATGGCTTATGTAGTTATATATGGAGTAAGATTTGGATTTATACAATACTCGTAATATCAAGTACCATATAAAAATTCTCTAAATAATATAATCAGACGTATTTGTAATAATATTATTAGCAGTAATTCAAAGTCATATAGGACTTAATCATATTATATATAACTAGATATAACCACCGCATTTGTTGTCAATCGAATGCTTCGGTTGTTGCTACCAAATTTTTTGGTTATAATAACAGTCATTAAATTGAAACAACAGAAATTCTGTCACGATAATAGAATTTCGATGGCCTCACCAGAAATTCGGTGATAATTACCAAAAAATTCTATAGCTACAACCGAGCCATTCCATTGGCTACAAATACGCCTACTACCACCGAGTATGTTTTCTTGGTGTACTTATTATTAGGGCTCGTAACTCCATGTAAATACATGTTTGTTGTCGTTAGCTGTAGAACAAAGTTAATCAAATATCTTTGCAAATTAACAAACTTGCAACAAAATGGCATCGATTTGTTAATGCACATATTTGCATATTTTGCTATAAAGGCATATATTTCTATAAATGCATTTTTTGTCATTTGTTGTTGCATATTTTTCATTAAAATGCATATTTTTAAGAACATTTTTGAATATTTTACTAAAATCTACGTTTTTGGAAAATATATAAATTTATTCTATATATAAATATTTAAAATAAATATATAAAATTTGATACATAAAAATACAATTACTAACTTTCTTACGATGATTAACGTAAATTTTAAAATTTGTAAACACTTTTTAACCAAAAATTACTTAAATTGTGTTGAAAACGTTGGAAAAATCAATAATAAATGCATTTTTATGATGTTATAATTTTAAGTCCATATTTTACTATTTTTAATGCATATTTTATGTATGTACATAAAACACGGTTATAAAGGATTAACTTCCGAGCCTACTTATTGTAAACTACAGTGCAAAATTTGTATTAAAATAATTCTAATTATTTATAAATAAAATATTTTATAAAAATAATGTTTACAAAAATATATAAAACATATTTCGAACATATTCTGTAATTTTTATATGATGTAGACATATTAAGTAAACTCTGAACAAAAAATAAAAGAAATTTAGGATACGCATTTTAGGAGATATTTGCACATCAAGGACATTTTTAATAAATTTTTTTTTTTTTTTTTGTAAATATTTTTCCTCAAAACCGTTTCGAGAAGGTTATATGAGACTAAGTTCATGACAATTGGATTACGCTTTTAACATATATAATGTTTTGAACACCATGAATTTTACTAAAAAGTTCAAAATTTAAACTGCGATAAAACGCGCACTACAAGTAATTTGGGAAAAACTAGAATTTCAATGTAAATAAGGTTCAGGAGAATGATTGCACAAAAATGTTTGTAAATTAGAAGACATGAATCCGATTGGTGTGTCCATTTCCCAAAGAACGACCCTAAACATTTAAATTTAGATAGTACTTTAATCAAATGCGTGTTAAAACTCATTATTATTAATAATATACATTCAAATTATTAAGTTTAAGTATAACTTTGCGAATTTAGCCATTTCTAGCAATTTTTTCCCGGTAATCTAGCCATTTTTTCACCTCAAGTGTTGGCAACCTTGCGTGCCTATGATATATGTGCTGTTTTAGGTTTTTCAATATTCGGTGTACACTGATAGAATTTTGTGCACGGTATTAATGAAAACCATCATTAATACAATGAAGTTTCTCATTAAAAAGTCAACAAAGAAATTTTCATTGATGTAATGAAATATTTTCCTTAAATAAATTATAATGGAACAAATTATTTTTTTCCCTGTTTCATATTTATTTATATTTTTATATTTATTTATTTTACTTTTCTGTTTTTTAAGGATTAACCAAAACATTTAATGAAAATTTCAATTATTTTGCGAATTTTTCATTAATTTAATGAAAATTATTCATTAAATCAATGAATCTAACTTAATGAAAGACATTCATTAATAGTGTGAAGGAAAATTCTATCAGCGCAGTTCATGTTTAATAACGTCTCAAAGTTTGATATTGAGAGAAATACCTCATGTTTAAACTGCTCAAACGTTTAAAGTTTTCATTCGATTTTCTCAAATCAGTCTTTTTACAGAAAGTTTGCAAAAATGTAGAAACGCGAATATTTTAATAACTTTCATTTTGAATTTTAATAACTATTATTTTCTTAAAAATTTTCAAATATGAATATTTTTCAATACATACAAGTTTTAAATTTCCCAAAACTCACGAAAACATTCGTAATAAATGAAGTTCGTTTTAACCGAACTCCACTGTATGCATAAAGTCAAAGATAGCTTAATATCATTAAAACGTAATTTTCACAATTTTTATTCAAACGTTGTGTTAATTTTTGTGTGTTAAGATTTGCGTAAAGATTTTAGTAGCTTAAGCAGCTAAAATTATATTTTGTTCATCCAAATGTTTTGTCAAATTTCATTTAATTTTACTTGTTAACGTGTAATTTGAAAACCAAATAAATTATTTATATCGTGAAACCATTGACCATTAACCAACAACTAGTTTTCTATAAATTTTAACTAAATTTTAATTTCTTTTGTGATTTTGCACCCTTAAAAAAATGTTAAATTCACTTTATCAAGAAATACAAAAAATCAATTAGGAAAGTTACAGTCTTTCTCCCACGCCCTTATGCTGAATATGACTTTTATGAAGCATCGTCGTCATCTTCGATTATCTGTAAATAATGATTCAATATGTTTGTTTCGTTCTCTACTCCAAAATATTATCTTCAGATTCATGCAACATACATATCTAGAATATAATTTAGGATATAAAAATTTGTGTTATTTTTGGACTCAAATTAAAACAAGAAAAAAAATCACACGTCTGGTCTAAACTGGATTTTAAGATTTTTTTTCTTCATTTTAGTTTTGCCATGGTTTTAAATGTCTACAACAACAGAAAAGTTTACAAAAAACTAGTCTTATTTATGTATGGTTCTTATAGCTAATCTGTGCGCCATGTAGTTCTGCTAAAAGTATCCTGGCCATTAGGGTGTCCCGTTAAAAAAAAAATGTTGTGTACTTTTTGGTTTCGACACGTGATTTAAGATGTCAAAAATGGTATGTTCTGGTAAAAAAAATGTTGTCTTACACTCATAGAAATAAACATGTAAAAATTGCCGAAAAATCTACTAAAAATTAGTTTAAAATTATCGTGCAGAAGAAACTGCTAAATTTAGCAGATTTATTTGCTAAATATTAATAAAATAAGAACAGCTTTACAAAATTTTAGTTATATTCGGTGTGATTTTTAGTTTATTGAAAATACCATTTTACACTGTAAAATTAGCAAAAACTTTTACTAAATATTTGTAGTCCCAAAATAGAAAACAAAAACTGTAATACAAGTTTGTTATAATTTTTATTAAAAATAAAAATTATGTTTTTTCGACCTTTGGCATGGGATTGTTACCGCTTTCAAAACGTGTTCTGATGATGGGAACCTAGAAAATTCCCGAAATAGATCTATCAACACATTCCTGAAAGGGTCAAATAATAAATTTGAAAACAAAAAAAAAAAAAAAAACTCTATGGATTATTTGTTAGGACAATATCCTAATGAAGAAATATAGAGTATGGCCTCGAACTTGAATAATTTTCATTTTCATTGCACAATTAAAGGTCGAAAAAAACATAATTTTTATTTTTAATAAAAATTATAACAAACTTGTATAAAAGGCAGAGTACCGCCAAGTTTACTTCCCCTGTTTTGCTTACAAAGTAAACAAAATATAAAAAGGAGAGAGAAACAAAAAAACGTGTATTGAATATCCACCAGAGGTGGATCTTGCACATCAAACAAGTTTTCAATTTATTTTTTGATCAATGGTTATAATCTTTAACTTCAAACTCATATATATATTAGTTCTCATGTAAACTAGTTCATATGTATGTTTGATGTTTGGCATGGGATTGTTACCGCTTTCAAAACGTGTTCTGATGATGGGAACCTAGAAAATTCCCGAAATAGATCTATCAACACATTCCTGAAAGGGTCAAATAATAAATTTGAAAACAAAAAAAAAAAAAAACTCTATGGATTATTTGTTAGGACAATATCCTAATGAAGAAATATAGAGTATCGCCTCGAACTTGAATAATTTTCATTTTCATTGCACAATTAAAGGTCGAAAAAACATAATTTTTATTTTTAATAAAAATTATAACAAACTTGTATAAAAGGCAGAGTACCGCCAAGTTTACTTCCCCTGTTTTGCTTACAAAGTAAACAAAATATAAAAAGGAGAGAGAAACAAAAAAAACGTGTATTGAATATCCACCAGAGGTGGATCTTGCACATCAAACAAGTTTTCAATTTATTTTTTGATCAATGGTTATAATCTTTAACTTCAAACTCATATATATATTAGTTCTCATGTAAACTAGTTCATATGTATGTTTGATGTTTGGCATGGGATTGTTACCGCTTTCAAAACGTGTTCTGATGATGGGAACCTAGAAAATTCCCGAAATAGATCTATCAACACATTCCTGAAAGGGTCAAATAATAAATTTGAAAACAAAAAAAAAAAAAAAAAAAAAAAACTCTATGGATTATTTGTTAGGACAATATCCTAATGAAGAAATATAGAGTATGGCCTCGAACTTGAATAATTTTCATTTTCATTGCAAAAACTGTAATATTAACAAAATTGTTGCTATATTTACCTCAAATTAAATAGAATGCAAATAAGAGTTAATTTTGCTAAAATCAGTAGAAATTTTTGCTAAAAAATTTAGCTCAAATACAACTAAATATTTATAAATTTAACAGATTTGTTTTGCTATTCTTATATTACTAATATTTAGTAAAAAAGATCTGCTAAAGTTTTTTCTGGAAGAACAGTTTTAACAAATTTTTAGTAGTTTTTTCTTGCTATTTTTATAGGATTATTTTAATGAGTGTACTTTTTTAGAACAGTTTTGGTAAACCGCAGCATTTTTAAGTTTTCAACACATAGCAATATTTGGGTTTTTTTCACAAGAAGTCTTAAATGACACTTAACTAAGGTCAACATTTCAAAAAAAAGAGTTAAAGTGTTATTTTAGTGTTTTTATAAAGGGTCCGCCATCTAACTTTTTTTTTCGATGCCGATTTTGCCAAAAAAATCATCTTTTCAGATGAAGCTCATACTGCATGGCCAGCCGAGGCAGCCATTTGAATGAAATTATTTTCCATTATTAACCGGAAGGATTGTACTTTCAAATAAAAAAGAAATTTGAGAAAATATTCAGTAGTTTTTTTTTTATAGAATTTTCAAAAAAAAAAAAAGTTATTTCGCGGACCCTTTACTAAATTTATAAAATATTTAGTTGTTATGTACTAAATGAAAACTTAAAAAGGCTGCGGAATGCCTAAGCTGTTCTAAAAAAAATTTATAAATACATATATTTCTACATATCGAAACTTTTGAGCCCTATTTTGATAAAAAGTAAGATAATTTTTTTGCACAAAACATAACAATTTTGAAATCTTTAAAAGTGTGTCGGAACCTTAAAGTACCCTTTAAAAAGTTTTCGTTATATTTTACGTATTCAGCTCTTCAGTACGCATCGTTTGAGTGCTATTACTTAAGTCAATTCGTAAAAACACATATTATCGGGACACCCTACTGGCCATGCTTAACCACACATTTGACCAACAAAAACAAAAACTTGTTTCGATTGAATTTTTATATAAAACACACAGTTCATAATATACTACAATACTAAAGGGTCCGCCAAATAACTTTATTTTTTGAAAATGCTATAAAAAAAACTACTCAATATTTTCTCAAATTTCTTTTTTTATTTGAAAGTACAATCCTTCCGGTTAATAATGATATTCAAAGTAATATCGCAATATTTCCCAGCGTTGTTCAAGCGTATACACAACCATATTCGTTCAGCGGAAGGATAAAACTAATTATCTGTCAAATCAGACATGAGCTAAGTGTTACCATTCACGAAATAAGCACTAGTTGAAAAAAAAACGTTATATGGCGGACTCTTTATATACACTGTGCAACAAATTTTGGGTCATCGCCGTCAGCCTCAATGGTTCCAATGCGAAATGAAAGTTGACTATTAGGTAAACAAAACCTCCACTATTCTATTGAACAAAATTTTGAAAAATATATATTTTTTCATATATTACAACAAATAGTAAGTAGGTGAGATGGGCGTGGTCAAATATAAAGACATCATCAATTTTTGATAGACATACATTAATTTTCTCTTTGGAAACAGAACCAAAGGATTTTAGATCAAATACATCTGAAAGTCTATTGAAAGTAGAATTAATTTTCAGAATTTACTATCAATATTCTACAAAATATTACAATTGATTTAAAAAAACTATATATTTAAATTTTGTTTTTTTTTTTAGGAAAAAGATTTGTTTTAGAAAAATTTGTTTTTAAAGATGCATTGCAATACAAATTTCAGATTTGCTATTCTGTTCAAATGTAACAAATAAAAAAAGACTTTAAACTATGAATAACAAGATCATGTCGAAGTTGATGTTAGCTGGAAATTTTAGAAAATTGTGTATTCAGAGCTATCAGATATATTTTCCCCATAAATCCTTCTTTAATTGAGCGCCAAGCAGTCAATTCGATATAATTTAAAATGCCTGAATTTGTAACCGTTTTCTTATGCCTGGGACATTCAAAACGCTGAAACGAATAAAATTAATATTGCCTGTCCTTGCATGTTTTCACCAAAACATGTGTCAGGGAGAAAAAACTTGTATGGGAAAACATGTTGTGTTTCAAAACACGTCAAAAAAAACATTCAGTGAAAACGACAAATTTCATTAAGTGCTGCTGTTTTACTTTTACCTTATTTTGGTTTGCTTTCACTGAGAAGAGGAAAAATTCGCAAAAAAAACTGCATTAACTTAATTTTTTCCTTCGGTTTTCAAGAAACTTTTCACAATGCCACGACATGCAAGGGTGGAAATAAAACTTTATATTGCGGTACTACCAGGCGCGGATTCAGGAAAAGGTTTGGGGGGGAGGGGTTAAGTTAGAGTGTTTTTACAAAATTTTCTATTATTTCTTAAATTTTTGTATTGAAAAAATACATTTTTGGGGGAGGAAATGTCTTTGTCTGATTTATAATAAAAATCGATTGTTCCTCTAAAAGAAGCAGTTTTTGATGCGTTTAGAGATATAATTTTCGAGTCGATTGAAAAAAAGAAGGCATCACGCATTATTAAAACTGCAGCTTTAAAAATTGTTTCTTAAATTTATGTAAATTTTGATACATTAAGTTACATATTTATATGTATGAAACACTACCCAAGAAACATTTTTACGGACTCTCCGGCATGTACGGATTCTTGAATCTGGGGTTTACGGTACGTTTTCGGACCGTTTAATCGGATTTTCGAAAACACGTTTTTAGTCCGTTTGGGGATATCAGTTTTCGTGCCGTTTAATACGGACTTCACCGATTTTCATCCGTTTCAAGTCAGTCACAATCGGTAACAATTTTTTTCAATTTGTTTTATTAAAATAAAATTAAGTAAATAATATAAAAGATCGGGGCGCCAAATAAATTCAGATAGCATGCATAATACGCATTGCATACGTTAGATGGTAAGTATTTATATAACTTAAAACGCTCAAATGAGATTGCAAACAGAAATATATTTGTTCATAGAATCCATCGTTTTTAAACCCCACTTAATATTTTTTACATGTAGATATCTGATTCAATAATGGGCCACAAACTAACAATGATGCTCTTGGTGGAAACAAAAAACTGCATCGAAAAAGTAAGTATCAATTTTTTTTTTTAAATAAAAAAAATATATTCCAAGAAAACTCTTACTATCTCTTGAAACTAAAATAATAAATTCTTTTTTCCTTTTAGATTTTGAATATTATCGACCACAAATGTTCCGTGATGCTGCTAAGCTGGATACAAAAAGTAGCTGTGGCGAATTTCGTATTTAATTAAAGTTAAATGAAGTATATTTTAATATTTTTTCAAATAAATTAATAAATGTATAAAAAAATAAAATCCATTGAGTTTTTTGTAAAAAAAATGGTTAGAATACGGACCAAATAAGTATTTTCAACGATCCGTTTATTGTCCGTTTTATATCCGTAAAAAACGGAATCATCCGTTTTCAGCACGACAAACCGGTCCGGAAACGGTCCGTATTTGACGGACTTTAAACGGATTTGAGTCAGTTTTTAACACGACCCAACGGTCCGTAAACGGTCCGTCATTGACGGACTTGCAACGGATTCGAATCCGTATTCGATGTTCCTTTTAATCCGTTTTCTGGTCCGTATACTGATCCGGAAAACGGTACGGAAACGGACTCCGGATCCGACTATGCTGTACCGAAAACGGCACATAAACGGACCGGATTGTTTGCTGGGTAATTGATTTTGTTATTCCTTTTTAAATACGAGTACTAAAATAAAAAATTTATTAAATGTCTTTTTGTTAAATATTACACTCACAAGAATTTTTACATAAAAAATCAACAGGAATATACAGTTAAATTACCAAAGAAATATATTTTTTAACTTTCTGTCTGTTATTCAACAAAAAAAAAATAAACAAAAAAAACGGACTTTCCGTAATAGTTAAAATATTTAGTTAAAATTTTCTTTTTAAAACAAAAAGTTGTTATATTATATTGAGTATTGAAATAAACGAAAACAATCTATTCTTTTTATGGATTTTCTCAATTAATTTTTCAACAGTTGAAAATAAACTAAAAAATACAATTGTTTTAAACGAAAAGTGAGTAGTCCTGTTTTTAAGTCTTTACGGAAAAATATTGTGAGTGTATTAATTTTCCCTTGGTTTTAAATTTATTCCGGTTAAACTCTTCTATTTTTTTTAATTTACGAAACTTAGTGCAATTAATGTGTAATTATAGTTTTGCAACGCAGTGTATTAAAATAAGTAAAATACATATACTCAAAAAAATGTTAGTTAAGTCAAGAAAATGTTTTGCTGAAAATTAGCGATGTGATTTATAGCAAAATTAGTAGATTCAGCAAAGTTTTTGCTAACACTTCGTTGATTCAAAATTTAAAAATCCTTGCTAAAAGTTATTAAAATTATTGCTGAATATTAATAGATTGAAAAAAACTCAAAAATATTGTACAAAAATTATACTTCAATTAATTTATTTGCTGAAAATCTTAAATTGTTTTCTGTTATTCTTTCAAAAATAATATAAAGGGTCCGTTAAATAACTTTTTTTTTTGAACTCCTGAACCAATTGGACTTTGTATGGCGTCATACCAAGGCTTTATGCAAAATTCGTCTCAATGATGTCTCCGAACTGTGAATTGATGTTGATGGCGCTTCACGCACACTTTCTGCCACAGCAGCAATATTCTCCGGTGTACGCACTGTTTTTGGCTTTTCACGCTTTGGTTTATCGATGAGGATGCCAGTTTCTTTCACTTTTTTCACAAGATAACGAACATACGGACCATAGTCGTTCAGCGGAAGGATATAACTAATTGTCTGTCAAATCAGACATGAGCTAAGTGTTACCATTCACGAAATAATCACTAGTTGAAAAAAACGTTAGATGGCGGACCTTTACAATACGTTACCAAATACAAAAATGTTCATAATCCCACATTGACTACACGAAATTAATGAAATTACATAGGTCACTAAATGTGGAATTTCTTTCTTTTAAAACTCATTAATGACAATATTTTATAAGAACCCAAAAGATATATTCAATAAATTTACCCATACCTCAAAAAAAAAAAATATTTTATTGCAAATTTCAGACTTGTTGCCTAAATTGTTTGTACAATACGCTAAGGGGAACTCTTTCTCTTTTGGTCCCTCCCTTTAAACATTTATAATACCCAGTTTTAGCGGATGTCTGCACCAAATTATAAGTGCCTTGGCAAACTAAATTTTAAGATCATTACTTTAGCTGCTTTCAGGAGCAAAGATTTACTTTTTTGCACCTTCCCGTTAATATTTCCAAAACAACGCTCTATACATGTGTCTACTCATATACCGAATTTCCAAAAATCCGCTCTACACAGATGTCTACTCCTAATTAAGCAAAAAGGTGAGACTTCCCCTTTTTGCCCCTCCTAGAGGGAATATGGAAAAATTCCGTACACACAGATATCCGCTCTATACAGATATCTACTCATGATAAGGAGCTCATATACCAAATTTTGGCAAGGCTGCCAAGGAGAGGAATTTTACAACCCTTTAGTCCTACTTCCCATGAGGAACCCACGTACCAAATTCTAAATTCATCGCGTTAGTTTGGCTATATATTCATATTTTAATATTTTAATTCATATATTTTAATTTTAAAGTTTCTGATCAAATGGATTTAGCCAGGCCGCCCAGGAGGAGACTTTTCCCCTTACTGCCCGTCGCCGCAGGAATCTCCAAAAATCCGTTCTATACTGATGTCTACTCCTGATGTATGTGCGTTCCTACATATCTAATTTCAAGTTCTTAGCTTTGGCGGTTTCGCCAGGTCGCCAAACGGGAGATTGTTTCCCTTTTTGTCCCTCGCCATAAAAATTTCTCAAAACCCCGTCAGTACAGATATCTACTCGTGATAAGTTAAACTAGTACTAAAGTTCCCCGCTTTGCCCCTTCCCCTTGTGTAAACAATCTAGAATTGAAATGCTTATTGTAAGAACTAGATAAGACACATTTACTGTTTTATAATTCACATCCATTCTAGACATCCATCGATAAATTTTTGATAGAAAACTTACTTAAACAATTATTACAAGTACATAGACTAGTAACGTTCTGCAATTGTCATACTTTATAAATTTGTTTAACCTTTAAAAGCCCAATTCAAATAAAAAATTAAATGTGGCTTATCAATTTTTAACAATAAGCCCTTCAATTGATCAATAATATTTAACGTGTGTACTATATTTTACAGTTTTTTATACCCTCCATCCCATAGTGCAGGAGGGTATATTCACTTTGTCAAATGTTTGTAATTCTTTTAAAAAAATTCTGGGACCCCATAAACTATATATATTCTTGATCAGCATGGATAGAGAAGTCGATATAGCCATGTCCGTCTGTCCGTCTGTCCGTCCGTCTGTCTGTGGAAACACAAAATACTCCTCCAATACAGAAGAGGTACTGCTAATTTTCAGTCAAATTGTTTGTTGATATCATGAGCAGTTTTCTAGTGAAAATGATCAAAATCGGTTCACGCGTTCAAAAGTTATGAGTGAAAATGTGGGAAGACCTCTAAAATTTTTTTTTTTTTTATTTCATCATACATACATACATACGTACATTCAATGCTTATACACAAGAATATACGCAAGCAGGGATGGCTGTCAATATCGCTGAATTACCGTCCACGATTCTAACACCTTTCAACTGACTATCGTTATCGCTTAAATACCGTTACCGATATTCTTGAAATACCGTTATCCGTAAAATACCGTTACCTTAAAATACCGTTACCGAAATAATCTAACAAGATCTGAACAAAAAAACTTCTGTAAATAGATATATTTTCCCAAAGTGTGATCATAAACTAGACAGTCAAACTCGGGCATAATGCGGTTAAAAATTGTGGTGTGCATTAACATTACCTGAATAATTAAAATAACGTTATCCTTAAAATGCTGTTAGCAAAATAATTGAAAAATCTTTTTCCCTAAAATAAAGTTACCGAAATATCTAAAATATCGTTACCGCTAAAATACCGTTAGCGAAATAAATAAAATACCGTTAACGCTAAAATACCGTTAACGCTAAAATCCCGTTACCGAAATAACTAAAGTATAGTTTCCCCTAAAATACCGTTACCGAAATAAAAGAAAATAGCGTTACTACGACCAATAACCACATAGAATCGGTTACCATCCATGGTCATGATCAACACTTAAAAACAAAAAAAAACCCACAAAATATTGTTGTTGTTTTTTTGTTTTGTAATACAGTATGTATGTACGGCCCTATGCTCCTTATAGGAACGACGGGAATATATATGTATATATATGTATGTACGTATGAATTAGTAGCAATCGCATGCAGAGTTGCCAGGTTTGACGATTTGTCGTCATTTTGATGATATTTAATACCCAAAATAACTAAATGACTATTTGACGACTTTTGCTTCCAAAATGACGATTTTTTGACAATAATTTAATATGTCAGCAAGATCTACTTATTTATCATTCTCATAAAATCGCCGGCTCGATTATTAAATTTATATTATTTCGTTAAAAATTGAAAGCAAAAACATTGTTTTTTGATGGATAGCTAGCTTTTATATGCTAATATGATGTGAAATACAATTTTGCAAAAATGCAAATCCTAGAATTGAATAAAACTTAATCCAAACCGCATTTATTTTTTTATAAATTCATTACGGGTTTAGCTTAATTTAGTTTCTGTGTTTATATGTTTAGAACATTTCTTTAAATTTTTATAAAATTTAATTGGAGTTAGATTTAAATAAAAATAAAAAAATTTTCATGTTAAAACACAAGGCATGGACTTTTTTTGCGAAACAAACAGATCTCTAGCCCGAATATATTTCATGTTGAAAGATGATATATATACAACTTTAAATGAAACAAAATAAATCCAAAAATAAATCCGGTGCTTAAAAAACAGGCCTAATAATATAAATAAAGTGCCAAAATTTAATAATTAAAAATATAACATTAAGTTTGTTCGATAACACAAAAATTTGTACAAGTTTTTACTGGAAGGTGTTCGTTTAGACAAATACGCAGTAAAAACTGGTAAAAAGAGAGAGTAAAGTGACAGTTTGATGCCAAAGAACTTACAAGTTTTTACTGGATACATTTTTGCCAGAAAGAATTTGTAAGATGAAAAAAACATATGACTAAAAAATAAAAAAATATGCTTGTATTTTTAGTAAACAAAAATTAAATTAAATTTTAATTGTTTATGGATTGAAAGTGAAAATGATTAAATAATTAACTATGGAAGAAGTTAAAAAACATTTAAATTATTTTTGGTCGATAATTTCAATTAACTTTTTCCTTTTCCATAATGACCAGTTGATTTTTTTTTAATATTTAAAACAAGCTATTTTATCTAATTTAATAATTCCTACAAATTTTCTGTTCGTTTACTTTTTTGTAAATTTGTCTTACTATTTGTAATTTTGTTACTGAGTAGTTTTTACTGAACTTTACAGGAAAAGTAATCGAACAGACTTATTGTTAAAGAATTTCCAAATTTTGTAAAAGAATTTAATATTTAAAAAGTTGTGCCACTGAAATGTTGTTCACAGAATTATGCAGATATAAGTGTTTAACAGTTCAAGTGGTAAAATTAGTTTGATTTAAAGTTGTATTTATTTGATCTTTCAACATTATATTTTTGTTATTTTATTAATTAATAATCATATAATTACAAGCTATATACAATTACCCTAACCGAGCACTAGCTACTATGGCCTTCGGCGCGTTGTAGCGAAAACAGATCAGTGCCTCTGGTGGGAATCGAACCCACGACCCCCGCACTGATAAGCCATCACGCTACCAACTAGCCTACTGGGGCACACTGTTTCAACATTTTATAAATATGAATATCGTTGTAAAATATAATGATTTTCGAAGTTTAAACCAAAGAGAAGTGTCAAAAATCGTGTTATATTACAACGATAACACGTTAACATTTGAAATGTGAATAACATTATTGTATTTTATTTTTTATTAAAACTTTATCCCTCTTCTAACAAATATATTTTATTTTGACGATTTTTCAAAATATGATGACGATTTTGACGATTTTTTCTAGAAAGTTTGTCGTTTTTATGCTTTGCAAACCTGGCAACACTGGTTATAAGTGCAAATGCGAGAAGCCCTCGAAAAATTGTTAAACTAATTTATAAAGTATGCTTTTGTTTTCCATATACCAGGCTTGCCATATACCTTTTTTTGTTAACCCCAACAAATCAAAAAATCACCAATAAGAAAAAGGTAGAACAAAATAGTTTAGTTAAAATTCTTTATTTATTTGACTGCATTAACCGGAGTTGCCAGACATATTAATCGTTATCAGATCAAAAAAATATCCAGGAACAAAATCCCCGAATCCAACAATGTAAATTCATAACTTGTTTTCGTACACTATTTTTACTTATTTTCATTCTCAACCTTTAATAAATTTGCAAGGAAACTCTTACATTCTAATTACATTTATTAAAAACCCCATTCAATTTAAAGGACATTCACTTTCAGAACTTTTTTATTTAAGACATATAAGGTGCATACTTCATCTTAAAATCTTTTGATTAATGCATTTGTTTTCCTTAAAAGCCCTAATTTTTATTTGATACATACAAAAATAATCTAAATTAAAGTATTGATGTGTAAAAACCAATCGAATTTTGGGAAAATTTCTTAGGGTTCTTATTCTAGGAGTCGTAAACGAGAATTGCACAAGCAACTGAGCTGAAAAACAATAATTTGAAATACCAGTTTCTTTAATTTTTTGTATCTCGAAAACACTCGAAAGATTTTCTTTTATAATTTTTGACAAACTTAGTTTCATCACACTTTCCGTTTTACTTATGTGATGTATAGTATAAACACATGTGTTGTAATGTAAACTGGCATTTCATAATTATTTCATTATGTATGTCTCCGCAAGTGTATTTTTGTTCCCTTAAATTTATCTAAAATTCTGATTATTCGAAACTGTTTTTATGCGTTTGTATTCATTGCATCTCTTCTAACGATCCAAAAATATATTTTAGTAACTTTCTTTCATTATTATATAGGCAAAGAGCCAAAAAACAGGCGAATTTTACAGTTTTTTTAACATCATAAGGAACTATACAAATATATATATTTTTCACTACACGTTCTTCTTTAGGTAATCAGAATAACCTTTGAATACCCACTGCAGAATTTCAGATTCATTTTAGTAAACTTTAATTAAACATTTTTTTCTTCTGAAACATCCCAAAGACATTAATCAATCAGTCATATTTTGTTTTACTTATAAAAACAACATTATTTTTGTTATTTTTACAAAGAATATAGATATTAATATTGTTTGCACTTTCCCTGGTTTATGAAAACACCGAGATGGAGGGTATCCAAAAATTCGTCACAGCCGAATTTAATCTTTTTTAATACCAAATTCGGCACATCGGACTTTAATGCTTCCACTTGTTTTTTTTTATATTTGGAAAAATTAAAATTTGACATTATTTTGAATAGAAAGTTAACGTTTGGCATTTTATTTTTTTTTTAATTTTTATATCAAAAAAAGAAAACATAAAAAATGTTTACAAAATTTTTACGTAAATTATCTATTGGATTTTTGTTCCCACGACATATTCATCTTAATATTCGAAATGGATGCCAGCTAATTTTCCGACATACACACAATTGGAAACAACAAATGGAATATAACAATGAGAGACGCAAAGTTATACCAAGATTAATATATTTACACAATCCGTGGAATTATTTTAAAACAAAATTGAATTTATTAAAGTTGCAAATATTTTGGGATCAAGAATTTGTGGAAACAGAATTTCTAACGGGATCAAAACAGGTAATAATCACATTCATTAGAATGTCATTGAGTTTGTGTGTTCATAGAGCAATAAACCTTCAAAGAAAAAATTGTACATTACACCCAGAAAATTATATAGGTAGAGTCTGGCAATTGAAATAACTGCATTTGCAGTTGAAAAGGTGTTCAGTGTAGAAACGGTAATGACTAGGGCAACCAAAAATAAGCTAAAGCTTTTTTTTATTTGAAAGGATATAACTATTTAGATACAACACAAAATCTGATCTATGAAAATTTTGAAATTATAACATAAGATTTAGGTTATTCACTTATTTTTAATATTTGCTTAATTTAGCTTATTTTGTAAACAAAAGCTTGTATTTGTCTTTTTGTTTAAAAATCAAGCTTATTTTGGCTTTTTTCTTACAAAATAAGTATTTTGTCTTTTACTTAAAAATTTGAATGTTACTTGTGATAGAGAACAACAAATTAGTTTATAACAATACAGTTTGAACTTTAAAGCTTAAGAATAACAGTTTCTTTATAGCAACTTTGTTTGATTGACGAAATTCGATGAAATAAATTATTTTGTAGTAAACATTTTTTTTTAATTTAAGGGCTTTTTTTTAGTTTTTTACGACTTATTTCACTGTTTTTCAAGCTTTTTTAAAGCGCTTAAAATATTGTTTTTAGAGCTGTTTTTTGGGTTGTCCTAGTAATGACATATTATTTTTTGCACTACCGGTAATGACACCAGCTTACTCTGCATTACTTTAATGTGAATAATAATGACTTACTAATAACTACTTAATGTTCCCATTATTTCAATACAAAAAATAATTAATTTTTGTTTAACTCTAGTTAGCACATAAATACTTATTTTTACTTTTTGTAAGTAATGACATTTTGTGCAAATAAGTCATTTATGTTTTTATCTATCAAGTATAACATGCCAAGATAGCTCAGATGGTAGAGCGGTTGACTGACAACCTGTAGTCTAAGGTTGGAATACCGCGTTTGCACATTTTATTAAAAAAACATGTTCAATAAAAAAAAAAAATATGTTTTAATTAAATATAGTTTTTATTAAATTTAATTATAGACTCATTATTCTTTTTCATACTGGCAAGCAACACATATTTTGATATTTTTTGTAAATAGTCTTAATCTATAATAAAACTATATTTATATAAATTTTAATATTCACATTTCACACGTTTCTATCTTCGAGAGATGTACTACCCGATGAAAAAAGTTTCTATATACCCATATACAACTTGATATTATATATGCTTATATGTATGGCAATATATTATGATATATGTTAATATCTTATACTGAGTATGAAAATTTTTTAATATGACGTAATATATCATCATATATCATTGTTTCGTATGTTAGCATATCTTGCATATCTCATCATGTGAAATAGATATAGATCTATATATGACCATATATTCCACCATATATGATCATATGTAAGTATATATGGTAAAATTAATTAAAAATAATTCTATTATCATTATATATAAATATATATAGCCAAATTTAATGAAAAAAATTAGTCATATATACATATAATTCCATATCACATCATATATCAGATGATCCGAAAAATGACGTACATTTCTTATCTCATGAAATCCCATGGGATCTCATTTGATATAATTTGATCCAAACAATGGGTCTATCCAATTTGATCAAGTTATATATAATTTGATACAGTTTGATCTTTATAAAATTCTTTGGAAATCCGCTCTTCAATTTTGTTTCACATTCCAAATAATAAAAAATATAAAACAATGAATTGGAAAATTAGACGTGATTTAATTTTGACTTGTATACTGAGTTGCATAGCGTCATTATGTTTTCCAATTATTTCTTAAACAACTGAACCGATCGCTTAAATGCTTTCAGAAGATGCTATATTAGCTTTCGATTATTATTGTACATTGTATTTTTTGGTTTGATTATTAAGTCATTAAGTGTTTATAATTATAACGTCATTTTAAAAAAATTTTAAAAAATCTACATAAATTTTTTCATAAATCCAACCAAATTTAAGTCGAGAATTGATTTTTTTAACAATCCTACTTATATTAGATTGAAGACAAATAATTTTGATAGAAAAAGTTAATTTTACGAGATAGTAAATATCGCATTTTATGGTTCTTTGGGCCAAATCCGATTCGGTTCTTTTTTGTTATAAAGTTTTTTAGTTTTATGCTTTTAATTGCTTATTTTAAGATTTTTTTCAATGTCTCATTATTGTCCTTTACATTTTGTAGATAACAAAATAGGCTGTAAGTTATTTTTTTTTGTAATAAAATGGCAAAACTTTAGAAAAACTGTAAAATTCTTATAACCCAATAAAATAACCCCACAATATAAAATGCAGATCAAAAATATTGTAAATATTTTTTTTTAAACCTACACAGAGATAACAAATTTATTGTGAAAACCGAAAGGTTTGTTTGCACCAACCGAATTATTTGGTTGCCACAATCAAATTTATTCCAGGCTTAATGGAAATATACTGTTCCAGTCGAAACTCTGTTGCATTGACCGATTTTTGGTTGTCGCAAACAAAAATATCTGTGTTTGCAACCGAACTATGCAGTTGGCGAAAAATTCCGTCATCACAATGAAACCATATAATTTTTTTAATTTTGAGGCATTTTTTGAGGCAATTTAAATGTTGTATAAAAAGGGATGTTCTGGTGAATGTTATATTACCAAGCCGATTTGACAAAAATTTTAAATAGTTAAAAGCATCTCACAACCCTTAACGTTTGTGTCAATCCAATCATTAGAAAAAAAAGGATAAATAGCAGCTGTGCGAGTTCTTGCTGCGATTGAAATGCAAACTGGCACAAATATTATTCAAAATTAACAAAAATCAGGACATATGGGAAGGGTGCATATCCTTACAGCGAACATAACGTAAATTGGCTCAAACAATACCTACTTTATTCCTAAAACAATAAACAATTGTTACGGCATATTAAGGCCAGTTGTAGTTTTTAGTCAAAATTAAACATTCAGGATTGCGTCGATTTTCTCAAAAATTATGTATTTTTTTAAATTTTGACAAAAGAAACCAGCGTGCCAATTATCATGCACGACAGCTTCTTTTTTTTTGTCTATTTCTTATATGGGGAAAAAGTACTGTGCACCATAGATCCACTGTACATTTTTTAGACAAACTTTGCAGATATAATTTGTTTGACTTACAGTGCCCGCTCACCCACTATTAGCAACCCAAGTAGAATTTTTGACAGAATATGAATCCTCGACGGTTTAAGATATTTTCAAATTTTTAATTTTTTATAATTCTCTGAATAAATCTGTATTAAAAAATATAATCAGATTTGTTTTAAGTTAACCGATTTTTAAATTTTTTGCACAAATATTGTGGTTTTTCACCATTTTTTAAAAATGTCATATGGCAAACCCTGACATTATAATTTGTATAAGTGTAGTACATAGTATTTTAATAAAAGCCAGCCATTATTTATGTTTTGAGTGAAAACGGAATACATTTTGGAATATTTTAAACTTTGTGTATTTGAAAAACTCATCGTCCGATCGGTCAGATTTTCAAAATTTATAATATACATTTCATATTTTATATATTACTTTTCAGCAGAAGAACAATCAATTTTAATATTTTTAAGTTATTTTTGAAAAAAGTCCCATCAAAACACGCCAAACATTTATTTTTTCAAATAATTATTTGGCAACTCTAGATAAAAATTTTTCACAATTTTTTTATTCACGATTGAAGTCAAGAGGTTATTTTATTTTTAGGATTTTTAAATCATATAATTATCCTTATCCAGTAAAAAAATATAGGCGTTTAAAAGTACTGGTTCGAAATAGGCACACTGGATCAATAATCAGTTAATGATTTTAAAATTGGGTTCAATTGGACCAAACAAAGATGACTTTAAAAGAAAGCATTTTGATTATTAAAACTAACAAAATCGAACTTGCCTTAAAATTGCTCTCAGTGTATGTCTTTTTGTTAAAACTGTTTCCATTACTTCTGCTTTGTTTGTCATTCAATAATAATAGTTCAATATATTAAAGACAAATATCACGATCGATTTTGTTTATTATTAAAAAACAATAACAACTCACCATACTAGTGGTGTCATTTTTTGTTTTTGTTGCTTTTTTGTTTTCCATGCTCCATTTGCACTTGCACAACAACAACACAGTACTTTGCCCAAAGGAGTCTCAATTGTTTAATTTTAATGAATTACCTCTGCCGGGATACTTTTTTTTATTTAATTATCTATTAACAAATATTTTATTAAATTATTACAAAAAAAAAATGGATTTTTTACGTATTAAACACTTGAATTAACAAAACACAACATTTGGCCCGGAGAGGATGCCTCAAGTTATTTGTATTGCATTTTAATGAAAAATCAATTCCATTGATAAACTTTTATATTCACAACAAATGTTAGGACTTATTTAATTAATTTATTTAAAAAAATTAATAAATTTTGTTAATTAAAGCACTTAAATTAATATTTTTATTTTAACACTACAATTTTAACAATTTTCTCACGAGTTGAAATAATATGCGACTAAAGGTGTTGCCAGATGCGAAAAAGACGAAGAGGTTAAAGAGGAAAAGTTATTCGTATAAAAATAGGAGTTATATGGCATCACACCCAGGCACGTTGTATTAAAAACTTAATACAATTCGTTAGGAAATGACAATATTATTGATAAATTTAATATAAAACTATTAATTTTTGACTTGGATCAAATAGGAAATGCCTGTTAGTTCAGTATTATATGGTTTGAATCTTCAACTTTCATTAGAACACATCGCCTGTAACTGGGTGGATATCATTCTTAGAGTTGATTTTCGAAAAAATAGCAATAAATAAAGTCATTTCATAAGAGATTTCGAAGTCTTTGACTTAAAATATTTAATTTTTAGTTTGCGAGAACGCAAACTAAAAATTAAATATTTCTACACAAAAAAAAACTAAAATTAAGTTTCAATTAAAATATTTGTTGATTCAGTTAAAAGTTTAAGTGAATTCGGGCCAATTGAGGAAATTGTAGCAACAATTAAAATAATTTGTAACTATTTAATTAATATTAATTTCAATTATAGTTTTATTCATATCTATTAAAAATTTAATTGAATATTGGTTTTTATTTTAAACAAAGTAGATACTATTAAAACATTAATTAAAATTAAAAAAAAAAAAAAATCGCCAAAACTTGGGTAAAAATTGCTTTAATTAAAAACAAATAGCCAAACTTTAAATAAATTGGCAAAAAAAAAAATGGGGAAAAAATGCTTAAAAACAAATCGCCAAAATTTAAAAAAAATCACCAAAATTCTAAAAAAAAATCGCCCAGAATTTAAAAAATCTAAAACATTTGAAAAAAAGAAAAACAATCCTCAAAATTATAGATATTTAAAAAAATTGCCAAAATTAAAAACCACAAAATTTGAAAAAAATCTCTAAACTGAAATCAAAATTGCAGAAATTGAAAAATACCGTCAAAATGAAAAAAACGCGAATTTTTTACTTTAATCGATTTTTTAATTTTGGCGATTTTTTAAAATTTTCCAATTTTTTTCTATGTTGTTATTATACGTTTTTCTGTGTAGTTTGACATAATCTTTTAAAACGGAGATAACACTTCGACCCAAACTTAAGTTAACGTGTTCTGTAGTGTGTCAATTCAAAAGTTGATACTTTACTTGCAGTGCAATCTTTGTATTTTAATTTGATTTGCTACGCACGCATCTGGTAACATAGTTTTCAGTATTTTTTACGATATATATTACGATATCTCAAAATCCATTAACGCGACTCGTGTTCAGCAGACAGACAATTTTTTTTTATTTTTAGAAATCAACATGAATCATGAGTTAACGTGGTCCAATTTGACTAAAATTTTCACAATTTTATTTAGGCTAAAAGTGAAGAAATTAAGATCGGCGCTCCTTGAAATGCGACATTTAAAATTTTAAAGGGTTTTTATTAAAAAAATTATTAAAGAAAATTGTAATTATTGATGAAAAAGTTAAAAATGAAGGGTAAACACAAGAACGCTTGAAAAGCATTTGAAATCGTCCAAAATATAAATCAAAGTGAATTGGAAATACACAACTTATAAGAACTGTACGATGTTAGATATATTTTTAAATGTTCCAATTGTAGATTTTTTCTTTATCATTATTTCTTTCAGATTACAATCATACTAGTTAGCTTAAACGCTTCCTTGGAAAATTTACGATTTTGTTAATACAAGACATGGAGTATAGCTAAGATTGGCTCCCTGGGATCTTAAAAAAGTCGAATATATGAAAAAGGAGAAAAAATAGTGAATAATTTGGTCACCAATATTTTAAATAATTCAAATAAATGGCACGACATAGTGTCAAAATGACTTTCAAAAAAAAATATCACTTTTTGCAAGAAATCAACTAACAACATCAAAATCTATCTATTGTAAAAATATCAACGTATTCCGATTACTCTTTCATCTCGAAAACCACTTTTGAGACCATTTTCATGATAATGTAGTGATTACCTTTATTTCAACAAAAAGGTATTATATCGAGTTAATACAAAAGTTCAAATAGAAATGAATCGTATATTTTCAAAAAAAAGGTATTATTTTGATTTGAGCCAAACTGTTTTATTTATATTTGGTTGTATTTTGAGTTGATACTGTTTTGTTGATAAAATAATACCAAAAAAAAATCGATAAAATTTCAAAAAAATGGCATTAACTCAAAAAATTGATTTTTTTTTTGCAATGAGTGGTAAAATTTAAAACAAAAACAATGTATATATATTTTCAAATGGAATTTGCTTATTATGATATGTTTGAATTTTTAAATTCTGTTTAAACAGTTTTTTGACTCTACTGAAAATTTTAAAGTTTTGAGTTAATACCCTCTTGTTGATCAAGTGCGATATGTTTTTTCTCCTTTATCCCCTATCCGAATTTTATTTAGTTCAAAGGGAACCCTTTCGAAAAGCTTCACTGTATGTCTCAGGCAATTTATATTGGATATTTGCCTTTTAATTTGTCTGCAAAATCTGAAACTTTTGAGTTCACGAATATAAATTCATAGTTTTTTGGACGGTTATAAATCTTTAATTTCCCGAAAATAATAAACTTCCCGAAATAATAAATTTTTTTACATACTCTTATAAGTTTTTGTCTGCCAATGTATATTTAAAAAACACAATCTGATTGTGGATAATATTGCTAATAAGGTTAAAGCAAACCCCGTATTTGACGGTAATTATTTCTGCAAATATTTTGGATTTTAAAGAAGTTTCAAAATCAAAAATCGGATACAACTATAGCTTATTTTGTATATATTAGAATCAGTTCAGATATAAATGTATATATAATATATATAAAATAGAATTAAATGGTATCGGATTATTCGGATGTAATTTAATCTGATATTATCAAATTAAAACTAAACTAATGCAAACTTACATACTTATATGGGCCCATTTCTCTGATAAATCTGCATAAGACTCATATTAAATTTCCTATGAAGAATCATATTAATTTTTTTTAATGGGGTCATTAGAAGTTGAAAGTTTCTGTGTTCACTAGGGTTATAGCTTTAGATTTTTTTTTGCAATTGTCAAATTTTAACTACCCGAGCCGTCCATTAAAATATAAAGTAACGCTATTTTATTTTTTCGCTGTTTTCAAATTTTTTTTCGCATAATCCTCTTTTTGTTTAATTAAACTAAAAATTAATATTTAGCTAAAATTTTAACATAATTAGACAATAACGATGCATATCCAACTTAAAGGGCACAAACGTTTTCAAATTTGACGTGTTCCGCGGATTTTGACAAAACAGATTAAATTAGCAAAATAACGAACACAATAAGTAAAAAGTTATTTAAAATATGACATGCAGTAAGATTGGTCCACTAGTACAACTTTAATGTTAAAAACTTGAAAAAGCATTTTAAGGAAATGCAGTTTATGTGGGAGGTTTTCGTTTCAAAATTACATGAAAAAGCAATGTCTATTATTAAAACATTATTGCCCATCGCTTGCTGATAGGTAAAAATTTAGCAAAAAAAAAAGTTGTAACCCTAATGTGCACATATTTTTATAAGTTTGCCCGGGTTACAAAAAAAAATACATAATCAAATCGAAAAAGCCCCAAAAAATTGAAATTTTTAATTTTCCGTTTGATATTAAAAATATATTATTTTTAATTCGATTTCTGAAGGAAACTCAAAAATAAATTTATATGCTTTAACATCAATTTAAGATCGGAAAGTTCATATTAATTTTCACTGGTGTTTTTTTAAATTCTAAACAGAATTTTTTAAATTACAGATAATGTTTTTTACTAAAATAAATTATATTTCCTGAATTTCAATTGATATATTCTGAGTATTCTTTGATGTGTTATATTGAATTTTATTTTTCGAACATATTTAAATTTTCTAAATTTTAAGTGAAATTTTAACTGGAAAACTTTAATACAAGTTTAATATAATTTTTATTAAAAATAAAAATTATGTTTTTTTGACCTTTAATTGTGCAATGAAAATGAAAATTATTCAAGTTCGAGGCCATACTCTTCATTAGGATATTGTCCCAACAAATAATCTATAGAGTTTTTTGTTTTCAAATTTATTATTTGACCCTTTCAGGAATGTGTTGATAGATCTATTTCGGGAATTTTCTAGGTTCCCATCATCAGAACACGTTTTGAAAGCGGTAACAATCACATGTCAAACATTCATATAAACTAGTTTACTCACTACATGAGAACTAATTAATATATGAGCTTGAAATTAAAGATTATAACCATTGATCAAAAAATAAATTGAAAACTTGTTTGTTATATGCAAGGTCCACCTCTGGTGGATATTCAATACACGTTTTTTTGTTTTTCTCTCCTTTTTACATTTTGTTTAGTTTATAAACAACACATTTTAATACAGAAAATAAACAAAAATTTACAATTGCAACAAAGGTAATAAGTCTCTTATTTACTAATTACCAGGTACCGGAAGTTCATACAAATACATGTTGTTTCCCTTATGTCTGAGAACAGGATAAACAAAATGTCTTTGCAAATCATAGAGTTTGTGTTAAAATGTCATCGATTTGTTAGTGCCATTTTTGCATATCTTGCTATAAATGTATATTTTTGCATATTTTGCTTTAAAGGCATATTTTTATTGCATTTTTTTTTGCTAAAAATGCATGTTTTTATTGCATTTTTCTTAGCTTTTCGTAAAGAGATAATTTTTAATTTAATTTTGTTTTTTTTGAAGTGATTATAACAATATATGCAGAGAATATATCAAGCAATACAAATTAAATTTAAAACATGAAAATATTTAATTTAAAGTGTCTCTCTTTTCACGGGGTTCGTTCATTTTCCTTGAAACTAAAAAAATTAAAGTTAAGACTTCTAGAAGAAAATTTCGAAGAAAATTAACATAAAAAAAAAATAAGCGCATATTTTTTTATTATAGGCGCCTAAAATGCATCTTTTAGTGTATGAAGTTCCTGCCCCTGCCTTAGTAAACTTTTTTGCTCTTTTTAGTAGTTTGATTTTTATGTTCAAAAATCTTACTAATATTTAGTAAAATATTTGGTTGATTGTAGCAAATCGATTTCCATTAATTTTTTACTAAAATTTTACTAAATTTACTACTTATGCTTTACTAACAAATTACAGTCACGTTTTGCAAAAATTAGCAAATCGATCTGCTAGCCTAATATTAGAAACGTTTTCTGTAACAATTTTAGTTGCTTCTGTAACTTTTACAGACTTTTTATTTGAGTGTATGAATTAACAAAATGATTTTGCATATACTCATTACACTGTAATAAATAGTACATATCAGAGAAACTAGCGTAGCGATTATAACTTTTGCACAACACGCACTTGAAAATCTTAAATTTTTTTCGTTTCCACTCTTTAGGTCAAACCAATAATAAGCAGACGAAAAGTATTTCAATCGTCTTAAGAAAATTGTCCAAGATTTTTGTACTCAATAAATATTTTGAAAACTCAATCTGAAATCTTTTGACAAAAAATATTAAAATCCTAATGATATGTGTCATATTTAAATCATTTAAGACTGTTAAATAAAAATCTTCAATTCACAGTCCTATATTTCACAGTCTTTTGGAGAGTCAATTTCTAAATTACACAGAATTATCAGTTTTTTTGGAGTTTTTTGGGGATTTTCACTTTCAAAGTGGGGAAAAGTGCACACAATTTCTGACTGCATTGCTGGTAGTTGGAAAACATTCATTCACAATATCTCACCATTAGCATGCTATTCAACCCCTAGTACGGTTGAAGTCGTTACTAACATTGATGTTAGCATAGAAATAAACCCATTGGTGAATATAGTACGATTTATATGATTTTGCAACACCGTTAAATTAAAAAAAAAAAAATATATTGTGGAAAAACATGTGAAATTAATTTTCACCATTTGATTCAATTTATTTTAAGTTTTTTAAAAAGTGTCGAAATATACCATACCAAACTTGGGATTTTTTCATTAGCATTGGAATTTCATTAGCATTAGTTAATTAATGCTAATGCCAAAAAAATTTCATTACCATTTAATTGTAATGAAATTTTTTGGTTTTTTTTTTTAAAAAATTGATCACTCGGGATCTTTCTCCTATTTATATTATAAGAGTATATGAATACTTCAATGGAGCAAAAATTTTGTCCGTTTTGCTCTATCTCGCTTAGTTTTGGAGATACTGGTTATTTTAAAATATCGCCATTTTGTAAAATGGATCGTATCTCGAAAACTAAGCCAGATATCGCAAAACGGACCTTAACAAACACTCCAACTGCCGCCAACACAAATGTACAGTGTTCTGATTCCAATGTACAGTGTTCTGATTCCAATCGTTCCCCGTTTCATTCCACTTTGGAACAATGTTAAATTCTATTATCGGAGTGATTAAATTTTTATTTTCACGTAAAATCATTGCTTTTAATCAATGAAATCAAATCAATGACATTCATTCAGAATATTGCTGCTGTGGCAGAAAGTGTGCGTGAAGCGCCATCAACATCAATTCACCGTCGTTCTCAACAATTGAACATTTCGGAGACATCATTGAGACGAATTTTGCATAAAGACCTTGGTATGACGCCATACAAAGTCCAATTGGTTCAGGAGTTCAAAAAAAAAAGTTATTTGGCGGATATCGATCAAAGTTTAAAGCTTAAATTTATTTCGAAAAATTAAAAAAATACTCTGTGTGACACGAGTCTCTTTGATGAATTTTGAGATATCTTAATATATATCGTAAAAAAATAATGAAAACTATGTTACCAGATGCGTGCGTAGCAAATCAAATTAAACTAGAAAGATTGCACTGTAAGTGAAGTATCAACTTTTGAAATGGCACACTACGGCACACGTAAACTTAAGTTTGGGTCATAGTGGTATTTTCGTAGTGGTATCTTCGTTTTAGAAGATTATGTCAAAACTCACAGAAAAAATTATTGTCAAAAAAATTTCAATTAAACTTTTGTTCGAACTTTTTTTCAAACTCGCTTTCAATTAAATGTTTTGTAATATCTATTAACTCTTTAATTGAAAATTAATTTCGTACATATAAACAAAATTTCCAATTTTTATAGTGTGTAATAACAACATAGAAACAAATGCAAAAATTTAAAAAAATCTCCAAAATTAAAAAATCGATTAAAGTAAAAAATAGGCGTTTTGTTTAATCTTTGGTAATTTTTTTTTTTCAATTTTAACAATTTTGTTTTAATTTTAGAGATTTTTTCGAATTTTGGCGTTTCATTTAATTTTTTTAAATTCCTGCAGTTTTAAGGATTGTTTTTTAAATTTTGGCAATTTTTTCAAATCCGGCGGTTTTTTCAAATGTCTTAGATTTTTTTAAATTCCGACGATTTTTTAACAATTTTGGTGATTTTTTTTTATAATTTTAGCGATTTTCTTAATAAATCTTATTTTTAATCTTTAGAATTAGTGTTAAATACCAGCTATTTTGATTTTTTTAATTTAATGTGTGAAAAATCTACTTATTAATGCTTTAAAATCAGAGACCAAAAATAACTGTTAATTTTTTTAAAAGAAAACCAAAAAAATGTGAAACAAATCTTACTTTTAAATAATGCACTAAAAAACATTATCAAATATATTCCAAACCAAAATTATGCATTATTACAAATATTTAATATTTTTTTATTTTTATTTACCTCTACAATTCCAGTTATATTTATGATTTTTATTTTAAAATAATTTTTAAAAGTTATTTATTGATTTTTTTTTTTTTGAAAACAATAAAATAAAATAAAAATTAAAACAAATCTGTATTGTGCTCCGAACATTAATGAAATATGCAAATTTGCAATTAATTAAGAGCGAATCCTAAAATGAAGACGTAACACTTCACTGGTTTAAAAGAACTGAACACGGAACTGTGACCAGGGCTGCCAGATATGGCGATTTAACGCCAAACGTCGCGATCTTAAACTTAGTTTTTTGTTGGGTATAGACAAAATAAGCTACTTATAAAATTGATTTTTGTTGTTCCTTTTTTAAGGTTTTTTTGAACAGGGGCTAAGACACACTGTTTTGGAAAAGTGCAGTGATTGGTGCATAATATCACATACGCTGAATAAAAAGTGACAGGTTACATATACCCCTTAGACTAGTGCAGTGGTACGTCTTAAAACTATTTCAGCCAAACTACCCCTGGTACAGAACACATTGCGCTTAATATGTGACTAGTTTTCCTTCAAAAATTGTTCTCCAGTTCTAAGATACGTACACCTATACCAGTCACGTGATAATTTTTTTCCCACTGGTTCCGTTGCATATCACATAAATCTTAAAATGGTCATAATTTGACACTACCTACTTCTAACTTGTCCCGTAGCATATTCATTTCAGCCGGTACGGTGATAGGTTGCATTGGTCGAGTTATTCGCCACGTTACACATTGCTTCACAGGTAGCAACTTGTCACCTCCTATGACAAGCCCATGTTAAAAGTACCGGTCACTTTCATATAACAGAACCGAAACTAGGACAGGTTCATACATACAAGGTTCTAGTCACATGACCATACCAGTGACTGGTCCATTTCCCGCAGGGAACACTTAAACAATTACTGTTATTTTTGCATTTATAGTAATTAAATGTGCTAAAGTCCCAAAACTTATTTAACAAATTGTGAAAAGCAATCTGATGTAGGCGTGTTTTTTTTTTTTTTAATTTAAATAAAATTTTAATTGTTATAGTTGATTTTTTTTATAAAAAAAAATCCAATAATAAATTTTGATAAGGAACCATAATCCTGTACTATAATTAAAAGCTTAGTCTTGTTGTGCGGGAAGGCAACAATAAATAAATAAGCCCATTTTATACCACTCATAGATCCTCTGGAATTTTTTTAAGAAATTTGGTAGAAAGGTGCAATGTTGACTCAGAAAGTTTTTTCTGAAGTTTTTTTTCACTTATTGTACCCTCTTTTCGCTTTTTTATTTAGCTCTTTTAGCGCCTGTTCCAAAAAACCTTTAATTTTAACACAATTTTACCTACTATCAACGTTTTTAGGCCAAAAATAAAACTTTTTAGTATTTTTGTTTTTTTACAATTTAGCATAAAATAGTTTAAAATTGTTTTTAAAAAGCGATTTTTTTTTTAAATTTGCACTGAAATAATTGTTTTTTTTTTTAATCTTCAAAAGCTCGAAGAAAAAGGAATATAAAATTAAGCTATTATTCCTCAAATAGTGCTTTTTAACCTTTTGCCGCAGAAAATAGTAAGACATGTTGATAAAATTTGCCTTATAGCGCTTTTTAAAGTACCTGACTGCGAGATTTGCTTCAAAAAAGTTTTCATCACTGGTTATTCAATTTTTTTTAATTATATCTATAATTAAGACCTCAAGTCATGCCATGATTTCTACTGCGTTATTATATCTCGCTCCTCTCCAAAGTTATTGGGCCTTAAAAGTAAGTGCTCGTTTAAAACAACGGCAGTATAAAATGGGTTAAGAAGACATCTTTAGGAGTCTATATGTGTATGTAACATCGGAATATGACAACATTAGTGATTTTTTAAAAATAAAATAAACATTTTACAGTTATTAAGAGTCTCTGATTTTTATGAGTGTACTATTGGTAATTTATGACTTGGTATTATATTTCTCTTTTCTAGGCCGCCAAGGTCCTAACTGATATGATACGTGATCAGAAAACTAGTAATGAAATTAGAAAGTTTACAACTCCTTCTGGATTGCAACAGATCACAAGAGATATGTTATTGTCACGCAACGACACACGTTTGAAATTAGTACGTTTTGAAACGGAACATTTACGCCGGGCAATACCAATGAAAGTGGCCATCCGGCAAAATTATGGTACAATGTATAAATTTATCAAATACTATAAATTCGCCTCACACCAGTTCTTAATTACAGGTCGTATATATTGTTTCATTGATGTCCTTTTTGTTGGTCTGCGTAATACAAAGGATTTTGCTACGGCCGAAGAGGCAGTTGAAATAAATAATATACTACGCAAATTGGACACAGATCTTAAAACACCTAATGAAGTTCTATCGGTACCCCACCGTATAGTTTTTGCAGAAATATTTATGCGTTTTAGACGTGATTATACTGGTAATACAGAAAATCTTGCAGATAATCGAACAACTGCTGAAAAGGATTGGTCAGTTTCATTTTACAAAATTCTAAGCTTTGATGTTCTCAATTACGATCCTCAACAATGACTGATGCGTATGTTGTCTGGGAAATAACCTTTCAAATTATTGTATTTCATATTTAAGTTTTTTACAATTAATTGTGCCTTTTTAATAAATTCAAATTTAATCTAATACCAAATAATTTATATTTAAACTTCATTTAACATAGACTGTATCTTAAGTGTATCTTTGAGATCATCAACGTTATCGACTTTGCTCATTCGTTTGATAGTGTCGATGTACTGTTGATTTTCATTTGTCAAATGACGTTTTTTTCTCCTCGAGTAGAACAACTTGGGCCTCTGCTAGAGCTTGACGACGCCAAAAGTTCTTCATTAGTTTTATTTCAGCTTGTAACTCTGCTTCCGATAAATCAACATGCGCCTTGAGATTTAAGACTTGTAGTTTGAATTGGTCAGTATGTAGATCGACTTGTGTGGGTTCATTAAAATCACCCGAAGGTATTATTTTTTCCGATTCTGTTTGAAGTTTTCTACAATTAGCTGCCAAAGACAACAGCAAAATCCCGTATTTTTGTAGTTTTTTATATTTCTAGTTGGAAAAAATTGTGGAATATCAATTCCAGGTCATTCCATGGGCAAAAAAACTAAAATTTACACTAGGGGTATAACTAAAAATCATTCCTATCACCACGTGGTGCCCAATGTTGTGTTAATTATGAAAAATAGTCCAAAATTTCTCAATTTGTTTTTTTAGAAGCAGCGGTTGAATTTCGAAATATTGTAACTTTCGTGAAAAGAATATGTTAAGCAAAAATCTTACTTTATTATTTTATATCGTTTCCTAAAATCCCAAAGGCCGTAACTACACTTTTTAGTTTTTTACAGGAGAGACAAAAAACATAATAAATAAAAAATTACTTGAAGTTAAGTATATAAATTTAAGTATTTATCTTAAGAAAAAAAAAGGCGGATTGGTTTCTGAGAAAAGAATGCATGTAAAAATAGTAGTTTTTAAAAAGTGTAGTTACGGCCTTTTGTAATCGATTTTTCTGAAACCAAAAACCAATAAAAAAATTTATGCAAAAAATAAAACAAAAGTTTAAAACAAAAAATCCTGCTTTTCGGCAGTAATTAAAAAAGTTTTTAGTCAACTTATGTATATTTGTTGATAGTTTTGTTTAAACAAAATTTATTTCCAGAAAATAAAATTAAATGAAACTTTTTAAACTCGACTTTTTGGTTGATGAATATCTATATTGAAATTTCAGTTACGGCCTTTTGATTTTCGTTAACAAAATCGGTATTTTTGGACTTAAATATTTAAAATGTTGTGGGAAGCTGTATTTTGGTTAACTACATAGTAATCAATCAAAAAGTCAATTTTGATTTTTTTTTTTTTTTGTTAGTTACGGCCTTTTGGATTTTAGGATTAAGAACCATAAAATAAAAGAATAAGTACAATTTTGACTAAGAATTTTCTTTTTCAATATGTGCAAAATTTATTAATTCGAAACTTTTTTTTTTAATCGGGCTACGCGGTTACCCCCTGACCAATTTCCGTATAAAGTTTCTCCAAAAAAAGTTGCAAGCGTTTTTATAATTGTGTATGAAAATTTACATACAAGATTTCTTGGGAAATTCTGAATTACTGTACTTTACGAATATGAAATAAAATGTACTTATTTGTTTGCTGTTTTCAAATACAGTGGACGAAATAATTATAAGTTCACCCATAGAAATGTGATTTTTTTCCAAAATATTTGCAGTATTTAAAACTGTTTGCTTTCACATAAAGGTAAAAATATAATAACAGTGAAAACCAAAAAAATTATTCACCAGCGAAATAAATAAAAGTTCACTGATGTTAAATAAATTCAGTTATTTGGCAAAATATTTGAGTTTTTTTTTGCGTTTTCCTCTCTAACGTATTTTACAACTTCATTGCATTTATTTTAAGTACAATTTTGTGGTGCAGCGTTCTTCGTTAAACAAAATTATGCACTTTATTCAAAAAGTTATAAATCGACGTTCTTACATAAAAAAACATTAAAATTCTGAAACATTCAGCGCTAAAAGTGTTTTTATGATTTAATCCACATAAGTAATAAATATTTGCTTTCAAATTCTGAAGGAATAATGCAAACAAATTTGTGCTCTTGTTCTTGTATGACACTTTACATACCTTAAGACTCCAAAGTCACATTTTTGTTGAAAATCTATAATAATCTGAAAAATTTCGCCTGGGTACTGACTTTTACTTTTAATTTTAGTCCACATTCATCTCAAAGCACCTTCCAGATGGGAATGGGAAATTTAATTTGGCTTAGATGACAAAGCTTTAGGGAGGAACATTTTTAATATTTTCTTTTGGAGAACCATAGCATGCAAGGTCTCAGCGTGACCAAATTTGTTGTTGCTAATTGCGAACAGTGATAAAGAGATGACTTTTTGTAATAAAAAGAATATAATTATTTTAATCGGTCAGATTAACAAAGCTTGTGGGATTTAAAAAAAAAATCCTTGGATAAAGCAAATTTCATAATTCTTCTTCCTAAAAAAAATTCATCTTAGTAAAGTGAATTGGACGAATCTTGCACTGGTTCTAAATTTATCAAAAAAAAAAAAATATTATCCAATCTTTAAAGTTTAGATTATGACCGATTTTCGTAGCAGAGTTAGCTTCAAAGTCAAAAGAGTAGGTTAGAAGTCGCACATTGTTTCCATCATTCGCACATTGCTTCCATCATTCCATCATTGAAATATAAATTAAAATGGGTAATCAAATGTTTCTATTATTAAAAGTACTTTTAGAGCAGGTTTTTCTAAAATTTTCTTGCTCTTGCTACTAGAAAACGTCGATCTACGACTTTTTTTTGTACTTCAAAGAAATGCAATGAGAAAAAATTAAAAAAAAACTGTTAATCTTTTGCCGAAAAACAGAAATTACCATCACTTGACTTTTATTTCGCTAGTAAAAATCAAAAAATTATTAAAGATGCAGCAAAAACTGAAACAATTAGATCGAGACGGATTGGTGGTATCAACTGGTATTATTGTTACTTTTATGTGGTTGCAAAAACTTTGAAATATTACTAATATTTTTGAAAAAAATCACAAATTTATGAGTGAACTCATGATTATTTCGTCCGCTGTAATTCGTGTTTTTTATGATTTTAAAAACAAACAAAAAAATACCAGAACTTTTAATTTTTAGAACCAAGAGGCACCAAAATTAAAATATTCTATACTGTGTTCGGTTATAACGGACTCGTAGGCACAGGACATGTTCGCATGTAACGCGAAGTTCGCTATAAGCGTGGTAAACGTTTTCTAAAGTTATTAAAATTTCAGAATTTTTTCTTAAACTCCCCTTATTTAAAAAGTTTTGTTGCGTTTCATAAAATTTTTAATTCTTTTTAGGAAGTTTTAAAGTGAAAAGCTAAAGTTTTTAAGTTTTGTTATGAAAATTCGTAACAGGGTATAAAGAACTAAATCTATATATAAAAAGTTCGCTTCATACAAAGCTCGTTATAACCATACACTTATAGAAATAAACAGGTGAAAATATCAAAAAAAAAGGTACTAAAAATTAGTTAAAAATGTGCTTGCAGAAAAATCCCTACATGTAGGGATTTTGCTCTACTTCTGGCAACACTAGTTATAAGCGAACTCCACAGTATATAAATTTGATCCCCTTTCTTGACGCTATAATTGAAAATGTATAATAAAACTATTGCAGAAAGGATAAAGTTTTTAATGCAGACGATTTAAGTACGCTTCTAAATATATATATCTCATTTTAAACTGGGCTTTTACATGTATTTTCTGCAGATATAGAGCTGTTAATATATCAATCGTTTCATGGTACACCGCATAGATTAAGCTATTTTAAATTGAAATTTTCGCATGTACCACGGATTTAAAAAAATTAACTTTCAAACGGAATAATGTAGCGATAAGGACAACGAATTTTAAAAAACTTTTCATGTTGAAGTTTTATAAAAATAAGACGTATATTTGTACCAAGTTTTACGCTTATCGGAATAGATCGAGCTGATAATTGCCAACATTGAGTTTGAAATGACCATGCTACTGAAATTAAAAACTTACGTACTTTAAGAACTTTGAAGCTTTCGCTGGTTACAATTCTAAGTTTTTCGAAAGTTGTTTCACGATCGCGTTGTATATCGCTTTCAATATTTTTATACATTTGCACATAATATGCATATTCTGATTTTAAATCAACTATTTTACGTTTCGCTTCTGCCTCCTCATAAAAAATGTGGTTCTGTAAAGCAGCATGTACTCGAGAATTATGAACCACTATTTCGTTAAGTTTTTGCGATTCTGTAACGAAGTTACGTTGACGCTCCATAAGAGTATTGGCTCGTTCATATTTGTGAACATCAAATGATGCATTACGCAGCGAATCAACAAAAACCATCAGAGTTTGTCGAAAAATCTTCATTTTTTTCGAAATCGAATCACGTAAACGATAACGTTTTTCAACTTCTATATTAACGCGATCATCTCGTTTGTCTAAGAATATTTTATAGTCATTTGACATTTCTTGTTCGACAATAAGATTTGTAGCATGTAAAATACTTTCACTATTTAAATTTACTCGATGCTGAATTTTATTCCTTTCGTCAATTTCGTGGTAAAAATCATGTAACATTTCGGAAGCCTCGGTTTCGTAAAAAAGCTTGTAACTTTTTTTAACTGCACTAAACGTATCTAGGAAAAAAATAATTATATAGTGTGAAATTTAATTTATATCATTAACCTACCAGTTAAATAGTCCATCATTCGCAGTTGCATGGAATAGCTGCGCTTATGCATTTCTTCAGTAGTGACCATTTCATCTAGTATGCGTTTTATCTTTTCATCTTTTTGCGCAAAAACTCGATTTACTTTTTTCTCCCATTCCTAACGATTAATGCTTTTATTAACAAACTCCAAAATAAAATTAAAAAAGATTATTAAACAATATTAAAGGTATTCACAAGGTGTACTTAGTGTTGCATATATTGTATTGTAAAAATAGAGATGGTAAAATTTTATTTTGAATTTGACGAAGATTTTGCGTTTTCTGGCTTTAGGTTTTTCTCTGTTTGCGCACTTGAACATAGTACACTAAACATAGCTACAAATATTTTATCGTTCTAAGTATTATCTATTCGTGTATATTATAAAATAAAATTTTGCCTTCTCTATTTTCCATACGACTATACAACACATTTAGTACACCCCTTGTGAACAACCTTAAATTGTTTTAATAAACCGTTTGATAATAAAGGCATTAAATACGAATTTAATAAGCTGGTCACCTTTTTTTAATTTATTTGGAACCTACCATTAATTCATTTTCCATTTCTGATACTTTGATCTCTTTACATAAATTTTCCCATGTTTCCCGACCTTTTTCAGCACTTTTTTTTGACAATTCAAGTTCTCGCCTTAAAAGGTCCTGGAAAATTAAAACATTTCCGTAAGACTGTATTTCTGCCTGTGGCCAAAATGCTTACTCTCATTTCCAGTTTTTGAAATTCCTGTTCAGCCCTGAGTTTGCGTTCTTTCTTTTCCGCTTTTGTTGGACGTTTTTTTCTTGCGAGGGTTGGCGATGGTTCGTCCATTGTATATTCAAGATATGACGGTGTTTTAAGATCGGCTGTAGCCATTTTAAAATAATTTTAAGAAATAAATTAACGAAATAAATTGTTTTATGCAGTAATAAAATGACACCTGTTTTTTTTTTTTTTAAAGCAACTTTGTCAGGGTTTATACATATACGAAAGCTTCGAAGCAAAAATGTAAGGAACAGTTGACACGCTATCCATCTATGTCTTTCCATATCTACTATTACCCAGTATTGGTGATATTGTCAAATTATTGTAGATTTTCATTTGAAAATGACATTTCGTATCATCAATACTGGGAAATATAGATATAGGCTAGTAACCTGGCTCATTAAATAATTGAGAGCGTGTTCCTATTTCATATAGGTGTGGTGGCATTACACACAAAGAAAATTGAAATATTTGCCAACTGAAATTCGGTTACTAACACGTAAATTCGGTTATTACGAATTTCAGGCGGTTGGCACAACTTAACATTAGTTTTCACAACAAAGTTCGGTTATTTCAAGTACATTTTGGTTGTAACACACAAAATATTTAGAAATCTAATGTAAATATCGTTGTACTAACTGAATTTATAAATTTTTACCATATGGGATCAGTCAAACTGTCCGCGTGACCGTTGGCACAATGACACGTCCAGAAGCGCGTAGAGCACCGTTTGATTCATCCTAGTTTTAAAAATCCTTGGATTAATTAACAGAAAAAGAGTAAGATACTATTTCCTAGTATTGGCGATACGAATTGTCAAATTATTGTAAATTTTCTTTTGCAAATGGCAAAATACTGGGAAATAGTAGATATGGGTGGATAGAGGGGATAGCGTTTGAATCAAGATTAAAGGCTGAATTAGCCAGACGTAAACGTAGACGTATTTTGGTATAAAAAATTCAATAAATTAAATAAAAATAGAAGATCTTGTGTAGTACTTGTTGTCTCATTCATATGCATTAAACATATGAGGCTTTATTTATGAACTCTCCCACTTCAAAAAAAAGTTTTGCCGGATTTCTTTAAAACTTACAGTAAGTGTTGTCCTATAAAATATAAGAACTTAATGGAACAACTTTTTTTAATTTTTCAAATAAGTGGGCGAAGTAGGCGTGGTAAATTTCTAAAAAGGGGTAATTTTTGTCATTTGTTCACTGAAACATTGAACAATTTTTAAATAAATCTTTATCCATAGACTTTTATATGGGCTATCGACTAATTGTTTTTTTTTAATTTAATTTAAGAACTTTATCTGAAATTTTGGAATAAAAAACAAAAAATCGCTATATATCGAAACATGACCCTTTTTATATTTTTAAACAAAAGGTCGTGCTTGTTTTAATCGATATGCAAATTTTCAGAGTGGTATTTTATTTAATTTTGAATTTGTGTCACATAGTGTCGTCAGTTCATATAAAGAGTGTCCAAAAATTGAAGGAGTTGTCGTACGTAAGGACGTAAAGATTAAATTTGATACTAGACCAAATTTGTGCCAAATTTTACTTACGTACGACAACTCCTTAAATTTTTATATGAATTGACGACACTGTGCGACACTAATTCAGAATTAAATATTTCGGGAACAATTTCTTAAAATTTACATATCCTTTAAATAAAACGATCTCTTTTTTACAGTTATATTAGTTTTTTGTTTTTATATACATCGAGATTATTTTTATGTTATTTTCAATTTATAACGAGCTTTCAACCTCCGTATATTTACAAAAATAAAGCAAATCAAACATATTAGCTAGGTTGATACTAGTATTTCGATCTGGCTAAAGATCTCATCAGAACCCGAAGTTTTAGAAAAGCTAGAGCCTATATAATAGGCAGAACTTTAACAAAAAACCTATTAATAATCAATTTTGCTCCATTCTTGTCTTCTTAGTAATCAACCACGTGGTTAGGTCTTTTCCTAACAAGCATCATGACGTTACTAAACTTTGAAGACCAAAAATGTTCTATTTATATAAAAAATTTTTAGTGTGTACTCTGGCTCAAGTAATATTTTTTACAGTTATATTAGTTTTTTGTTTTTATATACATCGAGATTATTTTTATGTTATTTTCAATTTATAACGAGCTTTCAACCTCCGTATATTTACAAAAATAAAGCAAATCAAACATATTAGCTAGGTTGATACTAGTATTTCGATCTGGCTAAAGATCTCATCAGAACCCGAAGTTTTAGAAAAGCTAGAGCCTATATAATAGGCAGAACTTTAACAAAAAACCTATTAATAATCAATTTTGCTCCATTCTTGTCTTCTTAGTAATCAACCACGTGGTTAGGTCTTTTCCTAACAAGCATCATGACGTTACTAAACTTTGAAGACCAAAAATGTTCTATTTATATAAAAAATTTTTAGTGTGTACTCTGGCTCAAGTAATATTTTTTACAGTTATATTAGTTTTTTGTTTTTATATACATCGAGATTATTTTTATGTTATTTTCAATTTATAACGAGCTTTCAACCTCCGTATATTTACAAAAATAAAGCAAATCAAACATATTAGCTAGGTTGATACTAGTATTTCGATCTGGCTAAAGATCTCATCAGAACCCGAAGTTTTAGAAAAGCTAGAGCCTATATAATAGGCAGAACTTTAACAAAAAACCTATTAATAATCAATTTTGCTCCATTCTTGTCTTCTTAGTAATCAACCACGTGGTTAGGTCTTTTCCTAACAAGCATCATGACATTACTAAACTTTGAAGACCAAAAATGTTCTATTTATATAAAAAATTTTTAGTGTGTACTCTGGCTCAAGTAATATTTTTTACAGTTATATTAGTTTTTTGTTTTTATATACATCGAGATTATTTTTATGTTATTTTCAATTTATAACGAGCTTTCAACCTCCGTATATTTACAAAAATAAAGCAAATCAAACATATTAGCTAGGTTGATACTAGTATTTCGATCTGGCTAAAGATCTCATCAGAACCCGAAGTTTTAGAAAAGCTAGAGCCTATATAATAGGCAGAACTTTAACAAAAAACCTATTAATAATCAATTTTGCTCCATTCTTGTCTTCTTAGTAATCAACCACGTGGTTAGGTCTTTTCCTAACAAGCATCATGACGTTACTAAACTTTGAAGACCAAAAATGTTCTATTTATATAAAAAATTTTTAGTGTGTACTCTGGCTCAAGTAATATTTTTTACAGTTATATTAGTTTTTTGTTTTTATATACATCGAGATTATTTTTATGTTATTTTCAATTTATAACGAGCTTTCAACCTCCGTATATTTACAAAAATAAAGCAAATCAAACATATTAGCTAGGTTGATACTAGTATTTCGATCTGGCTAAAGATCTCATCAGAACCCGAAGTTTTAGAAAAGCTAGAGCCTATATAATAGGCAGAACTTTAACAAAAAACCTATTAATAATCAATTTTGCTCCATTCTTGTCTTCTTAGTAATCAACCACGTGGTTAGGTCTTTTCCTAACAAGCATCATGACGTTACTAAACTTTGAAGACCAAAAATGTTCTATTTATATAAAAAATTTTTAGTGTGTACTCTGGCTCAAGTAATATTTTTTACAGTTATATTAGTTTTTTGTTTTTATATACATCGAGATTATTTTTATGTTATTTTCAATTTATAACGAGCTTTCAACCTCCGTATATTTACAAAAATAAAGCAAATCAAACATATTAGCTAGGTTGATACTAGTATTTCGATCTGGCTAAAGATCTCATCAGAACCCGAAGTTTTAGAAAAGCTAGAGCCTATATAATAGGCAGAACTTTAACAAAAAACCTATTAATAATCAATTTTGCTCCATTCTTGTCTTCTTAGTAATCAAGCACGTGGTTAGGTCTTTTCCTAACAAGCATCATGACGTTACTAAACTTTGAAGACCAAAAATGTTCTATTTATATAAAAAATTTTTAGTGTGTACTCTGGCTCAAGTAATATTTTTTACAGTTATATTAGTTTTTTGTTTTTATATACATCGAGATTATTTTTATGTTATTTTCAATTTATAACGAGCTTTCAACCTCCGTATATTTACAAAAATAAAGCAAATCAAACATATTAGCTAGGTTGATACTAGTATTTCGATCTGGCTAAAGATCTCATCAGAACCCGAAGTTTTAGAAAAGCTAGAGCCTATATAATAGGCAGAACTTTAACAAAAAACCTATTAATAATCAATTTTGCTCCATTCTTGTCTTCTTAGTAATCAACCACGTGGTTAGGTCTTTTCCTAACAAGCATCATGACGTTACTAAACTTTGAAGACCAAAAATGTTCTATTTATATAAAAAATTTTTAGTGTGTACTCTGGCTCAAGTAATATTTTTTACAGTTATATTAGTTTTTTGTTTTTATATACATCGAGATTATTTTTATGTTATTTTCAATTTATAACGAGCTTTCAACCTCCGTATATTTACAAAAATAAAGCAAATCAAACATATTAGCTAGGTTGATACTAGTATTTCGATCTGGCTAATATATTTAAAAATATAAAAAATAAAATAAAAGCGGGGCTTTTTCGAGATTTGCCGATTGTTTTTATTAGAAAATTTCAGACAAGGTTCTGAAATTTTGGAAAAAAAACAGATGTCACCAGTCGATAGCCCATAGAAAAAGTTTATCGATAATGATTTATTTCAAAACTTTTCAATGTCCCGGTTAAGCACAGTAAATTCAAATATTAACATACTTTTCCATAAAATTGGTGACTTTTTACAAGTTTGACCCCGCCTACTTCGCCCACTTATTTGAAAAATTAAAAAGTTGTTCCATGAAGTTCTTACATGTATTGGGCCGTACTTATTGTAAGTTTCGAGTAAATGCAGCAAACTTTTTTCTGAAGTGGGCAAGTTCAGAAATAAAGCCTCATATAGAAAACATAAACGCACAACAAAAATCTGTTATGAGGTATGGATTTAGAAAACCCTGAACACTTACTTCTTAGGTCATCAAAGTCGCCCTTAAACTTTTAATGTGAGCCCCGAATAATTTTTAAATAGGTTGCAGCTCTTGAGTAGCGATTTATTCGGTTTTGCAAAAATATTTTAGTTCGTGGATTCATAGAAAAAACTTCTTTTATCAGGATGTGTTCAAAATTCTGAAAATTGCAAAGTAATTTACTCAAGCAGACGTACAACCTACACTAGGTAATTTTAAAAGTATATTAATTTTTTGTTATTCCCTACAAACATTTGAAAGATATATTGCCCAGAAGATAGTACGGCAATATCTGCTTTTTATCATCAATAAAAAATTATCACAGTAACATTTTTAATATATCTTCTTTTTATCAGTAGGAAGAAATTTTAGCGATATTAAAAAAGAAATATTTAAAAATTATTTTTTTATGTCATTTCTTTTTTTTTATTTGTCGGAAGATTAACAAACTTGAAAAATTGACTTCTGCGGTCGATAAATAGTACAAATAACAACCGAAAGCTGTGTAAGTTTTATTACAGATATTTCTGTAAAGAAATTGAATCAAAAATCATCCTATTCTTCCTTGTGGCAATGGGCAAAACCGTTTAATCTGCGGAGAGGAGTATGAGCAACCTCCAAATGGCAAAACTCAATAAAGAAGTACTGGTGGTAAAGTCCAAGATTGTAGTGGTAGTGGGTAATTGAAAATATTTTTAGCTTTTTTACAGTATTTAATTTATCTTATAACAAAATAAAACGTAAAATTTAATTAGTATAAAAAACAGAAAAATCTGTTTTACCCCTTGAGTTATAGTAGTTCAATCAATATCTGCTTATTAACTTCTAACTGGTCATATTGTGGATTTATCCTCCTGGCGATAAAAAAACGTCTTAAAGTACCGCCGATTTATCCTCTCGGTGATAGCTTGGCGATAAAAAAAACTATCAAAATATCGCCGATTCATATTTCTGGCGATAATAAAGTATCGTTAAATCTTCGATAACAAAATCAAGGACGATAACAATAATTTTATGAAGGTGGACAACAATATTTGCATTGTAAGGCGATGCATGCAGTCAAAGCATTCGTTACATTTAAGTAGAGCCATGCTGTCAAGGGTTAAAATTCTCGAAATGAGAATAAGCTTTTGTTTGCTCTTTCAGCAACTATCGGGATATTTTTTAAAAAGGTTCCTAGTTTATCATTTCTTAATCGGTAGTTATTGCTATCAGAATTCTTTATTATTGCAAGATAACATTGGAAGAATTAAGCAGCAAAAGAATTTCTTACAAGCGTTTTTTGTTTACGATCACGCTGAGCAATAATAACCCAACAAACAAGCAATCAAACAACAAATTAAACAAATTTATGTATGAGCATTAGGTTGCTTCTTAAGAAAATTTTAAATGGGACAACCCAGACGAAAAACAACGAAAAAAAATCCCTAATTTTTAAAATTTTTCGAAAAAACAACTAGTAGCGCTACCACACTTTAAAAATATTCCCGATTTTCATTTCTCAAAAAACACGATTTTATAGAAAACGCGTTTAAAGTTTCTAATCCATATTTGATTCGGTCGACCCTTTTTCTATTTATTTGGTCACGTTTTTTATAAATAGGGATTTTAAAGCATTTTTCCCTTAGTGAGAGTTGTGTGCGAATTCGCTAATTATCGAGAGACCCGTGAGTAGCACAGTTTCTCTCTTGGCACCCACTTTCCTCTAACTCGAAAAGTATACATGATATTAATATGAAATATTTGCACAATAAGGAAGCATGCTATAACTAATAAATCTGAATCGTTAACTTAAAAATCGCGTTTTTTGACTTATGACAGTCTTTCAGTAAGTGAGCGATATGTATTCTCATAAAAATATATATTTTTTTAAAAATTAAAAAAAATAGTTAAAATTAATTTTTGTGTGTAATATATTTCACCCCAAAAACTCAGGAAAAAAATATTTAGTTTTTGTAAGATGATTAACCCTTAATCACACTACGCTTAAAAAATGTCTAAAATTGCAAATATTTAAATAATTTTGAGCGCTTTTCTTTAAAGACATCATGGGAATTTAAAAAAAAAAAAACAAGTCTGACGAGATCACTCAATCCACTTAGCGTGTCGACCGATTGAATTTTGGCTGATTAGGAGAAGTCAATATATTTGATAAAAAATAAAACGTGTTTTGAAATAAAACATGTTTTCGCATACATTTTTTTCATCAAAACACATGTTTCGCCCAAAACACATAAGTGGAAACATAATATAATTGTACTTTGCAAATTATTTTATTTGATCACAATTACTCAGTTCCAAAACATTAAATATTTGGCTCATAGTTAATCCAAGTTTTACGTAGGTCAAAAATGCCACATAAAATAAAGTTGATAAGTAAATATTTTCAAATAAACAAAATATAAGGTTAAGAAATATTAATTTGATGCAACAAAGAAATGTAAAAATTTGATATACTGTTATATCTAATTGAAATACAACTTGATCCGAAAAATTGCGGATCGGTTTGTATATAAATGGATTATATTACATCGACTTTAATATAATTTGATATGATTGAATCCAGTGAAAATAAATTTGTTTAAATTGAATATATGGGGCTAGATGCTATAGTCCGATTTTTAAGAGCAAAATTTGAATTTAAAGTGCGGTTGCATTTAAATTGTATATGCTTAACAAGAAATTTTTTGAGTTTTATATTTTAAATTGTGAAGTTCATTAAGATAATTTTAATCAGCATTTTCAATAAGAATGTTCGAGTTGATATTAGGTCTGTTTTCTTACTTTTCCAGAAAAGTCCAGTACAAAATAAATACTAAGGAACAAAATTACAGAGAGTAAGACCAAAAATGTGTTCAGTAAAAACTTGTAAATAGGACTTTTTTCGATTTTCTTACTGAGTATTTCTGTAAGCGATTAAAAATTTGTACAAATTCGTTAGAATTTTTGTGTTATCGAACAAACTTATTAAAATTTTTCTACAACTTAAAAAAAATTTTTTTTTTTTGCATGGGGCTATACATTGGTTTGTTTAATCCCATATATTAATTTAATTATGTCAATCCAACTATATATTGCCCGTCTATATATTGTAAGATACAATTAACTATGCCGTTTTACGAAAAATTACAGTGACAAGTAAAAATGTCTCTTACTATACATAATGTCATACTTAACTATATTACATTTTACAAAACAGGATGAGATTATATAAGATTGTATAATATTATTTTTACTTGGGTGAGGCAAAAATCGAATATTTCTATGATATTATCCACTTTTTGCTCTGTTTGATTCCGAATACTTGCCAAAAATTGCTCGTCATTAAAATCAGCTCATATACAAAATCCGTTTTGATATTTTTGTCGGGACTGTTGCGTGAGTCGGTCAACAAAGGTTAATATTTTTTATGATAATGCTTTATTATTTTGAAAATTTTACATAATTAGAAACTAGACTTATTTTTAGTAGGTTCGATGTCAACGATGCCAAATATTTAATATTTCGGAACTAAGTAATTTTTATATAATAAAACATTTAACCATGTAAAATAACCCATGCAGAAAATACAATCGGCACAGTGTTGGCAAAGAGTCGTCAACGGTCGGTTATGCATTGGCAGAACTTGAGATTAACAATCTTTACAGCATTTCTCTGTTACCCGATTGATAACAGTGGCCAACAGTTTGTTTCAACAAACTTTCCACCATTGACATAACGTTGGTAATGTAAAAAATTTGGTGCCTTTCAAATATATTCAATTAAATAAATTTTGAGAAATTCTGTTTTAATAAAAAACATTTAAAAAGCATCAATACAGTTCGGTCTTAGTTTTATACATCTTATTTAAATGTGAGAAATGTAATAAAATACACACAGAGAAATAAAGTCCCAACCGAATTAAAAAGTGTATTTTAATGGTAACAAATTAAAAATTCAGTTAGTACAACGATATTTACATTAGATTTCTGAATATTTTTGTTGTTGCAACTAAAATTTAGTTAAACTAACCGAACTTTGTTGTGATAACTAATGTTAAGTTGTGACAATTGACTGAAATTCGTAATAACCGAATTTCAGTTGGCAAATAGCAAACATTTTCTCTATGTGTAAAAATGCTTCTAATTGGTTGTTATTTTTTTAAAAACAATATTGGCAAACAATCTTGCGGTTGGCACTGGCAAAACACATGCTTTGTAAACAAACAATTTCTACCTGAGTAGTTTCTTTCATCAAAAATATATATTAAGTTTTTCAGATTAAATTTAGTGACTTTCCTCGAAAGCCGCTGAAGTTAAACCGTTCCACACGCTAAGTTGATGGGATTGCTCAATCATTTTAGTATTATTTTTTAATTTCCATGATGTGGTTAAAAAAGGCGTGTTAAGTTATTTATATATAACACATTTTTTTTGGTCTTGTGTGGTTAAGGGTTAACAATCTTATAAAAATTATTTTTTGCCCGAGTTTTTGGGGTTATATATAATATTGTGTTTCCACTTACGTATTTTGTTCTAAACATGTGTTTTAGTGAAAAAATATGTATGGGAAAACATGTAAAAACATGTTTCGTTTCAAAACACGTTCAGTGGAAATGCAGTATAAAATACTATATGGTGGCGCAAAAATAACCTTCCGATGTTTTTTTTTTTATTATGTATAGCATTTTCTGATGGGAGGATTACTTTTGCGCCACCTTATATATACAAATAACAATAATTTAATTTTTTTTTTTTTTGGAAATTGAAAAAAATATGTATTTTATGAAAAAAAAAATTTATGAAATCAGGAACTTGTCTTTGAATCTTAATCTAGACCACTGTTGATTGTCCCGTCCAAATTTCGTGAATTTGTTTTTTTAAGAAGCAGCCTAATGAGCATTGTGCGCGGGCGGGTGATAACTTTGCAGCGATCACAATCAACAATATAAACTTTATATTTCAAGCAAAAGACAAGATCAACAACAATAACTGTTTTAGGTCGTAACTGACGATGTCGATTATTTTTACAATTGTTATTTCTGCTCAAAAACCGTATTCGTTAAATAACTAACGCATTGCGATCAGTCGTTTGCAGAGACTCAAAAGCTTTAGACGGTATTTCGGGTGTTACGTACGAGCTACAAAATAAAAGTAATAATAAAAACTCAGAAAACTTGAAACAAACTGCCATTAAATATTATTTTCAACTTGGCATAACCAATTGAAATCGATTTGCTGGTTTAAGAAACAACTTTAAGTTAAAAGTAATAACAACCTGTAACTTTAAGTGAGAAAGTTTTATTAAGAAACGTGTATTTTAATAATAAAAATAATATAAAAACAACGGCAGCTTACAAAAAAATAAAAAAAAAATAATTAAAAGCAGCAGCACAGTGGACTTGTTTTAACTCAAGGTAAAGAGAAGATGGAAAATGCAAAATCAAAGTCGTCGCTGCGTTTATCAAAATCCTGAATGTATTTAATAACAAAAATTTCTTAGAATCTTTTAAAACAACTTTAATTGAAATATTCGCGATATTTTTTCTTTTTCCTCAAACAAATTGTTTAATACACGTAAGCATCTCGGACGGCACAGCGACAATAGGTCTGTTCGACGAATTTGCCAATGGTGTCCGCGAGAACTCAATTTAGCCAATACAACAACAATTTACACACAATTTTGACAATAGAACCGCTTTATGAAAAAATTGGGTAACGTAACGTACGTCGAACAGAGCTAATATTATTGCAATTCAAAAAAACCAAAAAAAATAAATCATTCAAACTAAGTTTGAGACGATTCTGTGCGACAAGATAGTCGAAAAACAGTACAATGGGCATACATACAAATTAGATTTAAGTGACAGTAACAATTTTAATAATTACAAAATCCCTGTGATTTTAAAAAACAGTTTTGTTTAAATTACTATTGTTGTTGTATCTACAAAATAGCTAAATAACAATAAAATACTAAAAAACTAAAAAAAAACAGAGATTAATTCTGAAAAATAAAGATATGAATTATGGTGCGGTATAAAGATAAACGCGTTAAGTTAATTGACATGAGGAAAAGGCATATAAATGTACTTAATTCATATGAAAAATAAATAAATAAAAGCGAAATCGAGATATTTGACAAAATTATTACTCTTAATTACGGTAGTAGAAGAGTGTTTCGTCTTTCAATATACTTATGTCAGTATTTAAGTAATAACACGCGAACGATGGGTATTAAAAACAAACCAAAAAGTGCTATTTTTTCAAGAATATCTTAAGTTACGTATTAGTGTATTATATTGGTAAAAAAAAGTAAAATTTTTATCCTTTTTTGCTTTTGAGTGATAAAAAATAACTTTGAAATCCTAGTTGATCATTTCGATTTTTTAGTGAATCTAAATTAGAAATTACTGCCTGATTTGATTGAAATTAAAAAAAAAAATGTATCTTGTCCACTTTTCAATTTTATATGCAAACTAATGGAAGGCAGTAACTGTTATTGATATATTTTTTGAATGCCAATATTAAACTTTTCTTAACCAATATTAAACTTTTTGAATACTTTGTTAAAAGTTAAAATTCTTACACCCATAAAGCAGATTCGGTAGTTGCAACCGTATTTGTAGCGAATCGAATGGTTTGGTTACATCTACCGAATTTTTTGGTACTTATGACCGAATTTCTGTTGAGGAAATCGAAATTATATTGTCGTGGTAGAATTTATGTTGGTTTAATCAAATGATTGTTATCATAACCGATAAATTCGATCGCAACTACCTAAACATTCGATTGGTAACAATTACTGTAGCCACTCTCGAGTGTATCTTCTGTCTTTATTTTGACATATTTGATCATGTTTCCTGTGACATTTTCGATATACCCTTAAATAAAGCAATTATGCTTTAAAAATTATTAATACTACGTTTCCACTTAATGTGTTTCGGACGTGTTTTGAAACAAAACATGTTTTGTACATGTTTTCATTTACATTTTTATTCACCAAAACACATGTTTTGCTCAAAACACGTAAGTGGAAACTCCGACTAAAAAAGAAAAAAAAAAATATATTTAGTAAAAATCGAAAAGCAACAACTCGAAAACCTTCTGATCGATTCCAAAATTTTTAATATTGTGATTTTTTTCATTAAATTATTAATCGATTAATCGCTCGATTTTTATTTTAACCGATCCAAATAATTTGTTAGCTGATTTCGGTGATTATACATTCCATTTAAAAAACAATAAAGATTAAAAAAACCAAAATATATTTGTATATTACATAGATATAAAGAGTAATTAACAAATACATACAAACATAATAATACTTTTACTTATAATTCGTATTAAATATCAGTGTGTGCAAGTGTGGTATAATAGTAATAATATTATCTGCGGTGCGCTAAAAAGCTAATCCACATAAAATTTTGAATTATTACATTTAATTATCTGTTGTTGTTGTACAAAAAGTAATAATTTTATTTGGATTCGTTATCCAAACCACCACCGAATATACTTTCCTATATTTTTAATTCATATTACATAAAAATTGTAAATGAATGTCAATTACAACACTAAATTCCAATTAAAGCAAATCATAATTGTCTCCTATTAACACGTTAAATCACAATGGACTTTCGATTTTATTGTATTGAAAACATCACCATTTGTAAGGTGGAAATTTGTCGGACACTATCCCAAAGTAAAGTTTTAAATAAAACGTAGAACTCTATTTTAGGATGTCCCATAAAAAACGTTTGTCGGTTTTCGTGCATTGTAATTGATTCCAAATGGAAGAAATCGGTTTCGATTATATTTTTTTTTGTGGAACACATTAACCTGTTCCAAATTTCGGACGAAAATGGCACGTTTTTGAAAAAAGTGCTTTTTTATTAAAAACTTATAAAATTCGAAATTTTGCAAAATAAAATTTACTTATTCTTTAATATACTTAAAATTATTCAGATATGGAATTCTGAATTTATCGGATATCATTTACCCTGATATCTCATTTACCCACAAATTAAAATAAAAATAACGTACTTTTTTTAATATTAATTTTAAAGATTTTTTAAAGTGGCTAATTTGGAGATGTCGATTGTTATTTTTATAACATTATTCGTGTCTGTATGTGGAGCTACTCCTTCCCAGGTCATTTTATAAAAATTTATTATTTTGTCAAAAGTTGAACAACATGTGAATGTTTTCATCAAAGTTAACATAATTTTAGGAAAAATATCAGTTAAATTTCATTATACTATAATTATATAATTTATCTTTGCTTATATTTAAAAAATCTTTAACCCTTAGTGGCCAGATCATAAAAATAATTATTTAATAAAAATAATTATTTTATGAAATTTGATCTATGTAGGGTTAATGTTTCCACTTTTTCCAAAATAGACCCACTAGATTAAGTTTCATAGTAATAAACAATAACTTCTTGCAGACTATAATAAAATTTGGGCATGTGAATAACAAACAAGCGCAATTCTTTTTCGTACCAATGTGAATAATTTTTAGTAAATGAAATAAAAAATTAAGTTTTTCAAAGATTCTAATTTTTTAAATTTTTAATATAAATACATTTTTTTTTTAAATGGTCAAATTTTAGACGGAATCAGCACGGGTTAACATTTTCCAAGAAAAAAACGAATTCTTCTATTTGAAACCATTTGCAATAACTATATGAGGTGTAATAAAAGAAAATCGACAAATCGGTTTTTAAGGGACATCCTACTCTACAATCATTCCCTTTTCTAATAATTGAAAATTTTAGTGTAAATATTTATATATTAAAATAATATCATAGACTCATAAAAGAAAGCCCGTACAAATAGTTGCAAGTTCAGCTTCGATAACTGAAAACAGAACCTGAATTTGCGCCAACAGAATTTTCAGCAGATATTTAGGTGGCCTAAGTTTTAGAAGAACTAATCATCAATTTGACAGCCCAGGAAAACTTCGGTAATTTGTGCGATAATGGGCTAGATAAGGCATTACATTGTAATGAATACTCCTTACCATTATGTCTTAACATAGAGTAATGAGTTACCAATAATATATTATTGTAATGTGTACTCATTACCATTAACATTATTTTGAAACATAAAGTAATAATTAGACACTAATGGATTACCTTGTAATGATACACTATTACCTTTTACAATATTTCAAAACATAAAATAATGACTTACCGATCATCAATTGCAGAATGCATGAAATGTAATATTTAAAATATTTTTTTTTTAAATCTATATTTAGACACATTATTTTGTGATTTTTTGCAAACATAAGGGTAAGATATATATTTTTAACGTCACAAACGAAAACCCAAAGCATAAAAATTCATTTACATTTTAAGTACATCATTATTTTATGTGACTATAGCTCAGTTGGTAGAGTTCTCGCCTAAAAGCCAGCACACCAGGTTAGAATGCCAGCGCGATCACGTTATTTATTTAATTAAAAAACGTATTTGTAATAATTTTTTTTATAAAGTAAATTTTAGAGACCATGAGCCTAAAATTCATCAGTGAGGTAAGGTGTATTGTAATGCGTGGAGCCCTATGGCGATACATTACTTTATCCATTATTTGGTAATGTGTGGTTTTACTGGGCGTTGTAGTTAAATTAACTAAGAGTTTAGGTAAAGCAACAGAATTTTTAAGATGAATTAACAGAAAATTTGTGCTAAAAATGTTTTTCTGGATCTGACCAGATCCACTTATATTACCGGGAGTATAGGAAGTTTATAAATGCAACTTAATAGATACGGAGTAACGATTGCTCAATCTCGCTTAGTTTCCGAGACATAGCCTATTTTACGATTATAAAATTTAAAAATATTTATAAGAAAATAACGCCATCTACAAGTGAGGCGTTTAAATTTGAGAATCACGGATGAAATTTGTTCTTGAGGTAAAATGAGATAACTAATAACTTTAACTAAATAACTGATTTAAGCGTTATCCACAGAACAAATTAGCTCAACTGAATTGGAACCCGTTTAACAGACTTTTGAATTACCTTTTTTTATGAGTGTAATAATTAAATAAACGTACTTACTTGTTTAATTGAGTTGTTGTTTTTTTTTGTTGATCAAAATATTGGGCTAGTAGCAAATACATACTAAATCGACGCATTGATTGTTAAAACATTTACTTTATCAAATTGTCGAACAAATACGGCAGTCATTATTAAGAAATTGTTGCAAATTAGTTAAATAAATATTAAATGCCAAACAATCTGGTTGGCGTGCTAACATCAATGATTAAGAGAGCAGAATTGCTTACATTCAGATGTTTTCATAAAAATAAAAAAGCTGGGTATATGAATGTCAAAAATACGACTAACGAAGTGGCGCTTTTTTCGAGTATAACTAAATCAAGCTCTTCCACTGGGATTGCATTTAATGATCTTCTTTGTTAAATTATAAGCAAACACGAATTGTAAATATTTGCGTGTTTAACGTACTATATATTTTAATGAAGTAACATTTTTATTTTTCCATTACAGATCAAGCCGTCCAAACTTTTGTGTGTTTTATGGAAAACTACTAAATAGTTGTAAGCCTAATTAACCGTTGCCATTGCAAAACATGAATGAACCTGTGAAAAATGGAAAAGAAGCGGGACATCAACTCGAGACATTAACATACGATGCGTAAGTCTGTATAAGGTTTTATTTATATGGGTAATTTTTATAGTGAAATTGCAAGAAAAAATATTAATGTACCAACTAACAAGGAAGTTACCCCGACCCAAACTTTGGATATGTTGTAGAGGACAAAATAAAACAGACACCAATTTTTTTAGCTGCCCAAACTTACGTTTAAGCGTTAAAAAGTGGTAAATAAAAAGAGCAATTGTTTTTGTATGAAAACTTGTCTTTAGTTTGCGAAAATTAGATATATTTGTACAAGTACATAAAGTTAAAGTACTCAAGAAAACAAAAGTTTTGGTTCGTACCCATATTGCCAATATAGTGGACCCAGAGTTACACATTTTTGAATTATTTGTAATATAGGGAAAAATGGCTCTTCTGGAATTTTTTAGCTTAATACAACTGCAATTCCCTAATAAAACTCCAGATTTAATGTTACTCAAAACACAAAAATACTCAAAAGTCTTTAGACATAATTTATACACCAGGAATGTGTCTTCAAAAAACGTTTCATTTGATACCAAATTTGTCTGTAGTTACTTTTAATAGAACGAAATAAGCCCAAAAAGAAAACTTAAAATCCAATGTGATGTCGGTTGGAAAAATCACGATATTCAAGTGTCGAAAGAAGCATTCCAGTGTGTTGGTTTTTAAGCCGGTGCAACAAGTAACTCACTCGCTCTGATCTTCTTACTATTTTTACCACCTATATCTGACCGAAGATGAAATACAACTCCCATACATGGTCAGGGCCTTCAAAGTCTATTTTGGAGCTTCTGCATCGTGTGCAATGTTAGTTGGCGCTCATTAACGACAACACGGTATTCAGCTTTATTGATTCGTTGGAGCATCATCGGAATGTGGGTTGTGTGTCATTGTTCTTTCGATACTACCATGGGAAGCGTTCTGATGAGATAAGTGAACTTATCCCTAGCACCCGTGTTCTTCTTCGTAACACACACTTGTCTGGTACACAGATAGAATTTTCCTTCATAATATTAATGAATCGATTTCATTAAAATGGATTCATAGATTTAACGAATAATTTTGTTAACTGAATGAAAATTCATCAATATTGTTAAATTTTTTAAAGATTTTTTAATAATTTTATAAAAAAATTCATAAAATCAATGAAGATTTTTTGGAATTTTTTTCAATAACAATTTTAACTTGCAATGGCAAAATGTTCAGTGTAATTTTGTGAGTTTTTCCTGTATAGTACATTTCGGATAAAAAAAAATTAATCGCTGAAGTTAAACGCCAAATGACATATATTTTTTTGTTATACATTATTAATCAAACCTTTGAAATAAATGTATTTGACCTGCGCCCCGGTAGGCTAGTTGGTAGCGTGCTGGCTTATCAGTGTGGGGGTCGTGGGTTCGATTCCCACCAGATGCACTGGTCTGTTTTCGCCACAACGCGCCGAAGGCCATAGTAGCTAGTACTCGGTTAGGGTAATAGTATATAATTTGTAATTATATAATTATTAATTAAAAAAAAAAAAAAAATTATTTGAGGTGGTCTCAAATCATTTCCTGTATAAAATGTGAATGTGACATTAATACAAAATTCAAAAACAAAGTTCTTAAGTCTACATAAGCGCTTTTGTAAAAAGTCAAGAGATTTTTTTTATTTTCCTTTTTTTAATTAAAAAAAAAATAGTTCGTCGCTAAAATCTCAACCTCTTAAAAAAGTGTATTATAAAGAAATAAATTTTTGTTTGTATGAAAATATTTCATACAAAGTATGGATTTTTCTTATTTAACATATTAAACTTTCATTACTTTTATGCTAGAATTAATAAAAAAATTGCATATACTTTATGAAATTTTCATTGGGTCAAAGAAACCATTCATTAAAGTTGATTTAATGAAACATTGGTTCTTAAGGAATGTGCTAACGGAGCACAAAAAAAAGAAACACGTATTTTTTTAGATGCCTAATCTCACGTTTAAGGAGTAAAAAGGGGCGTTAAGAATTGATTTGTTTTTGTATGAAAATTTGTCTTTAAAGCTGCATTTACATTAGCTCGAAATCCGGTTTAAACTAGATTTCAAAATATAGATCTCGTATCATTTTATACACAACCATACACTTAGAATACTATGTAGGTAAAGACCACTGCAAATGTAGTTGAAAACAAATGAAAATTCATTTACAGAAAGGATGACTTACATTACAGTAAATTCAACTAACATTATCATTTGTTTTTCAATGTTCAAAAAATGAGTAACAATTGCAGTAAAAATGCAGTTAGTAAAAAATAAACAAACATTTATTTTTTTTTTTTTATTTTTTTAAATAACAAAAAACAAACAGTCATTTGATGTGGGTTGTTTCTTTAAATGAAATTAGTAAAAAATTTAATTTGTTCTACAAATGACTGACATTTATATTAAAAATAAAGAAACTGTATTACAACCCAAACAACTACATATTTTTAAAGCAGAAGTTCATTGAGTGTATGATCGAAATACAGTTTAAACAAGATTTCGATGGTAAATGTAAATGCAGCGAAACGAAAACTAGATTTCTTTGTACACAATGTTTAAAACAAAAGTTTTGATATCCATATTGCCTTTATAGTGAGTGGACTTAGAGTTGACACATTTTTTAATTATTTGAAATACAAGGGAAAAAGGCTCTTCGGGAAAATTCGCATATAAACCGAACCACTTCGAATATCAGAAAAAGACCAGACATTCCCTTGAATAAATTAAAAAGGCATTAATATGCGCATTATTTTAAGCTTCATACCAATTACAATTCCTTAATAAAACGCCAGATTTAGTTTACTCAAAACACATTTTATTGAATAATAAAAATACTTGAAAGTCGTTAAACATAATTAGTACTCCAGTGAATGTGTCTTCAAATAATCCTCCATTTGATACCAGATTTGTCTATAGTTACTTTAAATAGAACGAAATAAAATGAAAAAACGTAAAATGGGGTCTCTTAACTTTTTATTCTCTATAACATATCCGAAGTTCTGCCGGTCCAGGTCGGGATACCTCCCTTGTAAGAGAATTATGTAGTATGATAATGAATTTTTGCATAAAAGCATTTAATTTTCACAGAAACTTGTGCATTGAAACTTTTAATTATACTATTGCAAGTTTTTTATACAATTTTAGGAAAACACTTAATAAAAAAGTTTCATAAAAAGTATGAAGCTTTTCATTAATCTCAAGCAAATTTTAGTTCACTTTGTGAAACAAAGTATCACACTGATTTTTCGTCCAAAAAATTCTCTCTTTATGGCATTAGTTTTGATCACTTTAAAATGCAATACAATTTAAAAAGTTTCAAATCACAAACTACACAGACAGGTTACCAATGACATATCCCAAAAAAGTAATCTTGAACCGTATGGTACACTAAAGTGATTTGCGGAGTGAGATAGAAATAACATGCCCCATATAAGGTGATTGGAACATTTTTTTATATATCTCTCTCTTTCTGTATATCACTATAATGTTGACTTTTCATTTTACTCATTTCCTTACCACCGATTCGGATTCATCAGCTTATTCATGTCAGTGTAGTTTATGTTTCAAATATTAAAATGGCCATACCTTACAATAATTACATGCTGATCAAGTTATTTGAATTTTATTCATTGTTCTTTAACAAGAGCAGAAACCACTTACCCACCATATGTATAATAAAATTGCAATCGAAAACAAGGAAATTAAACTGTTTTAAACAGGGGTCTCCAATCGGTGGACACTTTTCTTGGCGGTATTCGAATTATTTAGAAATTGTTAGAAGTTTTATTAACAGTCACTAAAAACTTTTCTGCAAGTTTGGACATAGTTTTTTTAAATGTGTAAAGCTTGGCGCACGAAAAGAAAGTTTTTTACATAAAACGTTTTTAAAATGCATTCAATCTGACTCCTTTCTGTTAAAATGTAAGGCCCGTAATCATATTTGAGGTACATATTTGATACACAAATCATGAGGTAAAACTCGCTGTTTAGCGGGTTTTCTCATTTTTACAAATTTTTACGGTTTCAGCTAATTTCATCGTTAAACAATCAATTGACTTTAACGAATGGTTATGCAATAGAAAGAGCCTATAAGAAAGAGGTGTGTCACCATGAAAACCATTATTTTAATACGGTGCCTCATATGCAAAATTATCGGACTGTCAAAACTTTGCATGGCAGCATAGCTTTCCGAGATGAACTATGAAACTATATTTTAGTTTGAAATGTTAATACAGTACTTTTCGTTTACAGTCACATCGCTTATAGTCCATTTAGCGATATAGTCCATTTTCACACTTTTACTGTCATCTAAAATCAAATTGCATACAAAATATTTAGGATATAGTCCATTCACGATATAATCACATTTGGCTTATATGCCACTAAACTCTGGCTACTTAAAGTAAATTTATATGCAAATAATTTAAGTTATAGTCACAATACAGAAAATTTCTAATATAATTGTGAAATCTTGAATTTTTTTCGGTTTAAAATTATTTAAAAATTTAAGAGGCTAAAACGAAAATTGGAACAAGGAAACTGAGCTGAATCGTTTCAAACATCGTTTTTATATTCCAAATTTTCCACCTGTTATAATAATAAATAAATTGCATATAGTCACATTTTATGATGACTATATCACAATTTATTTATAGGCAACAAAATGGCATATAAAAAAACTAGCGATATAGTCACATTAGCGATATAGTCCACAACTTGTGTGCAACTAAGAGATGTGACTATAAGCGAAAAGTACTGTACCTTTGTACAGCATATGGTCAAAAAATCAGCCAAAAATATTTTTATTTGAAAAAGTGTTTTTCACCCAAAAATTTCGACACAAACTTTGGACCAGCATTCACATATAATACTAATAGTTGGAGATTGGGATCATTCTGGAAAGCTTTGCTTACATGTAAAATATGTGAAAAATCGCGAATTTTGTATTAAAAACGCTTTCAGAAAAGAACTTTTTCTGACTGACATATTTTAGTTTTTTGATTTTGTAGATTGATTATTAAGCGATTGAATTCGCGAAAACCGTAAAAAACAAATTAACAGCGCGCTCAATTTTAAGCATTTAGAATCAAATAAAATTAATATATATGTGATGGAGCAGAAAATTTAAGGGACACGTATTTTTTTAGCAGTTTTCAGTTTATTTCGCATTGTTCCAAAGAAATTTTAGACAAATAGGGTAGCGCATGAGAGTTTTTGAAGACGCATTAACTGGTATATGAAACATAACCGATAACTTTCAAGTCATTTTTTTTTTAATTTAATTTCGCCAAATATGGCTTAATAGAGGCCAATAGGCAACATGAATATTTACATTAAATATACAAATATAAATTTAAATTTATTTTACTTTATACAATTTTCTATTAATAAAAAAAAAAAATTAAGCTTTCAAGATGCAACATGTACTTCAACATTTTGCAATAAAAACTACTTTTAAAAGTTGATAGAACTGAGATATTTTTTAAGTGATTAGGTCACTGGTTGTATTCATTAGGTCCAGCAAAAGAAATTCGTTGTTTAGTTAACTCAACTCTACATCGTACAAAATTTAAGTCCATCGCCTGTCTTGTGATTCTTTGTGTGTATATCACACTAAATACTACTAAATTGTATTGTGTGAGAACCAATACCGCGAATGCATTAATAAACATAAACTAATATCTGTTGTTTATAAAGACCTTTCACCGGAAGTATCGTTTTTGCATAATTTTTAAACAAATCGGTTTCAACGCCTTATTTTGTTCTGATTGCAGTGATCTAAAGACTAAGTTAGCTTTACTGCCGTAAATTTCTGGAAGATAAGTCAAGTGCAAGTGAATTAAGGATTGGTAAATTAACCTTTTCGTATCAACATTTAGTTTATTTTTAAATTTATAAAGTATACCAATTCCTGATGATAATTTAGATTTGAGGCGACTGATGTGATTTTCCCACAGAAGATTATGGTTTAAGTTTATGCCAAGGTATTTAACACTTTTCGATTCATTTATTAATTGACCATCAATATGGACACATGAAGGCTCTTATATGGCTTAAATCTTATGAATTTTGTTTTGAAATTGGAAAAAAGGCAAATCTCATCTGCAAACGTAAAAAGTTATTCAAAAAAATGTGTTTAAGTGACATTAAAACTGATGTTTTGTTTAGGAATTATATTTCTATCTACGGGTGTTTGAGCATTTTCAGATATTTGTAACTATTCGTATTTTATGCGCCTTCTCTCGAAGAGCTTTTTCCGCTTATATTATAAATATTTAAAATCAATGGCAACCCTAAGTTAATATATAGGCAATATGTATATCAATATTTATGTTTTTACTTTATTTTTTATTTAAACGTTGCATACAAATTAATGTGAATTTCGTTAACTAACAAACACGTGTACAAAGAGTAACAATTTTGACCCCACCTTTTGACCCTTAAACGTGATATTAGGCCAATTAAAAAAAATCCGTGCCTCTTCTCCTTTATTACATATCCGAATTTGATTAACATCGGAAAGAACTCGTCGGGAGGCTCTCCTTGTCACTGTCCTGATAGTTTATCAAATAAAATTTTATATATTACGGTTTGCTTGGCAACCTAAAATCAAAAAATTTGGAGACCTCTGTCTTGAACATTCAAAAAATACTTGTTTTGCCACTCAAAACAGAAAATATTAATGATTCAAAAATGTTTAAATCTTCATGTTAATATTCAACAATTTCTTTAAAATATTATAATATAAAAAAAAAAAAAAAACGGAAAAGTGACGTTCCAAAGCCACACTGGAATCAAGTATTAATAGCATGAAAATACAGATTAAAAACTTTGGAAAATTAACCTCTATTATTTTTATAATGAAATATTAATGTTTAAGGTAGATTCACAATACTGGAGTACTATACGCTACAGATTGGATTCAATAAAAAAACACGAAATAGAATTAGACAAATAGTATATAAGCGCAAAGAGAAAGGAACAAAATCCACTTTGCAGCGTAGAGTACTCCAGTATTGTGAATCTACATTTATATCAAATAAAGAATAGAAATCGATAAATATATATATTTTTTTTTTTTTTACTTAAACAGCAGTTCAAATATTTTTTATTTTTACTGCTGTATGGGAACCCTCTATAAAAATTAAAAAAAAAGTTATTTACTTTCAAATATACACACAGAAAAGTTCTGCAGTTACTACATGATAGTTTTTTGTGTGTTTTTCTAGTAGTAAACCGGATATAGTTATTTTAACTGCAATTGCAGTTGTTTTACTCAGGAAAAAATTTTAATGTTGTTTTCATAAAGACCGTACAAAAACTATAGTATTTTAGTTAGATTAATTAATGAAAATGAAAATTATTCAAGTTCGAGGTCATACTCTATATTTCTTTATTAGGATATTGTCCTAACAAATAAACTATAGTTTTTTTGTTTTCAAATTTATTATTTGACCCTTTCAGGAATGTGTTGATAGATCTATTTCGGGAATTTTCTAGGTTCCCATCATCAGAACACGTTTTGAAAGCGGTAGCAATCCCATGCCAAGCATCAAACATTCATATGAACTAGTTTACTCACTACATGAGAACTAATATACATATGAGTTTGAAGTTAAAGATTATAACCATTGATCAAAAAATTAATTGAAATTAATGTAATTTATAAAACTGCATAAAAATAATTGATACAAATTTGGGCTGAAATATTCTACAGTAAAATACATTAAAAATAGTAATTTTGCTCGAATAATTTGATTTTGTTTACTGATAAAAAATGTTTAATTATTTAAAAAAAATTTTCTGAACTTACTTATAGACTGAGAGAATTGTCGTAATGAGAGTACACTCAAAATAGTTTGCAGTTTAAATTAACTGAAAATGCAATTTGACATCGTGGATAAATCACTTAAAAGCCGGTATATGGAGACACCTTGTTGTTACTTTTGTTAAAAAGAGTTTTAATAAATTTTGTTAGTTTTGTCTGAAAAAGAGATTAATAAATAATTAGTTTTTTTAAAACATAAAAAAAAATAAAAATAGCATGATTCTGCTTCGCCTCGTGAAATCCGACAGTTAGATTTTGTTGATCAGTTTTCTACTCGGATATTGCACGTCCCAGGGGAAACTAATATTACTGCTGATACTTCTTCGAGTATAAATGCTCTTCAATTAAATGAACAAAGCATTGATAATCAAGTTTTAGCTAATGAACTAAAATTTTGCCCAGAACTAAAAGACTATCTTGAATCATCAACATTTTTAAAAATTAAATCAGTACTTCTCCCCAACTCTAACCTATCACTGTGTTCCGATTTTTAAACATCTGCATGCCGACCATTTATATCAAAATCCTGTAGAAAAGCTACAGGAGAATCTACAACATAGATCACACAGGAGTGAGAACTACTGTAAACAGTTGATTTTATCAATATGTGTGAAAATACTAATAAGCTCACGTCAAATTCAAATTCGTTCCCCGTTTTATTCCATATCGTTCTCTGTGTTTAGTGTTCCAATTCCACTCGTTCCATTCCATTGTTGTTCTACTTTACTTGGTTACAAACCAGACTGAGAATTAATATCTATATAATTTCAGAAATTTCGGCTTCATTAATTATTTAAAATAAGCATGACTTTGAGCGACGGCCTTCCATCCCTGATTTGAACGATTTTTCATAATTTTAAAAGCCTATTTTTCAATGGTACTTATTTTTTTAATAGATTTATTATTAATGGCAATGCAATTTAAAACCATTCTCATCAATGAAACCAAATCCTCAAATTATTATCATAATTAAAAAAATTATAATGAAAATAATTTCATTATCATTGATATTAATGCAATGGTAATGAAATCATCATTTCATTAGTACATTTAATTTATTAGTCCCATGTATGATATAAACAAACCATTTTAATAAAAAAAAACAGATGGGAATTTTTTGAGCATTTTTGAAGCAGGCAACAAAAAAAATTGTAATTGAGTCATTCTCTATGAAAACACCGAAAAAAATGAAAAATTGTTGCTGGACCATTTTGGATTTTGTTATAATTTTGTGGAAATGTTCCTAAGGGTTCCAAGAACCAAAATCCAAGAGGATTTAATTTTTGCACACGGCACTATCGGTTCACGCAAAATAAAAAAACTAAAAAGTCTGGTTTTTGTGCGTAGTGGTTTGAGCTGTTAAAATTTTTTTGCTAGAGATATCTACATGATGAATACATTGTTTTAAAGCTGAAGGATTATAGTTTCTATCAAAAATATAAAATTTGACTTAATTCATACACCCGAAAAATAACGTGGTATTGAAAATAAGCATATTTCATTGGTTTTTTGTGTTTTTCAATGAACTCCAGTGTCTGCGCTAATGAATATAAAAGCATAATAATTCTCAGATACAAATTAGACATGTCGGAGAAGAATACCAAATTAAAATTGGCTCAATCTGGCAACTCGTTATGAAAAAATCGTTACTTGAAATTTGGAAATTTTGAAAATTTGCATATTTCAGGCTACAATTTGGTCATGTTTGTTAGCAGATACAAACTTGAAACTTACAGAGTATTTACTCCCTACTTTTAACTTTATAACACTTCAAGACCCGTTTAGTTATTTTCACTCCTCTCGGATTTACAGGGTTTTAAAGAAAAGCCTTTTTGATTTTTTGTATGTATTTTTATACTTCCCTCAATTGTTATAACAGAGAAATTAAAATAAAAACAAGTAGTATTATGAAGAAACAAAGAATAATTATGGACTAAAAAATATATTTAATAAATTCAGTAGATTTTTGATGTTAAACAATTTTACAGTGGTGGCAAAAAATAGGCAAATGGTATATTTTTATCATTTAAATTAGAAAAGTTATAGTTTAAATGTGGGTAATTAAGAATCGTGGAATAAGTTTTATATTATTTTCATAAAGTATTTGTTCTTATAATATTCGGAATTTCAAAGTTATCAGAAGCTGAAAACTTTCGTACTTTTAACTGACTGTGAGAAACCGGAGAGAAACTGTGGTAGTTTCTTGTATTTTTAATTGTGCAAACATCAATAAATCTTTTTGACAAAAAGTTTTCGATAGCATCAACATCAGGAATGGATACAAAAAAAAAATTATACCAGGAATTTTGGGTGGAACAAAAATCAAACATTGCTGAAGGTGTTAGGATATGATGATCCGCAGTTCGCTGTAGACTTGCTTTCCTTACAGTCTGCTTAATTGTACCTCCTGCTCCGTCACAAGGACTTTTGCCATGAGAAGTGGCAAAAAAGTGCCACTCAGCTTCTAAGCCGAAATCGTCTTTGTGATGACAAATGTTGTTAAAAAATTTTTTATTTTTGTAAAATTTTTGTAAAATTTTTGTAAACATAAAAAATCTACTGAATTTATTAAATAAATTTTTTTGTCCATAATTATTCTTTGTTTCTTCATAATACTACTTGTTTTTATTTTAATTTCTCTTTTATAACAATTGAGGGAAGTATAAAAATACATACAAAAAATCAAAAAGGCTTTTCTTTAAAACCCTGTAAATCCGAGAGGAGTGAAAATAACTAAACGGGTCTTGAAGTGTTATAAAGTTAAAAGTAGGGAGTAAATACTCTGTAAGTTTCAAGTTTGTATCTGCTAACAAACATGACCAAATTGTAGCCTGAAATATGCAAATTTTCAAAATTTCCAAATTTCAAGTAACGATTTTTTCATAACGAGTTGCCAGATTGAGCCAATTTTAATTTTGTATTTTTCTCCGACATGTCTAATTTGTGTCTGAGAATTATTATGCTTTTATATTCATTAGCGCCGACACTGGAGTTCATTGAAAAACACAAAAAACCAATGAAATATGCTTATTTTCAATACCGCGTTATTTTTCGGGTGTATGAATTAAGTCAAATTTTATATTTTTGATAGAAACTATAATCCTTCAGCTTTAAAACAATGTGTTCATCATGTAGATATCTCTGGCAGAAAATTTTTAACAGCTCAAACCACTACGCACAAAAACAAGACTTTTTAGTTTTTTTATTTTGCGTGAACCGGTAGTGCCGTGTGCAAAAATTAAATCCTCTTGGATTTTGGGTTTTCAGACCCTAAATATCATTTCCAGTTAATTTGAGTAAAATCTAAGATATGCCAGCTTTGCCGATTTGGTGATTTCATACAGAATAACTCAATTTATAATAACTGTAACGGAAACAACTACATATACTACATTATTCCATTTTTGTGGTTAAATTCGTATGAAACTTTAAATAAATGAAACTAAAAAAATCGGTAAATGGTAGTAAATTATTTTGTATAAATATATAAAAAGTTGAAATAAATATTTATTTGAAAAAAATGCATATCGAGGGCCTATATTCAAAACCCTCTATCTTTGATTTTCACGAAAATTACTTTTTGATGGTAAAATGTTCAGTAAAATAGCCCTCATGTATGGTGTGATTTTCATAACAAAAATATTTTTCTTTTGCTGTTTTATTTGCATTTTTGTGAATTCTCTATCTTACGCAATTAATTTTTCTGAATGCAAAACCCTCTATCTTTTCAAACAATAAATTTTCCAGTATTTTTCTGGAATAATTTCTTCTTACAAAACATGTTTTCTTAATTTTTTTTTTTTTTGCATGCTGAACATGAATTTTACATTTTTTAATCGTTTATTAAAATAGCGAAAGCCGATTCTGATTTGAATTAAAATGAAAATATTTTACCTTTTGGTTTTTGGAAAATATAATGTCCATGGCATAAAAATAAATGGTTAACCTTGCAACTTGCTTAAAAAAAGTGTCTACTTTTAAAGTGTCATCTAAAAAAAAAATAATTTATATGATATTAAAAATCATAATTAAAATATTATTGTCGCGTGATAAACTTACATAATGGTAAGTTTAAAATTTAGTTTAATAATAAGATTTTAATAATAAAATTTTGATATTTTGTGGGAACAGAAAAATAAAGTGGCTTTTAATTCCTTGCAACGTATAGCAGTCCATTATGCATCATCAAATGACAAACTTATACGTTTTTCTTCCATTAGACCAGGACGAGTAAAGAACGATCCTACTGTGTCTAATTTAAGATCTCTTTTATATCTTCCAGATGGTAACATAACATATAAATTAGATTTTGATACAGATTACATGGATCTACCTGTTCGTATTCAACCTTACACAGGACATATTGAACCAAAACCTCTATATTCTGGTCCACTATTAATTCAGCCAAATAAGTGGAAGAATTTGCAAGATTTGAAGAGCGTAATACCACCGGAATACCATTATTTTTACGATAAACTCCAAAAAAACTTAAGAAAGCAAAAAAAAAAAAGAAACACATAACTTTTTGTTTCATATTGTTTCATATTGTTTATTATTAATTTTTTTATCTTATGTTGTATTACTAGCCGTTATCTTAAATAAATCACCTTAAAAACTGACAAATGACATAAATGAAATCAAAATAATTTATTTTTATTAAAATGCAAAATCCTCTATCTGATTATTTTCATACATAAACATTGAATATTTTTGAGAAGCAAAACCCTCTATCTTTCATAAAGTCCCCAATTATGCAACATTTTAAAAACCAATTACATGTGAGATTCAGTAGTTGCTTTAAAAAGTATTGTATAATACCGAATTTTAATAACTCAAGTAATACGCGAAAAAAACTGTTTTTTGGCTCTCCTGAAAAGTTATGTTTTTTAAGATAGAGGGTTTTGAATATAGGCCCTCGATATTCCTTTTTTTAACTCAGCTGAAAAATTTTTTATTACACTACAAACAGTAAACTACATAATATTCTGATTGTAGTTACTATGAGAAATGTAAAACAACTACTTTTGACAGTCATTAATATATGAACTAATCGAAGATAACGATTTTTAGTAACAGTTGTTTCGCGTAGTTATTTTGTCAACTTCTCAAAAAGCTGGAAAAAATTGTGCAAACATTTAGTAATTTTTATGAAAAATGTAGTCATCAATTTCAATTTCGTTTGTAGTTATTTTAAGTGTAATGCTCAGTTGTTTCTACCTAAATAATTCTCTGAGTGAATGTTTAGTATACAACTTTAATCACTCAAAATGCATACACATTTTTCAAACAAAAAATATGTTAACTAGTATAAACCTTTTTTGCAAATTTGAATTTATCAATGTTTTGAATTTTGTCATAAAGATCTAGGGCAACCGATTTAAAGTTTTTTACATTAAATGAAGAAGCTTCAATTAAAACGAGTTTCATAAAAAGTATGAAACTTTTCATTAGTTTTGTAAAGAAGTTTCATTAGTTTACAGAGAAATTATATTATTTTTCGCCCAGTAAAATTATCTTTGTTAAAGTTAACTTAAGAAACAAATTGTATTTAAATATATTAACAATTAGTTTAAGAAGTATTAAAAAAATACTTTATGGCCACTTCACGGATTAGTTATAACTGTTTATATATTTTAACAAAAGTTTTTAAGGCTGTTGTTTTAATTTAAATACAGTTATTTTAACTGTAATTTGCAGTTGATTTCACCTACCTACGTAATTTGTTGAGTGTATCAGTGTGGGATAAATAGTGACTATGTAGTTTCCTATATATATAAAAAAACATACTTATTAGGGTATTCAATATGTTAATCGCTATTATTATTATTTTGTATAAAATATGCGTTGGGACCAGAAAAATCGTTTGGTGTTCGTTATGAGCGAACTGCACTGTATTATTTCATAAATAACGGTAGTTTGAAGACCTGTCTAACGTATTTTATTTCATGCCTGTACAATGCCTATATCATGATATAAAACGTTTGATCTTGGGAAAACTAAATTATTTTTAAGGTGATTAAAGTTCTACTAAAACTAAGTTTTTACAGAAAGCGAAATAGATAAAAGTTAAAAAAATCTCAAAGTATGGTTAACATCGATTTGCGCGACTCCGCATCGACCTACAAAAAATATGAAAAAAAATCCCCAAAATATTTTGTGCCATAAGCATTTATGTATACTTCGCTTTTAGAGTAACAAAAATAAAAAAAGGTTATTGGTGAAACGCCCTAATGTACATCCAAGATCTTATTCGGGTAATTTTACATTAACCCTAAACTCGTATTATTCGTTTAGTGGTTAATTTGGATAGCCTAATACTTATAGAGAAACGTGCTTTTTGTTTATCATACGTCACTATGGCAACAACTAGCCGTGCTGGTTTTTATGAAAGCGAAAGTGACGTAGAGGTTAAAAAAAACAGACTGCTATAATTGGTTAATAAGTTGGTGATGTACCGCAACGAATGAACAATTTACTGACTGACTCTGCGCCTTTTTTGCGCCGCATTTACCCTCCAGCATTTCATTCATTCGTGTGTTTGATGTGATTTGACCTGGTTGTTAATAATTGCAATTTTTTAAATAATTTCAAACAATAAATCAACCAAAAAAAAAAACAGGTTTTTGCCATGGATGGTAACCGATTCAATGCGTTTATGGGTAACGTTATTTTCTTTTATTTCGGTAACGGTATTTTACTTTCGGTAACGGCATTTCAACAGTAACGTTATTTTAGTTATTCAGGTAATGTCAATGCACAACTACATTTCTAGCCCCATTATGCCGAGTTCCAATGACTGGCTAAGTTATGATCAAACTGCGGGAAAACATATCTATTTACAGCTATTTTTGTCTTTCGATGTTGTCAGATTATTTCTGTAGCCGTTTTTTAAGGATAACACTAAATCAATTATTTCGGTAACGGTACAAGGATAATGATATTTTAGTTATATCGTCTACGGTATTTTAAGGATACCGGTATTTCATGGATAACGATAGTCAGTTGAAAGGGTTTTAAATCGAAGACGGTATTTTAGCGGTATTGCCTGCCATCCCTGGTTTTTGCTGCATTTTTAAAATTTAACATTAAATGTTAACAAATTTTGTTTTTTTCTTTGTTCTTTATTTTTTATAGCAATGAAGTGGTCGAAGAGGAGCCCCTTTCATGGAAATTTTGGAAAAAACGTCGGTACATAGTGGTATTACTGGCATTCTTCGGATTCTTCAATGTCTACTCGTTGCGTGTAAACCTTAGTGTGGCCATTGTGGCTATGACCGAAAATCGTTCAGTAATCGACGAGAATGGTAATCAATCCTGGGAACAGGACTTCCATTGGGATTCCAAACAGAAGGGACTTATATTAAGTTCATTCTTTTATGGTTACATATTGACGCAATTTATAGGTGGATTTGTTGGCGCCAAAATTGGTGGCAATATTGTAAGTTGTAAAGAACAAGTTTATGCATTTGAATGTTACAAAATGAACGGTTTCCAATTTCCGTAGGTATTCGGTATTGGCATTGGCGCAACGGCCATCTTAACACTTTTTACACCATTGGCCGCTAAGCACAGTCTGGAAATGTTATTAGCTATACGAATTGTGGAAGGGATATTTGAGGTAAATCAATATCAAACATAAATACACCTAAAACACGTTAAGAACCAATAAGCATATCATACATATGATGTTGGTCCTTTGCACGAAAAATGTTCTCTTGTTAAAATATGTGCTCTCAAATAAATTTTTTAAGTTTCAGTTCCAGTTCTTGAATCTGATTTGATTTTTTTTTTTTTTTTAATTTTTTTCTTTTAGGGTGTAACATTTCCCTGTATACATGCTGTATGGTCACGTTGGTCACCACCTCTTGAACGATCACGTATGGCATCTATAGCTTTTGCTGGAAATTATGCTGGTACTGTAATTGCAATGCCGTCCTCTGGCCTTTTGGCTACGGCTTATGGTTGGGAAAGCGTATTTTATGTTTTTGGTGCCATTGGCTGCGTCTGGTTAGTGCTATGGATGTTAATCGTACGTTCTGGACCTGACAAGGATCGTTATTGTTCTGTTAATGAACGTGAATATATTGAGGGCAAGATTGGCACTGTTGGACATCAGAGAGTCAAACATCCATGGAAGGCAATATTTACATCATTGCCATTTTATGCAATAGTAGCATCACATTTTTCTGAAAATTGGGGTTTTTATACGTTGCTCACTCAATTGCCAACATTCCTTAAAGGTACGTGTGTGTGTGTGTGTCAGTTGTAGTTTAACACGATATTTATACATACAGTGGGGAGCTCTTCTGAGTACATGTAAGTACTTTTTGTACCTATAGATTCAGGGTGAAAAATATTTGACACTAGAACTAAACCATAACTATATTACAACTTTATTAACATGAAAAGCCTCAATTTTGATAAAAAAAAAATGCTTCGACTTTTCTCCTTCCGGAAAATGTATTTTTCATATCACCTGAATAAGCTACTATTAGACTTTTTCGATTTTTGAATTTTTTAGATAACTTATTTCCTTACGAAAATATGGTCTATTGAAATTCAGGTTGTAATGGCAATTTAAAAGTCCTACAGAGTAAAATTGTTAAAAAATCTAAATTATAAGCAAGTTCAACTGACGATAATTTCAAAAAAAAAAACAAGTTATCTAAAAAATCGAAAAAAGGATAAGATTAGCGTTCAGATGCCGTAAAAAGTATTATGAAATATATATTTTCCTGCAGGTGCAAAATCGCATAATTTTTTATTAAAATCGAGGCATTTCTTGTTAATATAGGTCGAACTCCTGATGTCGGAATGTGATTCTGAGACCAGATTTGTATTCAGCGTTCCAGTGTCAAATATTTGTCGCCATGAATTTTGAAGTACTTACATGCACTCAGAAAAGCTCTCACTGTATGCTCTACATATGCAAATAGTACTTCCAATTCGGTTAATCGATTAATCGCCTCTATTTCTGTTAATGTTGAAACAAATAATTGAAAACTCATATAATTAATCGACCCGAATTATCGGTTAAAATAGATCGATTTACCGGTTAATTTTTTTATAAGGAATAGAGAAAAGAGACATAATTTCAAAGATATCATAAAATTATGTCCAAAGCTTGTAGAATCGATCGTTAAAACTCTAAATAACTTTTTTAACCAACATAAAACAAGGACTTAATCGGCTTTAGAAAATCAATTAGGAAATTTATAATTTCAGGATGAATTGTTTGAAAATTTCAAATTAATGTTAATTAATAATTGCATGTACATATTTTAGAACAAGTTTGAATCTGTTTTAAATCGATTTTACACAACTCTCTATTTACATACAATTTCTGTTGTAATTTTATTTCTTTCATTTCCGAAGAAAATTTTTATAATCGGTTCCCAGCCACTACAGTTTTAAATAATGTTCTTCTAGAACCAATTTCATGGAACTTGAAATGGTAATATTAATACCTATTCTACTTTGGAACAATTTCAAACAAAAATCAACGGTGTAAAAACTGATAATACACCATTCTAAATTGCAACTGAGAAATTACAAATGAAATTGAGATTTTTTATTTGAAATTGGGAAAAATCCAAATGAAATTAAGATTTTATATTTTAAATTGAGAAAATTCCATAAATAATAGAGAATTTCTGTTTGTTATTGAGATTATTCCAAAAAAATGAATTTATTATTAGAAATTTAGAAAAATTGAAATCAAAATGAGTTTTTGTATTTAAAATTGCGAAAATTCTTAATGAAATTGAGATTTTCCAATTGACATTGAAAAAATTAGAATTGAAATTCAGACTTAACATTTGAAATTAAGACTTTGATATTGGGAAATTCTAAATTAAATGGAGATTTTTCATTTAAAATTTAGAAAGTTCTAAACGAAGATCAGAAAATTTCAAATTAAATTGAAAAAATTCCAAATAGAGGTAAGCTTTCTACTTTTATTTGAAAAAATCTTTATGAAATAGAAAAAAACGAATAATACAACTAATGAATGAAAAAGTTTCATTAAAACAGTTTCATTCACATTGTGAAGAAACCATCATCAGTTTAGTGAAAAAACTCGTATAAGAAATTCGGTCTGTGTGTATGTTAAAATGTTATTTGTATTTTCTTACATTTTCTAAGTAGTATTTTGTTCTTCTTCTGGGGTTTCGAACCACTATATGTTGTATATTAAATGTTAAATTGTATACAAAAATTAAAACATGCGTCCATTAGTTTTTTACTGTTTACCACACTAACGAAATTCGATAAAATTTTCGCGATACTATGGGACACTTTTATTTCCCGCTTAAACAAAGACCCACGGTTCTTCAGTCTATTGTAACTAGGGTTTTTTATTTCAGGGACTTTTGCGTTTCCCGGGACAGCGGGAATTTTTTCAAATTTTCCGGGATTTACTGCTCATTAGAAAATACATAAATTTGATATAATTTGTAAGACGATTTTAATGAAGAAATTTTGAAATAAGCTAAAAATTTTTATTTTGTTTTAGGGATTAATTTTAATTCCAATTTTCTACTTAGATTGTAAATTGAAAATGTAAAATCCAGTCATTTTTATTTCTAGGCACTCTACAGTTATCCAGTAAAATTCGTTTAGAAATTTTTTATCCAAATTTTTTGAAGTTAGTGTTTTCACAAAATTTTTAGGCGTATTCGTTTCTTTTTTTAAAACTTATATAATACATTTCTAATACAATTTTAAATTTGAATTAATTAATTTGAAAATAACGAATTTGAGTTTCAAATACATATTTTTGTAACAAACTTTTCAATTTTTTAATTTAAAATATTATTATTGAGAATAATTTGAAAATCAAATAAAACATACAATAATTTCAATATTTATTACTGATTCTCTGAAGGAATAAAAAAAATCTCGGGAAATCCTGCACAAAAGTAGCGGGATTGCGGGATTGAAAAAAGGGGCGGGAAAACCCTAAGTGCAACCTAAATAGTAAGTGGCTAACTATGTTACATTTAATTCTTCAGTTTACGATGGTCAAAATTTAAAATATCTTAAAAATAATAGTTAAATAAGGTTATATTTACATGTGGGATATATACATGGCAACTCTGCTGGCGAATTCATTGTAGACCATGGGCCATTGGTTCACATCTGCGAATAAAATTTTTAATTTTTTTACACACGAATAAATTCTCTAATCCCTAACGTAGCCGGATTTTTATATTTTCGATTGGAATTAAGTTGGTACGAGGGTAAACTCAAAAATTTAAAAAAATACCCAAAAAAAAAATTGTTGTTTTTTAATTTTCAAAAAAAGAACTAAGCAAAAGTTTAAAAAAGGCTCTAAGTTAGGGACTTCATTTTCTAATACTCTACAAACCAAAAAAAAAAAAACTAACTGAAAATCTTTCCATTCTTTATTGCTGCACAGCGCACCCAATTTTCAATATCTTGTTTTCAGAAAAATGCATTTAAAGTTAATATTGCGCATGTAAAATATAGGACAAGGATTTGTTTAATAAGTTGTAACATTTTTATTTCTACGAATTTCACAGTATCTAGAAAAACTATATAAATGAGAAAAAGAAAATCGCTCTGAATACACAATAACGGCTGAATTTTTTAAAACTTCCAGCCCCGAACATCTTTAAAACGATCTGGAGTTTTATAGTTTAAAGTCTTTTCTAGTTGTTACATTTGAAGAGAAATTTTTTTTTAATAAAACTATTTCTTGAAAAAAATTTAAAAAATTATTTTTTTTTTTAAATCAATTCTAATCTTTTTCAAAATATTCAAATTAAATTCCAAAAATAAATTTCTACATACAATAGACCCTCAGATGCATTTCATCTAAAATTCTTTGGAATTGTTGTAAAAAAGACAATAAATGTATGTCTACCAAAAGTATAAGATTTTTTTATTTTAAAAATAAATTCGTTGAAATTAAATTGAAATAAATTTATATAAAAAAAAAAAAAAAAGAATGCCATGTTTGCCAACTAATTTAAGAAGTTACTTCTTCAAAACTCCCATTGTATAATTTTTATTCTACTACTTTATTTCGTTTTGTAGATACCTTAAACTTTAATTTGGATAAAACTGGTTTCGTATCGGCTGTACCATACCTGGCTATGGGTATATTGCTTGGAGTTTCTGGGTATTTAGCTGATTGGCTACAAGTCAAGGGTTATTTGACTACAACACAAGTACGCCGCTATTTCAATTGCGGTGCGTTCTTGGCCCAAACTGTTTTCATGATACTTACAGCTTATTTGTTAGATCCTACATGGTCGGTGGTTTGTATAACCATTGCTGTTGGCTTGGGTGCATTTGCTTGGTCTGGTTTTGCGTAAGTTCTTGTTTCGAAATACTTTAACGAATGATTTATTGAATTTGGCTCTTGTGTTTTTAGCGTTAATCATTTGGATATTGCTCCACAACATGCAAGTGTTTTAATGGGCATTGGCAATACATTCGCTACCATACCCGGAATTGTTAGTCCCATGCTTACTGGTCATTTGGTGGTCAACCAAACTAGTGAAGAATGGAAGATTGTATTCTTTATATCTGCTGGCATCTACCTAGTTGGCTGTGTGATCTATTGGATTTGGGCATCTGGCGAATTACAAGAATGGGCCAAGACACCGGAACAAAAAGCTCTCGAAATGACTAGAAATAATGCAATAGCTCAAGGTTATGTGAATGCAGCCATGGAATGCAAAGACGAAGTCAAATAAAATACCTACTTATAAGATCGATGGAGAATGGTCTAGTATGAAAATGATTTCCATAATATAAGTATTGTAATTAAATTAAACTTTTCTCGTATTAAATAAGAAGACATGTAAATAATCACTAGTGTACTATATTGTAAGAACAGGACAAAAAATAAATAAAAATACAAAAATTGTTTTTGTAAAGACGAAAACATTAGATCGTATAGATAAAAATTCGTAATTTTGTATTTTACAGTAATTACACTCATAGAAATAAACTTGCAAAAATAGCAGAAAAGCTACCAACAATTAGTTCAAAAATAAAACTGTTAACTTTACAAAATTTTAATTATATTCGATTAATATTTTTTAATTGAAAATAGCAAATTAGTTTTGCTAAAATTAGCGACAACTTTTACTAAATATTTGACTAACAATTGCAAACAGAAACTGTAATACCGACAAAATGTTTGCTATATTTGCCTTAAATTTTGGTTGGTTGGTTTAAGTGGCAGCTCACGCTACTCGTGAGCATCAAGTAGAGTCAAAAAGCGACTCCGTTTTGAAAAGACCACACTACCCGTAAGGAACTTATATCCGGAGTACTAGACCCAACCCGTTCGGTTAATATAACGTATGAGATCACCGAATCCCACACGTGATATTACCGAGAGGTCGTCCAGTATATGGTCACCCAAGATCCGGAGTCGAATATTCTGCAGCGCCGGACAATCACAGAGAAAATGCTCCACAGTCTCCTCCTCACCCGGTATGCCGCAGCTGCGACAATGCGAACCGCGTACAATCCCAAGTCTAATGCCATGCCTACCAATCAGCCAGTGACCGGTCAGAACAGCCGTCAGCCTCGAGACATCCCTCCTGCTCCTGCTCAGGAGAGAGTTTGTACGCCCTAGGTCGTAGTTGGGCCACGTAAGTCTCGCGGTCCAACAGGTATCCAAATTATGCCACCTATCCCCCGCCCTGCGAAGATAGTGCCGGAAAATTTCCCCCTTAACAGTCCACAGCGGTGCAGCGACTGACACCGATGTGGAGACGTTTAAGGCAGATCCTGCCCTTGCCAATTCGTCTGCCCTTTCATTACCGTAGAGGTCCCTGTGGCCGGGGACCCAAACTAGAGTAACTTGGGATAGACAGCTTAGCGTGGACAGTTCCTCCCTGCACTGACCAACGAGAGCAGAGGATGTGACGTACGAGCTCAGGGACATTAAAGCCGCTTGGCTATCGGCGAAGATGCCCACTGTCCCTCGAGCCCCCCTTTCAGACAGGAGTCTGCAGGCTTCCCTGATAGCCAGAATTTCCGCCTGAAAAACAGTAGCATGATCAGGTAGCCTGAAAGAACACCGCAAGTTACACTCACCTGAGAAGACCCCGGAGCCTACACCACAACTCATCTTTGAGCCGTCGGTGTATACCCTGATGTCAAAACCACATGTTGGATCCCCCATATCCCACTCCCGCCTGGAGGGAAAGCTAACCCGAAAAGGTCGGCAGAAATCCAATCTAGGAGTAACATAGTCGGACTCAAATCCCATACGTGGGTGAAGTCCATCAAGAAGCCTAGCATGTCCATAGGTCCTGGACTTCCAGGAACCTGTTGCAGCAAGCCGCGCTGCGCTGCTAGAAGAAACCGCCATTATATACAAATCAACAGGAATAATGTGAAGCATTGCATTGAGAGCCTCCGAGGGACAAGTCCTTATCGCGCCCGTGATCCCAATGCAAGCAGAGCGCTTAACCCTATACAGACGATCCGTAACCACCCTCTTAGCGGTCGCGGTCCACCACACTATAGAGCCATATGTAAGTATTGGACGCACAATAGCCATGTACATCCACAGCACCATTTTCGGACTCAAACCCCACCTTGAACCAAACATCCTCCTACAGGAGTAGAAAGCTACCGTTGCCTTCCTGACCCTGTGCTCGGTGTTAAGTCGCCATGATAGTTTAGAGTCCAAGATGATACCCAGATATTTCGCATGATCAGAGAGGGTGAGCTCACAGCCTTGCAGCCGCGGAGGTCTGAAGCCCGAATTGGACCGAGTGGTGAAAAGTACCAGTTCTGTTTTACTCGGATTCACTCCTAAGCCACAACTGGTGGCCCAGCTACTGAGAGTATCCAGAGCGCTGGTCATAATATCGCTAATTACGTCCAAGAACATCCCTGATACCAATATCACCACATCGTCCGCATAAGCGACAACCTTAACACCCTTATTATCCAGCGTGACGATTTAAATTTAGTAGAATTCAAAAAAATTTCTTAAAAAATTGTAGATTGCTGATTTTAGAAGTGCAAATGTAAATTTGCCTTAAAAAAAATTTTAAATTACTTTTTTTTTTTTTAATTTCACATTTTTTAAATGATTTTTTGAATGATGAATTTGTTACATTCAATTAACAAAAAAAATTAGTTCAAATATAACTAAATATTTGTATATTCAACAGATTTATTTTTGCAATTATCTTACTAATATTTGGCAAAAAATTCTGTTAAATTTTGCAGTATTTTCTGCAAATTCATTTTTAACAAATTTCTAGTAGTTATAGCAAACATTTTTACAATTTTTTTCTATCAGTGTACTAATGCCTTAAAAAATTACTTTTACCGCCAAATTTATCTATAGGTATATGTTTATAGAGTAATTATTATTACCAACAAAAATCGGGATTCTGCAATTACGGGATTTCAAAAACTTCACAGATAAATGAAATCGTTGTTATAAATGAAATCGTTGCCAAAAAAAAAAAAAAAAACAATTTCGATTTTGGTCTGTTTTGAGTTTTGGTTTGTTATGGGTATATTCGGCATCGGCATTAGCCGATTTATATAAATTTGGTCGATGTTCGGCACAAAAAAGTGCCCTCAGTCGGCCACTAGTTTCTTTTACAGCAGACCAATAGATACACACAGTTACAAAAGTATACCGACATGCGGCATACAAAATTCCACTACGCAAAAACTACACGATTCTAAACAAATCTTTTTATGACAATACTTTTATCTTCAGAATAAAATTTATTTCAAAAATTTACTTGCAACTTTTTTTCAAATATTGTAGTTACATAAATAGGTACACAATCGGCGAAGTAAAATTAAAATAAATGTAAATTCGGTTTCTATAACATATATTTATATAAAATAAGGATAAAAACAACAAAAATATGTGGGAGCTTTTAAAAACTTTCGACACACCTTTCAGACAATGCTCTTTCAAATTTCGTTGAACTTGGTATTTATATTATCTTAGTAAATGTGGAGTTTACGTATTTTTTTCTTTTTCCAAAATTAGTTATAGTTCGTGTTTAGTCACTGCTCAAAATCGGGGGCATAGATTGTTCGGGGTTTTTAATATATGTGTACACTCAGGAAATTAATAAGGTAGAAATGACCAAAAATTACAGTTAAAATGACTGCAAACGTGGTCAAAAAGGCGATGACCGCATTTTTCATAAAAATTACTAACAAAGTAGTCATTTTTAACTATTGATAAAAACAACAACAATGGTAGTAAAAACGACTATCGCAAAATAAAAATATGTTTTGATAAAAAAATGTTTTCTTCTGTAGTGCTTTTAATACAGACGAGGAGTAAACAAGCATAGCTTAAGTTTATTTTAGTATTTTGTGTGTAAACATTCAATATAAGCCCAGAAGATGAATAGCGCAGCTATTCGAAATATTGGCTTAATTAAGGAATTTTTATATAAATAAAATACTGTAAAAACAATTAAGACCTCGAGCTTGATTATAGTATTCGGAAAAGTTTCACCAAAATTTGGCCGAACGCCAACCTTGGCCGAATTCCAAAGCCGAATACTCTGAAAAACAATTGATTAAAATACAATTGATAATTTCCGAAATGCAATTGTTAAATCTGAAATACTATTGAAAATTTCTGAAAGACAATTAATAAAATTGAAATACAACTTATATTTTTTTAATTATAATTGTTAAATTTGAAATACAATTGTTAAATCTGAAAGACAATTGAAAATGGTGTAGTATTTTCTAATCAGTTTTTTCAAATTGAAGTATTTATACTAAGATTTATAAATTACAAAATTTACAATTTAATCATTTATTTTACCCGACAGTGTTTATCAAATATATTTAAAAGGTGGCAACTCCGTAAGGAAAATATAGGCCATATAGGTAAAAATTTGTTGTATTTTTAAGATTACTTTATAGCCAGATACATTTTAGATATTTTATGTAGGTAAGTTTTTTTATAACTTATCCAAATTTCATCAACATCATAGTGTACCATACTACAGGCCTTCTTCGTACGAGTTTTTATCCAAGGAATTTCGATGAATGTGAAAACATTAAATTAACAAAAAAAAAACAAAAAAAAAAAAAAAAATTGTACATAAAAAAAACATGTGAACGAGCGAAACGGAATGAAATGAAAGCACTGCTCTCAGTTATTGTAAACAAAATATTGGAATTTTTATAATTTGGCACGATGCCAGATATAATTTTAATTGAAATTAATAGCCAAATTCTTAAGATTCTTAAGGTGTATAAACATATTTTTAAATACTTACATTATTTTTAAGTAAATGGCATTCGAATGTTTAACGGGTGGAAGCGAAAATACTGATAATTTGAAAATATTAATAACGACAACAATTAACAAATTCATATAAAGTGTATATCGCAGACTGTGTGAAGTATGTTTTATTTTAGAGTTATTGAATTACAAACTATCAAGATGTTCACGGTATACGAAGCCTTACATGGAACCTTCTATTATTTTTAAGTTTACGTTTTGGAGGCTTATAAGTACAAATTTCTACACCTTCTATCTTTCTTTGTTTGATAGGGCATGTAAAACCATGACCAACCATTACGCTTTTAACGGGATTACCTCGCTATTGGAAGGTCTAACCCTTCTTGATATAAACTTATCCAAAGCTAAAGAGTTTAGAACATAGTATAATGTAGTAACGTTGCTCTTTTTCTGTGATTTGAGAAAATAAAGTAGTATTTGTAATTTCACGTGTACGTGTGGTTCTAAATACCATTACACTTAAATGAAATAGCGACAGAGCTTCAAAAGAATGAATTCAATTTGAGCTTAATTCCCAAAAAATTTAATTCACAATTAACAAATGTTTATATACAATTCCGTTAATCCGTTTCCTTGGAATTCATTTACAAATTTCATTCAAAAGCTTTAACTGGTATTGAATGAATCCCTAACTTGAATGAATTCAATTATATGTTCGTTCAACATTTTCCTAATTGAATGAATAAATTTTAGTATCATTCATTTAATGCATACATTAACATTGAAATTTCATTACCATTAGCTGATACTAATGAAAAAGAAAAAATATCATTATAATTTAATGATAATGAAATATTTTCCATTAGAAAAATCATTGTTAATGATAATGAAATCACACTAATTCATTTGTTAAAAAAACCATTTGTTTACAAAAAAACCCCCCTATTTCCAGAGTTGGAAAGTAAAACTACTTATTTTTTAACGAATTTTTTTTTTAATTCAAAGCGATATTTAATTAAACAAGGAATGAGTGGAATTGGCGTGCTTCATATTGGGAACGAAATTTAATGGAACGAAGAATATGTGGAGTTTAAAAACTAAACATGAAGAACGATATGGAATGGGGAACTAGTGGAATTGGAACATTAATTACAGGTAACGAAATTGTATTGAACTGAATGAACTTTGTTTTATCGGAGTATTTATATTAAAAATAAAAAATAAATCACCATGTGGTCGCTTTGTAAAAAATTGAATCCTCAGGATCTTTCCCGGAAGTAGCCAATTTTTATTAGTAGTGTGTATTAATACTCCTCCGTGTAGTGTATATTAATATTCCGTTTTGCCCTATTTAGTTTAATTTTGGAGATACTGGCCATTTAAAAAAAAACGTAATTATATAAAATGGCTAGTATCTCGAAAACTAAGCGAGATATCGAAAAATGGACAATATTTTTACAAGATTTGACTTACGTAACATACGTGTGTTAAGTGCTCCGATTGCATTCGTTCCCCGTTCCACTCCATATCGTTTCATTTTGGACCAATGTTCCATTCTATTATCAGAGTGTTTAAATTTTCAATTTCATGTTAGTATATGGATAAACAAATAATTAAGACACCTTGTGGTTGTTCCATAAATAATTAATCTCTTCGGATCTCTCCCGGACCTAGGTCATTTATATTATCAGGTTGTATATGAAGCAAAAATTTGGTCCGCTTTGCTCTATCTCGCTTAGTATTGAAGATATCTTTCATTTAAAAAAATGCTATTTTATAAAATGGTTCGTATCTCGAAAACTAATGGAACGGGAAACGGTTCCATTCCATAACGTTCCATTTTGGAACAATGTTCCATTCTATTATTTTAAAATTTTTTCAGTTTTATGTTTAGTGTTCCAATTTCACTCGTTTCATTTCGTTCTACTTTACTTGGTTACAAACCAGACTGAAAATGAATATCTTATTTCCCTGATTTGAGCGATTTTTCACAATTTTAAAAATCTATTTTTCAACGGCACTTATTTTTTTTTTAATTGATTCATTATTAATGGCAATGAAACTTAAAACCATTGTCATTAATCAATTAAATTAAATCCTCAAATCATTACCATTAACTAAAACAAAATGATATTGAAAAAAATTTCATTACCATTGATATCGATGTAATGGATATAAAATCATCATTTCATTAGTCCACTTAATAAATTTTGGTTCCATGTATGGTCCCAAGTATGTTTTGATACAAAGAAGTTTTAGATAAACACACAAATTAAGACATAACACACAAGCACTATCAAACCATAATTTTTTTTTTTTTTTGTTTGTGTACAATTTTAAAAATTTTATTTGGTTTTTGTGAATATTTCAGTTAAATAACAAATTTCGTTAATCATTTGATTAAGCGAATGAAAACAAATCTTTCTTCATTCACACTTTTACTAAATGAATTAAGAACATTTTGAATCAATCAATAAAGAATTTTTTCAAAATAGAATTCATTCATATTATTTAATGACCTGTTCCACGATCTCGAACGAAAACCTAAGCGAACGCAAGCTAGTCACTCGAATTCGAATCAATTTGGGTTTCTCTATTTCGAAAGCTATCGTTCGCCTACACTTACGTGTGTCAATTTTTGTGTCTTACGTATTAACAAATCATAGTGGTGCCAGACCGGATATTTTAAACTTCTATTACAATTTCCTTTAAAAATACCAAAAATGCTACTAAATTGTTTGAAGATAAATACAACATTACTTTACAGTGATCAGCTGTATATGACAAATAAATAAATAGAACAAATAAATAAAACAAAAGAAAAATTAATAAATCAAAAGAAGAAAATCAAAAAGTACACCAGCGTTTTCAGCTATTCCATTGTAGATTTCATTAAGCTGAAATTTAAAGTTCTTAAAAAACTACAAATATTCGTGTATTTTATTCTTACCTTTTGTTATCCATTCTTTTTTTTTTTTAAATATTTATAATTTTTTATTATATCATTCATTCCAGCAAAGAACATTGAAAAATGAGGATTTTTTTTTAGGTTCTCCGATTTTTTTTATATTTTGTACATGAATACTCTATAGTCCCACTTGCACATAGCCTTCACCAGATCTCAAAATTTGTAAAAACTCGCGATTTTATGCACGTTTTTAATTTTCATAAATTTGATAAAAACGGTAAAAGTGCTTCACTTTGAAGTGCCATAACTTTTTAATTGTATATCGCATGTTATTAATTTAAACGATATTTGGAATATGCACTTGTCTACTTAATAACTGAAGGTTTTTAAACACAATTTTTGTTAAAAAAAAGTATAATACCGTTATCGTACAATACAATAAAAATATCGTTTAAATCAATAACATGCGATATACATGCGATAGCACTTCAAAGTGAAGTGCTTTTAGCATTTTTTTGATATTTATGAGAACTAAAAAAGTGCATAAAATCACGAGTTTTTACAAATTTGGAGATCTGAAAAAGTAAATGTACAAATGGGACCATAGATTATTCATGTACAAAAAAAACAAAATCAGAGGACCCGTTTTCAGATTTTTTGCGTTTTCTCATGGAATGAATGATATATTTTTTTGAAAATATTTTGTTACTCGAAATGAAAAAAGCAAGTGACTGGTTTTGACATTTACGTTCGCAGCGTTGACAACTCGTTCGAAATAGAGAAACCAAATTTTGTATGAAAACTGTTACGTTTTCATTCGACTTGTACTTTAAGTCATCGTTCGCATAGAAATTTAGTTAGAGAAACCGAAATCAATTTTCGTTCGCTTAGAAAGCGAAAGAAAGCTTTCTTTCGAAATCGAGAAACAGGCCATAAAACTTTTTAGAATTAAGCTATGAATGCATTCCTTAAGAAAGCATTTTCCGGAATGAAATTTGAATAAAATTTGATGTCATATGAAAGTTAGAGGGAATGTTCGCTAAAGTGGACATTTCGTTTTCTTTTTTTTCCTGTTGTTGCAACGACAAACAAAACTGCCAACTCCAAAATGTTTAATTTCTGCTATCTCTATTTAAAAAAATTTTGACTTGAATGCACACTTTTTTTGGTTTTAACAAACGACTTTTACAGAATTTAACAAGTCGGATTTTTGCAAACGGTAAGAATTTTATTAACAATTTTAATAAAACTAATTGATTACATACTAGCTTTTTAACTATCCCTGCCTATTTTAGAAAAATTTTCAACTTGGTTAACAACATAAAAAATGTAATTTGTTTACCGCAATTAAAAAAGTTATCATTATGAAATAAAGGTAGCATGCTGTTGCTTTTACTTATGACAACACTACAGCAGCTTTAAACGATATATAATAAGTGTAATATGAACAAAATTTAAATAAATTTTAATTTAAATACATTTTTTTTATATCGATTTTACATAATTTTCTTACTATTTTATGCTCTTTTACAGAGTTTTTACATAGTGAGCATCAAAAGAATCATTTTGTGATTATATTTGATTAAACAGTTTTTGCTTATTTCATAATATGATTCCTCATTTTTCAGTACGTAATAAAATAACAACAATAGTCAGTCCTACAATAACAAACATTAGACAACAAAAACTAAAAATAAAGTAAAATTGAAAAAGGAGGAAAATGAATTCGGACCTCATTTTTCTCCTTTTTCAAGAGGATTTTTGGAAACGCATTAACTGGTATACGATACATGTCCAATAACTTTCAAGAATTTTTGTTATTAATAAAATGTGTTTTAAGTGATATTAAAATTGGCGATTTGTTAAAGAATTATAGTTGGATTAAGCTAAAAATCATGTACATAATGACTACTTAATTTAATTGAGGGAGTGTCTGGGCTTTTTCCGAAATTCGTAGTTGCCCGGCTTGTATGCGACTTTTGCCGTAGAGCTCTTTAACATTTATTTTAAATATTTTAAATAAATGACAACCTTAACACACGTCCATAAGCAATATTGGTATCAAAATTTTTCTTTTCTCGAGTACGTAAAATCTGCGTTTAGAATCTCATAAGTTTCAGACATTCTTCCTTACAAAAATGTATTAACTTTTAACCTTTTACACTTAAACGTGAGGTTGGGCCGCTAAAAAAATACGTGACCCTACTTTGTTTTCTTTATAACATATTCAAATTTCATTAAGATCGGAGAGAACCCATTGAGAGACTCCACTTGTTGGTCAAATTTACATTGGTATTTACCTTTTTTCTAAATAGCTGCTAAGACGATAATCATTTAAAACATTTAATTAGCTTTAATTAAAAAAGAAACAAATTCAAATAAACAGTTTTGGTCCGGAGGTATTTTTCTTTAAGTAAAACCACTTATTTGAAAAATATAAAATTTGAAAAGTTACCAATATCTTTAAAACTGTTCTAGTTTTGTACTTTTAGACTTCAGTTTCGGATTCAGCACGGATTACATGGAAAATAAATGCCAAATATCGTGGATCGAAATTTTTTTCAAAATTTGTAAACCAATGTTATAAATAAATAACAAAAAATATTAAATATTTTGCAATTGAAATGCAGATGTTAATGCAACGTAAGACCAGACTAGGGTATTTTACTATAGATTTGTGTAATTTTTTAAGGGGAAGACAAATGCATTTAGTGTTTTTACATAAACAAAATTATAAATAATACCAAATTCATATTTTGATGGCCTATTTATTTAATTTTTGAATACAAAAATATTTAAAATTTATTTTTTTTTGTTTTGAAGACAGTTTTAGCACCGTGAAGTTTCTATTTTTTAAAATTTTGTAAAAAAGGGAAATATTAACTAGGAGTTTTTAAATATTTTGGGGAAATAAAAAAAATCCCACTGACTGGGACTATGTTCATTTTTTTACAAATTACAGAAACCATAAAATTTCTCGAGAAATCTCCTATGCGAAATACTAATATAAACAGTAAGGTGTCCCTTAAATTTCGAATTATCGATTTTCAATGTTAACACATTCAACGGTTTGTAAATTTGTTTCAGTGTATGCATGTTTTGCCTGTCAGGGGAACACACACAATTGAATAATGCCAAGTACATGACCAATGATGATCTGCATTATGTTAGATTATGTTGTAACAAATTCCGATTAGTAATTTTAGATGCGTTTTACTATTGATTGGCACGATTCACTATTTCTTTGTTGGCACACCAAAGTACTACCACATTATAAATAGTTACATCCAAGTGATTACCTGCTGTAGGTAATATGTGGTATCAGAGTTCTTATTTTATCTGACATTTTATTTAATAAACCAGACCAAATTAATATACGATCAGGAGTGCCAGATGTTTTTGGTAAAAAAAATTAACACATTTGAAACAAAAAAATTTGTAATTTTTGGAAAATTAATTTTGAAAAATTGGCATTCAATTAAACTAATTTTACATTTCTAGATAAGTATTTACATGCTAAAATATTCATCAGTTGTTAATTCCATTATGTTTTATAAACTTGGTCAACAATAATTTTTAAATGGTTATTCTAATTCATAATAACCAAGCCAAGGAAATTTAAATTAAAACTCCTAACTAGGGCTCGGAAGTTAATGCATTTATATTCGTGTTTTATATTTATTAAAAATCGTTAAATATATACACAGACAGGTTACCAATGACATATCCCGAGGAAGTATTCTTGAACCGTATGGTACATTATAGTGATTTGCGGAGTGAGATAGAAATAACGTACCCCATGTAAATTATATGGAGGGGATAATTTTTGTATATATCTATCCCTTTCTGTTTATCACTATAATTTTAATATTTCATTTCATAAATTATTTGTATTTAGGCGTGTAATAAATACTGAAGTTTAAAGAGCGGCACGGCGATAGGTTCCATTTTTTGAAGAATTTTTACAAAAAATACAATTTACTTGTAAAATATTTTCAAAGATTTTAAAATATTCAAAACTTTTATACATTTTTAAATTTTTTCAACAAGCAAAGTGAAAAAATGCAAATTTTAGAGGTAATTTCTGAAAAAAAAAATCGTTTAAAAATATAACTCAAAGCCGTCTCACTCTGAAAACTTCAGCGTTTATTAAGTAAAAGTGTGTGTAGATGCTGATACATTATTTTTATTTTTAGCTGCGGTCGAAAAAAAAACATAGAAATATTCAAATGTTCTAAAAATTGGCAACCTGAATATTTAATTGAAAAAAAAAAAACGTTAGATGGCGGACCCTTTACATTTAGAAAAAGTAGAGTACAAACAAGACAATTAAAATACGGCATCAACCATTAAAATCGGCCCACTAGTTTATAAAATACATCAGCTTAAATATCGACATGTCGGAACATTTGTCACGTTTTAATTTTTAAACACCAATAAATAGTTTTGAAAAAAGATTTTGTGACTTAAAATGTTTTTTACTTTCAAAACATTAGTTGTCTTTTAACTTTTTTTAAAAAGGCGATTTTGTCAAAGTTTTTTATTTTTGTTTTTTTTTTGACAATATTTCTTTAAATACATTCAATTTTGCTTTTTTTGTCTTCCTACCAGGTCAACCACCAATTTTAATCAAAGTGATTGAGAATCTTTCGAATTTTTAGTGACTTACAAGGAGTGTGCGTTCGTGGGTTCCCGCCGATTGCTATGAAATTTTAATATGTTATAAAGAATCAAAAATTAAGAGACTCATGTGTTTTTTAGCTGCTGGGTCAAAAATGGACCCATTTTCGATTTGTTGCGTTTTTTTAGCTGCTGGGTCAAAAATGGACCCATTTTCGATTTGTTGCGTTTTTTTCATATTTGTTTCAAAGAAATAACCAGTATAAAGTAGCGTGTCCGAGCATGCTCAACTTTTCGTGGTATTCGAAGAAACACATAAATTTTGGGGGGTATAGTCCAAACTCACATATATTATTCTCTATTAAGTTTTAGTGGACACGTATTTTTTCATTTTTCAATATTCGTGAGCGTTTGGATTTTCGACGAAGTTTCTTGAAGCACTATGTTTTGCCACAGGGTGGCAACTCTACTGCCAAAACATAGGCAATATTGATATCAAACTTCATATTTTTGGAAGTACATTACAATTGAGTAAAATTAATTTCGAATATCTCAGTTTTGAGACATGCTCCCATGCAAAATTTTGTGAAAAAATTGTGTTTTTACATTTTTGGCCCCACTTTTTAACCCCTAAATGAGTGATTGGGCAGCTAAAAAAATTTGGGTCTCTTAATTTTTGATTCTTTATAACATATCCAAATTTTAGCGCAATAGACTGGAAACCGGTTTTTACAAAGCACGGTTTTTTTAATTATTCGAAAACCGGGTTTTGAATATGACGAATATTTGACAACTTTAAGAATGACTCATATGGGAGTTTTTCGTAAGTATATTTTCATTTCTGAATATGTCAAATAATTTTTTTAAAGAAGCACTTAAAAATTAAAAAAAAAATCATTATCCACTTGGTCAACACATTTTTTTGTATTTTATTTATTTCTGTTTTGAACTTAAAGGCGTTTTTAACATTTTTAACAATTTTTACGAACAATCCAAGAATATTTCTAAAATATGTCAAGCCTCAACCTAGCAAGCAACAATGTCCATTTATTGTCCGTCCATAGAAGTCTGTTTGCGCTAAAATTATTCATAAATTAAAACATTTATTAACCTAAAAAGAATTTTTTTGCTTTGTAAGGGGTTTTGCGCTGATTTTAAAAACAAAAATTATTAGTGAACGAAGCCGTCTAAAATTTCGGCGGAAGCAAAAGACCACATTTTGACGTAACTTTTTTATTTGAATAAAATGTAAAGTTGTATTAATTTTTACTACAATTTTTTTTAAAGTAAAACAAACAAGCTTCAAAATGAGTCAGAAATGGGCTCAAAATATGTTATTAAAATTTTTGTATGGAAGTGGTTCATCCGAAAGAGTTTTCCTTTTTGAATCAAAAATGACTCAGAAAAGGTAGATAAATAAATTCTTTAGGTTCAAAAATCAATCTGTTTTTGAAACGTTTTTTAATTGTGCACAAAATATTCAATTTCATTTACATTTCTGAACTATTTTTTGGATTTAATAATTTTCATTAAATTTTTGTGTCTTCTATGATTCTTTTCGGAATTCTCATATTTTCATCCACAAAGTGAGTAATTTTTGACAATAGAATTTTTAAATTTAATATTTGATAATAGAATTTTTAAATTTCAAACATGTGTTTTGTTTGATTCATTTCGGACTCATGGAATAGGAACTTTAGAAAAAGTATCCAAATTTTGCTGGCTGGGATGACTAAAACTTTGAATTTAAAAAATAATTAATCAAAATTAAAAAATTTAATCTAAAAATATATTCAATTTCTTTTAATACTTCTTTAAATAAATACCTTTTGGCCAAACTCCGAAGCTGAATACTTAGCTATAGATAAATTTGAATAAATAGATTTTAAGTTTTTGTAAATTTCTTAAACATAATTTTTAAATCGGCATTTTCTAGAAAAAAATCGGCAACAAATTTTATTTTGCTAAAAATAGGCAAATCCGGCAGCATCGCATACATTGTATATGATATGGGGCAATTCACCACTATAGTTTTACCTACTGATTAAGCGCCACAATATTCACCACCCCTCGCTTAAAGGTACTCGTTCACTTCTCGGTTTGGTATGTGTGATGTTTCGTTTGAACAAATTAAAAAAAAAAAAATGTATAGAAAATATTTTTGTTTATTTGTCCGAAAATTTACGTTTGTTTTTCAACGTACCAATGACGAACAGTCAGTTTTTTAACGCAGACTAGAAAAGACGTATTGGCAATAGTACAAATTTGAATAAAAAATAAAAAAACACTCGCGCTAACAAATAAAAACCGAAAAAGAATTTCATTTCATAAATCAATAAAAAAAAACGAAGAACATAATTAAATTTAAAAAAATGCAAGTTCTGGAACAAAGAGATTCGGTACATAATGCCTCGAACGAAATATTTGAACAGGAAATTAATAAAAATTCGGATCACAGTGATAATAAACAAAGGTATGTATGCAACAATAAATGTCCTTCAATATTTAATTAACAATCAATAATTTCTATTAACAACAACAAGAACATTTTGCGTGACAACTAGTGAAAGTTTTAATAGCATGAAAAAAAAAAAATAAAAACTATTAACTAATTTGGCTCAATACCAAAAGAATGTACACTATTCAAAAAATGTATTTTGTTAGTCAGCATTTTGTTTGCGAATTTTGTTTGTGCAATTTTCTCACCCAAGTTCTCACACAGAGAAAACAGATTCATTGCGACAACCAAATTTTGTGCCAAATGCATGGTTTGGTTGCAGCCTTGTTTGTTTGTTTTGCTTGTTTGTGGCGACAGGAATTCGGTTAATTTAGCAGAATTTTGGTTGGAACATTATATTTCAATTGTTCATAGAATACGTTCAATTTAAAAAAACCACATAATAAAGTTGTTGCAACCAAACCAATTAGTTGACAAAAAAAAATCGGTTCCCGATAAAAAAAGTTCCGATATAATCATATATGACTAAATATGGTATCACATATCATCTGATCCGAAAAATGGCATACATAAGCTGATCTTATGGGATATAATCTCATTTTGTTTGATCCGAAAAATGGGTCTATCAAATATGATCAAATTATATATAATTTGATACAATTTTATTTAACAAGTTTTTTAATTAAAAAAAAAAAAGGAAAATGTTTTACATGTTTTACAAAATAATTAAAAATAATAACTATACGGTCGGTATTATGGATCAATACAATATTTTGTTTATGAAAGATAAATCTCCCTATTTAGTACTTCAGCAATTTCAGATGTTTCAAAACAACTATTTCGTTAAACACAAAATAAGATTAGGAATATTGCCTATAGTGGAACTAACTATTTAATTTTTAAAATTAAAAATTTGTTATAATGGTTGGGTGTTTAATTTGATTAACCCAAAATGTTTCCAACGCTCTCTTCTAAAACCCTCAACTGGTTTTAAGAGAGTTCCGAAAAAAATGTGTGGTACTTATAATTATAATTCTTAATAAATTTTCATGCTTTTAAGCAATTTTAATAAAATTTTAAAGTTAATTTGTTCCCTGGGTGCATTTAAAATATAACAGATGTTGAGTACATTGGTTCGCCTTTGTATATATGTTCGTGGGTTTAAAACCTAATAATAACGGTGTTTTTTAGTACTTTAACAAAAAAAAACATTAATAATCATAATTTTGTGCAGTAAATTTCTAAACTAATTTATATTCTAATTATAAACGGTACTAAAAAATATAAAAAAGTAGTTTTCATTAAATTTAACTATATTTATTTATATATAATGATATGTTTTGTCATATATAGTTATATAAAATGATATATTTTGTCATGTATTATTACATATAAAAGTGATAGAATTATTTTTGATTAATTGTACCATATACACTTACATATGCTCATATATGGTATAATATATGGCCATATATAGATCTATATCTATTTCAGATATAAAAGATAAGCTAATACGATACAATGATATGTGATGATATATTACTCCATATTAAAAAAATTGCATAAACTAAGTAGAAGATTTGAACATATGTATATTGTATTATATTGCCACACATATATGCATATATGATGATATTAAGTTGTATATGACTATATATAAACTTTTTTCATGGGGTTGTCATAATTTTTGTCTTAATTTCCTGAGTGTGTGATAGATTAAAAATTATGGTTCCAGGATTGCCATATAACGTATTATAAGGACAAATGGAAACATTTTGTAAATAAGAAAATTTTATTGTGTAAAAGAAATTGTTTATGAAAAATGATACCGATCGGATTCAGAATTTTCTGAACTTGTAAATCTTTAATATGCCATTTTTGAAAGTTTTCTAAAAATATAATATTTTTTAAGAAATTCTCAAAAATCCTAAACAGCCGATTTAGCAATAAATAAAAAATTTATTTTTGCAAAAATCGCCAGCCATTTACATACAAAGCGTTAACATTTAAATAACGCTTACCACCTCTAAAGTGCGCTATAAAACTACAAAAACGTAGCTTATTGAGTAAACAGTACACTGATAGAAATTTGTGCATAGCATTAATAAAGTCCTTCATTAATTCAATGAAGTTTTTCACAAAAAATCAACAAAGAAATGTTTCATTGAATCAATGAAAGATGATTCATTAAATAAATTTTAATTAATGGTTTCATTGACCCAATGAAAATTTCATAAAGTATATGATTTTTTTTTTATTAATTCTAGCCACATTTCTAGCCACAAAGCTCAACTTTGAGTTCATTACATATTGACTGTTGACTTTTTACAAAAGCACTTATGTCGACTTCTGAAATTTTTTTAAGAATTTTGTAGTCAATTATCATTTCACATCAACACTTTATACACTGAAAGCTGAGACATAATTTGCTTAATTGACTTTAGTCAGGTGTTGGTATGAAACGAAAAACGACCTGACTTAAGACAATTATGTTTCAGCCTTAAGGGTGAGTAAATTTTAGTAAAAATAACCTGAGTTTAACATTAACCACAGATATTTCCATATAAATTTTACATTCATAAATATAGTTAAGCCCTAAGCTTAGGTTATTTTGAGATAAGTTATTAGGCCTTAATGATATGAGATTACCTCAAATCAATTTATTTCAAAGTTTCTGTTGATTCTGTTCAATAAAAAAATGTATATGTATTGGGCGTTTAGCTTCAGTGAATATTTTTTTTAATAGAAAATGTACTTTATAGGAAAAAGAATCACAAAATTACACTAAACTAACTTTTTGTACATATTGCAAGTTATAATTTTTATTTAAAAAAAATCGAATCCTTTGATTTGCTGAATTTGTTTTATGAAATTATGAAAAAATCAAAAAAAAAAAAATGTAAGAAAAAATTAAAAATGAAGTTAATGAAATTTTTCATTAAATGAATTAATCCATTTTAATGAAATCAATTCATTAATACTATGAAGGAAAATTCTATCAGTGTACAACTAATACTAAATTTCGTCACACATTTTGAAATCTCATCACTGATAGAAGACATTCCATTCTCCTCCAACGTCCAAACTGCGACAAAAGAAAAAAACAACTATTCACCTGATTTGCCAAAAATACTCAAAAAACTCATACACAAAATCTATTTTTATTCAATTCGCTACAAGCGATGTGTTTATTTTTTGAAAAATATGAACAAACAATTCAAATCTATTCCACCCAATTCACCTAATGACGTATTACTTGTACTTTTTTTGTAATTTTTGTATTTTACTCATCTACAAATAAACTAAACCAAAAATAAAAAAGAATTAATGAAATGAAAAATGTGCAATATGCCAAAAAAGTAGACTTTGTTTATTGAAAATACTCTTCATTTTTTTTACCGGGCATACAAAAAATGGTTACATATCGATGGTAAGAGCCATAAATCTAAAATCTTAATTAAACAGGAGAAGCTTTGTTTATTTAGCATTTAATTTTAATAAGAATTAAGTCCCCGATGAAAAAACATACAACTTGATATCATTATATATGCTTATATGTATGGCAATATATTACGATGTATGTTCATATATTATACTTAGTTTATGAAATTTGTTTAATATGGCGTAATATATCATTGTATCGTATATTATATATTAGCATATCTTGTATATCTGATCATATTAAATAGATATAGATCTATATATAACCATATTTTCTACCATATATTATCATATGTAAGTGTATATGGTACAATTATTAGTAAACAATAATTATATCACTTTTGTATACAAATATATTTGGCAAAACATAACATCATATATAAATATATATAGTAAAATTTAATGAAAACAATTCTATCACTTTTATATATTTTTTTAGCAAACTTTTATAATTAGAAAATAAATGAGTTTCAAAATTGAATGCAAAAAAAATGAAAAACTGCATTTTTTGATTTCTACTGATTAATAATATTGTTTTACTGAAGTACCAAAAAACAACATTATGATTACAGTCAAAGCCCGTTATAGCGAATACTCGGTATACCGGAAACGCATATATCGAACGAGCAAATTGTTTGCATTGACTACCATACATAAAAGAGTTTTTCTGAAAACTTATACAGGATATAACGAACAATTGGTAAAAAAATATATACAAATTAAAAAAAAAAAAAATGAAAAATCATAGTAAGAAAATATTTCCCATTTTTTTATACTGTTTGTTTTTTTTTATTGTTTTATCTTCGTTTTATATAATATATATTATATCGTGGCATTTTTTACACATATGTAGCTAGGGTTTTCAAATACCCGTAAATCGGGAAATTTTTGCAAACATTACCGGGAATAAAAACTTATTTTTCTTAAGAAAAAGCAAACTGTGTTTAATCTTAACGATCACTGTTAATTCAGGAATATTTTTAAACATTCATTTTACTTTGATTATTCGGAAATAAGTTAACAAACTTAAAAAACTAAATCTTTTGAGTGAAAGAATAGAGAATATGTAGTGGAATATAATATTTCATCTCTATGTAGAATAAGAGAAAAAAAAGTCTAGATTTATTAACGAATTTCAAGAAAATTGGACATAAATAGTTAAAAAATTTCATTACTTTTAGCTCACTACGGGTTGTAAGTTTAGAAAACATAGTTGTTTGTTTTTTTTTTTAATTTCCGGGCATTCCGACAAAAATTACCGGAAATTGCGAATTGAAAAATCAACAAAATTCGGAGAATTTCTCATCATACCGTTAGAAGCGATAGACAAATTTTTTTTTATTTTAAAGTTCAAAATTTGTAATACTTTTTGAGAAATGTGTATTTAGTAGTAAATAGAATTCAAAGTGGGAATGAAAATTCCATTCAAGTTTCAAAAATGTTTTTCACATACATACAACTTATTTACGAATAAATAAATTTGTATACTAGGGTGGGTAAACTTGTTTGATTTCCAAGTGAAGTGATATTAATATATATGGAACCATATCAAAAATTTTCGAAAAACCAAATCCAAGATAATATATTATATACGAACATATGCGCCATCACATATATCCATATTATATTAAATAAGATATGATTGTATATGAACTTTTTTACTCGCGATGTATTTTTGGAATTTTTTGTTGTTATCTTATATACAAATTTGCTCATAAAAAATCGGATGCACTCGATTTTGATTTACCACAAATGGTTCTTATAATTTTCCGTAGATTACGTTTCTGCTATGCTCTTTGTCTAGTTTTTCGGTCCCGAACAATTTGACACACCCTAATGTATATGTATGTACTATTTAATGAATCCAATGAGGGGGTGGTGTTGGTTATGGATGCTTGGGTCATATCTACATTAAAGATAAAAACAAAAATTCCAAATTTTAAAAACAAAAAACACAATAATAAACATTTAGATTTTTGTTTATTTGTTGACGTCAGCCAGGTCGGTCTTTGTTAAGCGAAAAACAAAAAAACAAAATTATTTGTCATATATTATTAAATTATAAATAAATAAGTAATGTACAAATACCAGAGTTGGGCCAAAATCCATAATCATTACGTTTTCATAAACATTGATTTGATACTCTATTAATGTGCGCACTATTAATGAATTTGTTCATTTATACAATGCTTTTCATTGGAATATTCCCCAAAGGACGATTTCAATAAATTAATGAAACGTTTATTGAAATTATGAAACATTATCCTTTCATGCTAAATAGGTGATTTTTCAATCGCCGAAGCGCCTCCTGTAGAAGTAATGGAACTAAATTTTTGGTATAAAGAATAAACATTTCAGTATGCTATCCTAGCGTGCGTTATTGGAAAATACCCAATGAATATATTCATTAAATTAATGAATTTTTCATTTATTTAATGAAAATCAATCAATAAATCCAATATAATGAAATCGACTTATTAATAGTGCGAAAAAAATTATATCAGTTAAAAAAGTAAAATCCAAAGAACTGATTGGAGAATTATCGTAAGGTTCTAATTTATGTTGTACAAACGGTTTTTTTTTTTTTTTGTATGCAACTAACCCAATTAGAAATTAATTACTCCCAACTGTGGCTAATGTACACAGACAAATCTACTAAATAATGCATCAAATTGTATATTAAATTGTATTTTTGTTTCTTTACTTTTTTTTCCAGTTGTCCCATTGTAACGGCACCAAATTTTCTAGGAATTTCTCAACTTTTGCCCAGTTTATATTTATGCGGAGCTAGTGTCATCTCCCCTCAAGTTCTAACCCAACTTGGCATTAATTTTGTCATTAATGTAGCTTCAGAACTACCAGATACACCGCTTCCCAATTCAGCAAATATTTTATATTTACGCATTAACATCTTGGATAGTTCACATGCTGACATCTCAAAACATTTCGATGAAGTCTCTGACATGATGGAGGAGATTCGTCAGAATGGAGGCAAAAGTCTGGTCCATTGCGTAGCTGGCGTAAGTCGGTCGGCTTCTTTATGCCTGGCCTATTTGATTAAATATTCGGGCATGAATCTTAAAGATGCGTTCATGCATATTAAATCTGTGCGTCCTCAAATAAGACCAAATTCTGGATTTTTTCAACAACTTCGCTCTTACGAAGAACAACTTTTAGGATTGCAATCTGTGAAGATGATATTTATGGAATGTTTACAAAAAGAAATACCAGATGTCTATGAACCAGAATATCGGGCAATGGAAGAATTTTACCAAAGGCAACGCAACTTTAGAAGGCGTCAAGACAAACCACTTACAACTTAAATTGGCGGTAATGTTTGAGATGAAAAACTCGTATCCAACCACAGGGATGTGAAGAGCTTCAAGACTAAACCGACCAGGCCATCACTAATAGTCTCGGAATGCTAAACGATTGCAGCGTGAATACACTTCAGCAGTGGTACATATTAACATGATTTTAAGGATTAAATAATGAAAGAATGAATGAATGTAGATAAAGGTAGCAGAAATCATTACTAGGTTTTAATGAAATTTCACTGTAGCAATGAATTTGGCTAGTTTAGTTATAAGAATAAAATGATTTTATGTTTATTATTAATTAAGACCGTGCGTGGATCATAGTCATGAATGATTATCGTAAATTGTTTGTAAAAGAAACAAGATTTCCTTAATGAAAATTTTGTCTAATAAACTTAATAAATATTTTAAAAATTTGCAAGTATCAACTTAAGCTTACGTTAGTTTTTATTTTTTCCCCGGCCTGCTGCTCAATAAATACTAAAAACTAATTTAAAAGGACCTTGCAGAAAAAACTGCTACAATTAGCAGATTTTTTACTAAATATTAGTAATATAAGGAAAGCAAAAATAAATCTGTTGAATTTACAAATATTTAGTTATATTAGAGCTAAATTTTAGTTAACTGAAAGTATATGAAAAAAAGCAATGCCTCAATGCTCTTTGCCTAAAGAAGGCTCTTTGTTCCTTTATTCATTTCATTTATTTAGTTTTGTCGCCCTTACTATCCTTTTGACAAATATCAAAACGATAATATTTACGAATTTTCAAAAGAAAATAAAAAAAACTTTTTTTTGGTCTACAATGTTTTTTTCTATTATTGGTTAAGGAGCCCCAGGTACGCTCAGAAACATATAAGTGTGGGCACTCAAATTAAAGGAAATCGGATCACGATTTCAAAAATGTTTCTTTTATGATCCGCAAAGTGTAGTCTAAAATAATACGGTTGTCTAATAAACATAAAGTATGGGTACTCAAAATAACATAAATTTCCTCACGAATTCAAATATGAATATTGTTTTTTAATCATATAGCGCTTTGCACAAAATTGAATATTCTAAAAAAATTATGAAAAAAATTTTAATAAAAAATCTTTTGCTAACGTTACTAAACAAAACTATGTACAATTTTTAAAATTTTTCCGAACATTTCGGATCTCAAAGGTAACGTACACTCAAATCGAGCTACTTTAAAAAAAAAAAAAAACTTTTGACTGCGGCTTTTTTTAAAGCGCCGCCTACGACAGTAGGTTAGGTTAGGTTGAGCTGGCCGGTCAAAGACCCCGCATAGACCATTAGGTCCCTAGCGTTACCAGATAAGGAACGATAACCCCCACGTTAGGTCAGTCGTTAGTGATGGTAGCCAGAGTTCCCCACACCCTCTTAGCAAATGTTAGAAGTCTCAAGATTCCGATTTCTGAGATTTCTCCCAGATCGCGGAATAGGTGGTCCCCTAAACATTTCGCCCTTGAGCGTGCAAGAGCAGGACAGTGGCACATTAGGTGTTCCACCGTCTCTCTGTCCCCCGGTACCCCACAGAATCTACATTCGTCACTCTGCAGCCTTCCCGCTCTCTTGGCAAGAACTGCCGTCCAGCAGTGACCAGTTAAAATCCCCACAAGAAGTCTACAGTCGCTCCTGGACAAGGACAGTAAAAGTTCGGTCGCTACGGGATCGTAGGATTTCCACATGACTTTAGATACTCTGCATGTTTCGGTATTTCTCCAAACCGCATCAGCTCTTCGCATCATCGTGGATTCTACATCCCTTTTCAGAGACCGAAGTGGCACGCGAACGTCCAATGCCATTTCAACTGGCAAATGGACTCCCCGTTTAGCCAGTTCATCCGCAACCTCATTCCCTTCAATACCCCGGTGCCCACGAACCCAATAGATGTGGACTCTCCTTCCGGACCCAAGTCTCCCTAGAGAGTTCTTGCACTCTTGGACAATCGAAGAGTAGGTCAAGTTGGCGGCGATAGCTTTGATAGCCGCCTGACTATCAATAAAGAAATTAACGTAACTGCCCTCCGTTTCAGAAACAAGAGCAAGGTCAGCAGCCATTTTGGCCGCCATAACTTCCGCCTGAAAGACGCTGCAGTAATCGGGAAGTTTATATGACTCCTCGATACCCAGCTCTCGACAGAAAACCGCTGCCCCGACCCCCTCCTCCATCTTTGAACCATCAGTGAAGAAGTTGAAGGTTCTGTGGTCAGGACGAAGGCCTGCCAACCAGCCGTATTCACTCAGGGTAACACGCAAGCCAGTGGTGAAGCCAATTTTCGGGATGGTGTAGTCACTGCTACAGATCCTATCCTCAATAATCATCCCGTGACCATAAGGTCTCGTCGTAAATCTCCCCGTAGCACAAAGGCGAACGGCGGATTTCCTGGCGGCGCCCTCCGCCACTAGATTAGTCGGTTGTAGATTTAGGATTACATCCAGTGCCGCGGTAGGCGTGCTGCGAAGTGCGCCTGTTATACAAAGTTCAGCGAGTCTCTGCGCGCTCTCAAGCCGCCTACAGTAAGACATTTTCTCTAACGCTTTCCACCAAACAAGTACTCCATAGAGTAAAATTGGCCTAGCCACTGCCGTGTAAACCCAGTACAGTAATGTCCAACTAAACAAAATTACATTTTTTAAATTTGTACTTATCACCTCCACGCGGTAATCCATGGCTAATGCCAACGATAGGAACTATACTACTTTTGAACCCATAAAATACACTAACGGGAACTCTATTTCACGGATCTTCAAAAAAAGTGCATAATTGTAATCCTTACAAAATTTCCTTTAATTTGAGTCCGCCTAAACTGCCGCCTTAACCGATAATAAAAAAAACCTTTTTTATTCTGGATTTTAAGTGGTGCCCGAAAAAGTAGTCTTTTTTTTAACTCCATTTTTTTTTGAGAGTTTTCCGAAAAAGAACACGTTTACAAAAAAAAAAAGTTATAAGGGAGGGGAAGAGAGTAATTATGATTTTTTTCCGTTTTGTTTTTTTGAGGACTTCGACAATTTGTCTCCATTTTCACGATTTTTCAAGTGAAATATGATAAAATGATGTTTGACGATTTCACAAAATGTTTTGTATGGAAAATGACGATTTTTAAAAATTTGCTTTTTTTTTAATTTTTAAATTTTTATCGAATTTTCAAATTTTTTTCTCTATAATTTACTGACATTTAATCAAGTTCCTTTTTATTTAAAACATCTAAAAAAAATGTGATAAAATAATCGCAAACCGAACAAAAATTATTCACTCATCTATTTAATGAACAACTAAATATTACAAACTCCATCATTTTGAAGGACTTATTTTAATTTTATTTAAAAAAAACGAAAACCGAATTGATTTTGATATATTTTAGGAATGCAAATCCAAAGATGTTTATTTTTTTAATAATTTGAATCACTGACAAAAGAGTGATTTTCTAAATGTTTTGATTCTTGCTAAATCAATATTTTTCTTTAATTCAATTTTTTTTTTGTATGCCCAAATTTTGTGAAACTAAACATCGGGAAAAAACTAGAACTAATATTTCGTCAAGAAAGTTTGCAGATTTTTAAATTCTATTCCGACGAGTCGTTTGTAAACGAACTAATAATAAAGAACATTAAAATGGTAAAACTATTACAAATAAACTGATTGAAACGAAGTTATGAGTAAAATTTTTATTTTTTATTGAGTGGGGAGTTAGAGTATTTTTACAAAATTTTCTATTATTTCTCATATTTTTGTATTCGAAGAGTTTATTTTGGGGGAGGAAATATCTCTAAATTTAGCAGACTGTGATTCTCAGGTCTTCATGTACTATTTTCAGTTGTCGTAGCTGAATTTTCAACGACTTTTCTTGTGCAACTTTTGCTATTGTGCAAAATATTACTAGTGTGTATGTCATATTGGAAGGTTGTACAATATATTGAAACAAATTAAAAAGGTTTAGAAAAATATTTTATACTGTGTTGGCCTCATTGTGCAATTTTTATATCCCTCCACAATAGAAAAAAAGAGCCATATTTTGTGCAAAATTATTGTACATCTTATTGCACTGTGTAGACCAAAATGATAATAATACTGGCAATAATATTGTAAAGTGTATGAGTACCTTAATATTGAAACAACGCATGCTACCCTCCCTTCGTGAAAACATGGCCCTTGGTAGATTATTCCATCACGATATCGATGTTAAGCCTTTAATTCGGCAAACTCGCAAGTTTATAAGCGGCAATGATGTGCAAGTTTGGGAGTTTTGGCGACCACAATCCCAATATATCAACCGCATAAAAAATCTATGTGAGATTGGACATTAAAAAAGAAGACACCCAAAAAATTTAGAAGCTTTAGATACATTGCTGAGAACAGAATGGAGAAAAAATGACTTTCGATCTCAGTTGGTTCTTTGCTGTCAATATTCAATGCAGTTTTAGCAAATAATGGCTTTGCCATATAATATTATTACTAGGGCAACAGCTCTAAAAACAATGTTTTAAGCGCCTAAAAAAAGCTCGAAAAACAGTCAAATAAGATGTTTAAATATAAAAATAAGCCGTTCAATTTAAAAAAAATACGCCGTTAAAATTCATAATTTGATATTAAAATTGTTACTATAAATATATTTTTTGTAAAATTTTTTTATTGGAACTTTGTCAGCCCAACAAAGGTGCAATAGAGAAAATGTTTTTCCTGAACTTCAAAGTTTTAATTGGTTTATCGAAACAGTTTTTGATAAACCAACATTATATAACATTAAATTTTCAATATTCAATTAAAAAAAAAGATTTCAAAATACCGATTGATAAAAAATAGAAAAAACCTAAAATAAGCTTAATTTTTAAAGCAAAAAGTCAAAAAGTAGCTAATATTTACAAAATAAGCTAAAATAAGCAAATATAAAAAAATATGCTAAAGAAAGCTATAACGAATATTGCTTAAAATTTTCATAATTTCATGATCAGAACTTGTATTTAGTCTAAATAGTTCTATGCTTTCAAATTAAAAACAAGCTGTAGCTTATTTTTGGTTGCCCTAATTAATTTATTTTAAGTAAGTACTATTTTGTTGCCTCGCACATAATAAGGGCTTTTTTTCTTAAATAACAAAAATAAGAAAGATATCGGCGCCTATATTCAAAATATGCCAACTTAAATTTGGTCAAAATGAGTTTCCTATGGCAAATATCTTCCTTATGTCAATACCGATCTGTGATATAAATTTCAAAGCAAAAAAATAATTTGTTTGCTTTATATAGATTTTTGTTATGCTGCTATCTTAAAGTACATTTTTTAAATTTCGAACATTTAAAAAAAAAAATTGGCATTTGGCATGTTGAACACGAATCTGGTAGAGATATCCAATGGCGAGTTTTCGAGATATGGTTTTTAAGATATTACAAAACAAACAATTAAAATTGGTAATATATGTTCTTTTGATATGGTGTTTATGTTAAGTCATGTATTTTTCTTGTACATAGTTTTTAAATTTTTATATCTAATCTATACTTCTATACTAATATTATAAAGAGGTAATGTTTGTATGTTTTTTAGTTTGTTTGTTTGTAGAAAGTAATCTCCGTAACTAATCATACGATTTCTAAATTTTTTTTACCAATATTTGATTTGGTCCTCCAGGATGGACATAGGCTATATATCGTTCCGGAATTTTTTTTTTTTTAAAGTTATGAGCGGAAGCATAAAAATAATCTATATATATAAAATACAATGTTTGTCCTCTGTAGACTCTAAAACTATCCAACCGATTTGGCCCAAACCGGTTTATTTGAAAGGTTACAGTCCAAATTAGCTTTTCGTCTATATATATTTCAAGTGGGCGTGGCACCTCCCACATAAATTGAATAACATCATATATCTTGACTATTGTGATAGCAAGAGTTTTGAAACATTGCAGTATCCCATATGCTACTGATTTTAATAATCAGGAAAAAAATGGGCGGGATCGGACCAGTGGGAGTGGCAGCTCCCATACAAAGTAAATATTTAATATCATATATCTACAGTATTATAATAGCCATAGTCTTAGAAATTTGTGCACGTTGATTATTTGTTAATGTGAATAGTCATGGGAAAAATGGGCGTGATCGGACCAGTGGGCGTGTCAGCTCCCATACAAAGTAAATATTTAATATCATATATCTACAGTTCTATAATAGCCAGAGTCTTAGAAATTTGTGCACATTGATTATTTATTAATGTGAATAGTCATGGGAAAAATGGGCGTGATCGGACCAGTGGGCACGTCAGCTCCCATACAATGTAAATATTTAATATCATATATCTACAGTTCTATAATAGCCAGAGTCTTAGAAATTTGTGCACGTTGATTATATTATGAATAGTCATGGGAAAATTGGGCGGGATCATACCAGTGGGCGTGGCAGCTCCCATACAAAGTAATTATTTAGCTCATATACAAAATTAATATTAATATTAAATATCTAGGGTTCTATATTAGCTATATAGCCTTCAAATTTTGTACGAGTCCATCAATTACAAATATTAGTAGTCGAACTGAAAATGGGCGGAATGGGATAAATGGGCGTTGTACCAAAAGCAAAAAGTTCAAAAATTGTTTTAGCATTCCTCATAGTCCTAGAATAAATAAAAAAGGTAAAGAAGTAAACAATAAATTTTATGATATGGTTTTAAGTAACAATTCATGTTTAACAGGTATACTTAACATAAAAAATATATTATTATTATATTATTATTTACGTAAAAGAAATTTCTTGATTTAAAGAATTAAATACAATTAAAATTTGAAGGCAAAACAACGTTTGCCTGGTCAGCTAGTATATATATAAAACTGGATGTGTGTATGTATGTAACGTATGGACTCCAAAACGGCTGGGCCGATTTTGATGAAATTTTTAGGGAATCTTCAGAATATTCAGGCGGGTGACACTGTGAAGTCTGATTTTGATTTTCTGTCTGTGGGTGGAGGGGCGTGGCAAAATCCAATTTTCATATTGTACCACCAATGACATATACATATATTTATTTTTTTGCTTTTTTTTATTTTATTTTTTTTTTTTGAAAGCCGTTGTCAGGTTTTTCAAAACGAGATATCAAACTCTTAAATCGGTTATGTAGTTCGGAAGATATTTACAAAAAACCTATGTTAATATTTACAAAAAACCTCTGTTAATCTTCAGGCTATGTTACACGAACACAGCAGCCTCATCCGTCTATTCAAAACAGCCCTAGACCAGATGCCGACAGATGATTATACGGTTGTGATAAGAGCTGACCAGACAGCGGCTGGTGAGCATGAGCGGCGCTTTAATGCACCGGTGATAGGTGACGTCGCAGTTGTTATGGCAGTTGTTTTCATCTATTCATTTTATATACTTCAGCCAATAAAGGCGATAGAAGGATTTGATTTACTAATGTGAATTTATTTATTTGCGTAAAAGAAATTTCTTCATTTAAAGAATTAATTACAATTAAAATTTGAAGGCAAAACAACGTTTGCCTAATCAGCTAGTATTAAATAAAACATCTCAGTAACTGATTAAAATAATAAATATTTATTAAAAAACTAATTTTTTTTCAGAGTTAGCTTATTTTGTCGGAAAATAAAAATTCGCTATCTCGAAAAAAATACGCAAACAAGTTCAAAATATGATTTTTTTTTTGCATAGTTATAAATTAGAATCATATTTAAACCATCTTATGGAAGGTACGTTGTTTATTTTTACAAGAATAAGTGAAAAAACTAGTTTTTTAGCTCTCCTGAGAAGTTGGCTTTTTTGATTGATTTGGCATTTATTGAATATAGGAGATCGATATTATTGGTTAGTTTAGATATAGAGATTTTTTTTAGTTAACTATCAGTGTACAAAATAAAAACCTAAGTAACAGACTAAGTTAATGAAGTTACGACCATACAACCCTACTTAAAGATAGCGTTTCACTTTTTGGTCGCTACTGTATATCCATGAAAGAGTAGGTAGTAAAAGGGTTAAAGAAATGTCAGCATGTGCAATGCTGTCGTTTAAGTATGTCAGCCTAAAGACATGCTGTAATTTTTCTAAATGATAAATAATTATTGTAATCAGTGCTGCCAGAAATTTTTTAATAAAAATCGCCAACACTGATTCCAAGCTTACCATTGATTTGCAGTATAACGGAAATATTGTTGTTTATTTGTGCCAGTGGGAAAATTTTACTTTTTCGAACACATTTGCCTACATACAGCCCATAGTTTTAAAGGAATTTGAAAAAAAAAATAAAATATGAAAAATAAATGACTAATTTCCAGATCAATTCCCCATTTCGGGTTTTTAGTTTGGTATAAACAACATTTCCTGCTTTTATAACGTTTAATATCAACATAGAAACAAATGCAAAATTTTTAAAAAATCGCCAAAAAAAAAATCGACTAAAGTTTTTTTGCGTTTTTATTTTAATTTTGGCCATTTTTTTTTCAATTTTGGAGTTTTTTTTCGAATTTTGTCGTTTATATTAATTATGGGAATTTTTTTAAATTTCTACAATTTTGAGGATTGTTTTCTTAAATTATGGTCATTATTTTTTCAAATTTGTCGGGTTTTCAAATGTTTTAGATTTTTTGAAATTTTGGCTATTTTTTTTTGCAAATTTTAAAATTTTGTAATTATGGCGATTTGCTTTAATTAAGCAATTTTTACCACAAAAAAACTTATAAAACTGTACAAAAAAAACTATTACTTAAGCCATAAAAACTTAATTCTTTTAATATAAATACAACGTTTTTGGTCTTCAAAGTTTAGTAACGTCATGATGCTTGTTTGGAAAAGACCCTAAACACGTGTCTGATTACTAAGAAGACAAGAATGGAGAAAAATTGATGATTAATAGGTTTTTTGTTAAAGCTCTGCCTATTGTGGAAGCTCTAGCTTTTCTAAAACTTCGGGTTCTGATAGGGTCTTTAGTCAGATCTAAATACTAGTATCAACCTAGCTAATATGTTTGATTTTCTTTATTTTTGTAAATACATATACGGAGGTTGAAAGCTCGTTATAAATTGAATAACATAAAAGTAATCTCGATGTATATAAAAACAAAAAACTAATAAAACTGTAACAAATATTTTTATTGAAATTCAATTTCAGTTTTTTTTTATGTAGACATTTTTAATTTTTAGTTTGCCTTGTGTCAAGCAATTTTTTGATTATATTTTAAGTCAAAGACTTCGAAATCTCTTATGAAATGACTTTATTTATTGCTATTTTGTCGAAAATCAACTCTAAGAATGATAGTCTTCAATTTACAGGCGATGTGTTCTAATGAAATTTGAAGATTCGAACCATATAATACTGAACTAACAGGCATTTCCTATTTGATCCAAGTCAAAAATAAATATTTTTATATTAAATTTATCAAAAACATTGTTACATTTTGGTAAGTTTTTAAATTTGTCAAACTATTTCGGAGGGGGCTCTTGCCCCTTGCCCCTTTGTCACCATATACGTAATGGACCAAAACAGTAGGAAATGTCGTATTTGCATGCAAATTTGCATGCAAATTTGCACGCTGATTTCTTTTGTCAAAATTAGAAAAAACAACATTTTTGAATAAAAGTTACAACTCTCTTTAATATATTAAAATAGGTATTATCTGCGCCAATTTATATTTCGATCGCATCAAGGACTCGTATAGCTGTCATATATCCTTTTTCAAAAAAACGCTATAAATGCTTTGAAAAACACACACATTTTTTTATAATTTTGTTAAAAATATAAGTTTTTTTTTTACAAAATAGTTGCCCCCTTTCAAGATATCCTGAATTTTGAAGGTTTTGAATAAAAGCTACAATTCTGTTTACAATGTTTTGAAAACCGGTATTATTCTTGTAATGGAATCTGTAATATTTGTGCCAGTTTTTATTTCAATCGCAGCAAGAACTCGTACAGTTTTTCTATATTCTTTTTTTAAGGTTATAATTCTTTTAAAAATTATTGAAATAACACAAAATTTTTAAAACGATAAGGTGTGTGAAATGCTTTCAACTATTTGAAATGTTTGTAAACTTAGTAATAGAATATTCACCAGAACATCGTTTTTTATACAAGTACATATTTTTGATTTTTTATAAGCTGAAAAGTAATTACATTTTGAGCAAGCAAGTGAGTTATGTTTTTATCCAGCAAGTATAACATTTCAAGATGGCTCCGATGGTAGAGCTCTTGGCTGAGAGCCTAGAGGTCAGGGTTCGAAGTCCGTGTGGGCACATTTTATTAAAAAAAACTTTTGCATAAAACAAATATTTTTTTTATTAAATTTTGTTTTTTAAAAATTAATTTGTAGACTCATTATTTTTGTCCATACTGCAAAGCAGATAGGTAACCACATATTTAATCATTATTAATATGTCATTATTTTGCACAACATCCCCATATAAAAGTAATTAGATTTGTAATGACAATTGTAAGTACTTCCCATTACCAAATATGTACTTTTATAACCACTTATATGGTAATGATTTTCTACACTGGAAGACTGCACTTGTGTGTACATTTAAGAAAAATCTAGTAATTTACATTTCAAAAAAAATCTCAGGGGTTAAGCGCATAGCCCAATTAAAAAAATGTTACTGAACATGAAAAAAGTTGATCAAAAATATGAACGAAACTTTGCAGTTTGCGTTTAACCATTATGGCAACTGAGATATTCCTTAAATTAATTAAATAAAATTTAATTTTTTTTTTTTTTTTTCATAAAAAATAATTGGATAAGAAATAACAGTGCTTTGAACACAAAATTGGCGAAGCAACCCACCTCTACCCTACAGGAAAGTGTAAGCCAATATGCCTTTTTCGCAGCTCCTAGTTTTTTACAATAAAGATTGGCAAGCTAAAAACAAATTTATATTTATCTTATCCATTATAGATTTGATTAGTTTCAACACTTTTATTATTTCTAACAAAGCTTTGTGTGTTGTTGTGCAGTGATCACTCCACTGATCAGTCTTTCTATTTCTATACAATGTTTCTTTTCCAACACGGTCAACGACCCAAAAGGTGTTTGACACCCGAATAGAGGAAACTACGTAACAGTGCGTCTAACACCGAGACTCACGAAAAATTATCAAAAATAAATATGTATCTCAAAATTAAGGTAAATTTGTATTTTCGTTTTTGTATTTTCGTTTTGCGCTTGTTGTTTTTATAGTTTTGAATAATTGCTAAAGGGATTGGGAGTTTGGAACCATCAAGCTGTAGTAAAGAATTACCAAGTTCATTGACATGCTCTTGGAAAAAATTTATTTGTATTTCCATTTTTTACTCTTCTTCTCTTTTTTTCTACATATACAAAATTTCACTTTTACCGGCCGGCGTGGCGTATAATATGACTATAATAAATACTATTTCATATAAATCTTTGCCCCCCCCCCCCCCCCTCATCGTACCTATAAAAAAAAAAAAATGTGGCTTAAACACACACATTCATGATGTGTTTCATTTATGAGTAGTTTTTTTTTTTGGGAAGAAAATTAAACAGCCAAAAGTTCATTGACCATATTGTAGATGTTCTTACGACTCATATCAAACACAATCAGTCACACACATACCAACGCACACTTAAAGTCTCAATTGAGTTATGAAAAATATATGTTAACAGTGAAACGTGTTTATAACGAACTTTACCTATAACAAACAGTTTTCCCGGTATCAAAGACTTTGATAAAATTTTGGATGTACACAAAATTCTAAGACCAGACTTAGTCAGAAACTGAGAGTGCACAATGTTAAAATGTGGCCAGAACTACAAAAAAAAAATTTTGATTTTTTTTAAAGAAATTTTGATGCCAAACGAAAATTTATGTTCCAAATAAAAGGAATCAGTTACCTTTGTTATTGCGAGTGGGCTATATTAAATTTTATGATAAATCAAAGTGGCAACTTTTCTTATATCGATTTCCTAATTAAACAATTTTAACAAAGTAGGATAGGTTAAGGCAATCCTTTTGAATGCAGTTTTTTATAAAACTATTTCTATATCAAAATGAGTTTGGTTTTTAATCATTGCATGGCGATTTAAAGTATTTCGACAGCGTATTTCCATGATTTTAGAAATTGTCTTTTTTAGAAATAAAAAATATTTATTTTGGAAAATCTATTTTTATACCTCCTATTTTATGATATTCACAACATTGGAAATTTTGCTTGCCCAGTGCTTTTTCGGACTTGTAGCTAGATTAGATTAGATTATATGGCACTATGCACCGCGACCAACTTAGGTCTTTTGTGCTGCCTAAAGTTACCCTAAAGAATCAAGCTACTGTAACGACACGTTTTCGCTTGATGCTGGGGCAGAACTCGGCGATGCCCAGGGTTCGTTACAAACTATTTGTATTTATGACAAAGAGAGAAACACTCGCGCTTGATTGTTTTTTTTTTTTATATTATTTTTTTTTCTTTCTTTATTGTTTTCTTCCTTTGGTTTTCTTAAACGTTATAATTTTATTTACACGAGATCACGGGACGATACATAATACGATACGTACTAACACACACACACTCGTCAGCCGGATGTGTAGATGACCGACACGGTTTTACCTCTTCTTCTCTTAACTAAGTGTTAAAGGGAGAGAGACGATATGCCTCATCTGACTTGCCAGCAGATAAATCGGGGAGCGTAAGGGCGGTTCACGAGGGTATCTGCGGACCCGCTCTACGAAGAGAAATTATCTGAAGACTCCTCCAGAGTTCTCTTACGAAATGAGAGCGCGACGCACAGTGGTTGAAAAGTTGAAATTAATACTGAATTTCATGTTTTCCGCTCATGATGAAATTTATTAATTTCATTAAAAACACATTGAATATCATGTATCTGAAATGCTAGGGCGATATTTTTATTACTTTTTTGTAGGCGTTTTCTCAAAGTGTGCCAAGTCTAACATACAACATTTGAAAGAAAATCCTAAAAAATAGTAAGAAACTAAAAACTCTTGGAATGACTTTAAATATGTATTGTTGTTGTGTATTTTCCCATAATTTAGGTATTTAAGATGAAAATTAAAAAAAAAAAAATTAAAGAAAAAAAATTTTTTTGACAAAAATTTGCTTCATCTTAGGAGTCTAAAAATTATTATTTTCTTCAACTTTGATGGACTAGAACTTTTGTGCGCGGTCGAGCGCGGTGCTCTACCTTATACCAAATGAAAGCTTGAAGTCTAATTTAAACAATAAAGTTAAATTCAGCTGCTAGTTTTTGCTAGCCTTTGTCTAGTAAACGTTTAAATAGAAAACAAGCTACTTTTTATTGCTTATTACGCATTCTCTCGTTATATTACGTTTGCTGCTTGCTCGCTTGTTGCCATAGCAACCATACCTCTTGTTATAACAATGAATGATGATAAGAGCACATCTATTTTATTAGAAATTAGAGATTTAATAATCTCGCTTATCAATAATATTGTTGTTTTTTTTTTTTTCTCAGAGAAATATTCCAAGATATATATAAATATCGTTCGTTTATATATCATATATATCATCGTTTCAAAGTAATTTTAATAACTATTAACAGCAACGCTGATATATGTCCGAATAAGTTTCAGCAATATTGTTCGAACACTGCCCAATTATATGTTAGGTTGTATAGCTGGTACTACATGCCAATGACCGTACATAAAGTCTTGATACATGGAGGAAAAATAATAGCAGCAGCAAGTTTACCTATCGGAATGTTATCAGAAGAAGCCCAGGAAGCGAGGAATCGCGATTATCGTGAATATCGAAGGTATCATGCCAGAAAATGTAGTAGGATATCAACAAATGAAGATGTGATGCACTTACTTTTAGCTTCTTCGGATCCTTTTATAAATAAGTTTCGAAAAGTTCAAAAAAAGCAGGAATTAGATCTACCTGAAGATGTTAAGGAATTGTTGTTATAATAAAATATTAATTTTATATATACATGTTTCATTTTAATGTTTTTTTATTATTACTAGGATTAAAAGCGTGTTTGATTTAAAACCAGGTTACATGTTAATTTTCTAATTATTTAGAAAATTGATGGGGAAAGTTGGGGTATTAGAGGAGGGGTGTGTATGGAAGATTTGGATATGATATTATTTTTAATAATCCTATGAAGTTTAGGGATTGTAGCATTGATAACAAGGGATATACATCATATTAAACGATTTTGTTATATGGGAAGTAGGCGTGGTTGTGGGCGAATTTCGTAAATTTTTTAGCCATTGATTTTAATTGCTACAAAACATATATATACCGAATTCGGTTGAAATAGCATAAATTCAAATGAAAATATTGCCATTTATATATTTCACTTGTATGGGGAGTGGGCGTAAAAGTGGGCGGACATATTTTATTCTTCATATATTTCCTAATGATGATAAAAAAAGCATCTGTAAAAAATTTGGATGTTCTACGATGACTCCTTCTATTTTTTTCCATTTCTACTATGACGATAAACCACTGTGCGACGGTAGAAATTGAGTACTAACCCAGTTCTGTGAAGAGAAATTATCTGAAGACTCCTCCAGAGTTCTCTTACGAAATGAGAGCGCGACGGTAGAAATTGAGTACTAACCCAGTTCTGTGAAGAGAAATTATCTGAAGACTCCTCCAGAGTTCTCTTACGAAATGAGAGCGCGACGGTAGAAATTGAGTACTAACCCAGTTCTGTGAAGAGAAATTATCTGAAGACTCCTCCAGAGTTCTCTTACGAAATGAGAGCGCGACGGTAGAAATTGAGTACTAACCCAGTTCTGTGAAGAGAAATTATCTGAAGACACCTCCAGAGTTCTCTTAACACCGATTTACTATGAATAGTATACCACAAAATACAATTGATTTAACTGTGGAATGCTTAATCCCGTAGCAGTTAAATGATCCTACCTTGTGGCCGGCTACTGACGAACTGCCTGAAATGAACAACAGTGCTGCCTTATATAGTGGTTGACCGCACACACAATCATTCACATACACACAATCTACATTTGACAACTACACAGTTACACTAATTGGTACTTATTTCAGAGTTGTTCTAAAGGTAGTGTTTTTCTTGACTTGTACTTATTCTACTGACCGCTAGAGGTTTTAATACTTATAATGACGGCCGTTACATTCAAATTCATTTTACTTTTAATTCATTACAAACAAAACACAAAATAAAATAAAAAAATAGATGTGCGTAAAGTGATAAACACAAACAAAATATACTTCATTAATAAGAAAAATATAAATAACGTATGTTGGCAAAAATTGGTGAGCGAATTTTTGGCGTTACATTTCCCCCCTTCTTCCGATGAATGCTGATGATGTCGATGATGGGGATGTACGTATGAGGATGGGTACATCACTTCTTCTCCTTGAGCCATGTCACCGTCACAATGCCACTTCGGGCGATGTTGATGCGATACGTCTTATCCTTTACGACCTTCAGCGTTTTTACCCGTTTATGGGAAGGGCGATTCTGCAAAATGTCTTTCACCACTCGTTTCACTGGTGAGGGTACCTTTTCCCATGTCAATTCTACTGGCTCTTGGGCCATGGACACTGGACTGCCAGCTGGCGTACTATGCTGGGCCGGCTGACACTGCTCAACCCCCTGTTGGGTTTCTACTATCCTTTCTGGTGGCAAGTCTGTCACAGACTGAAGCCGTGGGTTAATACGTGGCAATGTTGCTTCTGTTTCGTCATCCCGGGTTTGTTGATTATTTATTTGTATTTTTGATGTTGCAGGAACCACAGATGTTGCTACCGATAAGTGGATGTTCGTATGGGCGTTTATTGTTGGCGAAACGGCTGTTCCCACTGACGATGCTGTTGTTGGTGTGGTTGGCGCAGGTGACGCCGACGATGCGGATGATGATGAGGAAGACGACGTTGGTGAAGATGACGAAGATGACGACGATGATGAAGATGACGAAGATGACGACGATGATGAAGATGACGAAGATGACGACGATGATGAAGATGAGGCAGCTGACGACGATGATGAAGCCGATGCTGGTGATGATGATCTGGGGGTTACAGGCTTCTCTACTTGCGGTACCCCGTATGTTGGTGTAGTCCCTGGCAATGAATTGATCAGACCTGGTGATGAGGCGCGCCGAATGGGCGTACTTGTACCTTTTAATGCGGCTGACCCCCCTGAGCCGTTCCTGGATTTTATTGGTTGGGTTGGGTATGGCAAACTGGTCGGCGTCCCTATATTGGAAGATGAGCTGGCCAATAATGGGCACGCTGCCTGATGGGAGAACTCCATTATACCTTTTTCCTGTTGATTAGGTGACCCCATGGAGCTGAGCGGCGACAGCTGTGACACCTCTAACCATGAACCTGATGAGGTGGAGTTATCTGATAGACGTCGCACTAAAACTGGCGCGGGACAATCTGGTTCTGATGTGGTGGCTGTTATTGGCTTCGTTACTATGTTGGTGCTGGACCCCTTTTTGCTACTGGTTCCGCCATAGTCAACCTTGGGTAACGTTCTTTGACCTTCACCATCGTTGGTATTATTTTCTTCTTCTACGGGTACTGTATGGGTAATGGCACGGGTGGGCTGTTTGGAGCGCACCAGGAGCCTAACTGTCATGGATCTTTCAAAACATTGTAGGCCCAAATATTGGTATTGTCGGTCAACAATGTGGTAGCTGCCGAGTCCTTTTCTTTTCCTTGGGGTGGGTGGTCTATAATTTTCGTTTTCCGAATCCAGTGATGGCGGCGATCGGGGTGGCAATGGTGAGGGTGGTGTTGGCCTACGTTGGCACACTGTGCGATCGAAATAACCATAGAACGTTCGACGAGTTTCATCATCGAGCGTTGTGAGCCATTGTTGGTTGCTGTCAAGTTGTACAAAATGGTCTTCTTCTTGTGGTAGATCCGAGTTTGTTTTCTTCTTATTCTCCTCGTTGGACCAATTACTGGTTTGGTGTGGGGTTGGTGGCCGTCCCCGTTGACGGGATGTTGTTGGTGGTGATTTCTCATGCTTTTCTTCAACGTTCGCAAAGGGGAAGTAGTGGGGAACTCCCGTTTCGTGATGATCTACAACACTCGGACCCAAATCTGGTAAGTTCGTAATTCCTTCTTCAATACCATCGGTTGGCCAACGAGGTGGCGGTGGTGTTGGTGATGTTGGCGATTGAACTGGTGGTGTTGGAGATGTTGCTGGTTTATTACACCCCTCGTCATCAATAAATATGGTATCTCCATCATACAGTGGTGGTAGCGTTGTGCATGGGTTGGATTTTCGCTTTTTGTTGTCTTGCGTTGACATTCTATAACAGAAAGCTGAACTACGTGTGACCGGCCGTTTTTTTGCTGCTTGTTGTGTTCGTCTGCCTTTTGACGTGGTCAGGACATCGTCGTCACTCAAGAAAATGGTTTTTCGAACTTTCGCCATCTCTTCCTCCATCCTTTTCCGGAATTTTCTTTGGGAGTTGATAAACTTCTTCCTTTCTTGGCTCATCGTTTGTTGGGTTTTTTTTTCTTTTTATTTCAGTATCTAAGTGCGACAGAAGATAGATAAAGATTATATTAGTGATAAATAGTGACAATCATAAATTTTTTCCTTTTAATTAATATATAGCTTTAATTCGCTCAAATGAACCGTACGAGTTTCCCTATGGTCTCCCCGTTGTACCCTAACTATCACAGGCGATATGAATTCCATTACTGAATAAGGCCCCCCATACTTTGGTGCTAACTTTGCGGCAAAGTTCTCGCTAGCCCTTGATAGCGGATGTAGTCGGACTAATACTTGGTCACCGATTTTAGGTTTCCATGACCGGCGTCGCAAATTGTAGTGACGCTGTTGGTCTTGTGTTGCTTTGGTTAAGTTCTTTCTGACGATTTTAAAAATTTCACTCATCTCTTTTTCGCGCTCTTCTGGGCTTGGATTGCGTGCTCCCGTTCCTATAGTTACTTCATCATACAGTGTTTTTGGCAAGCGGGGTTCTCGACCTTGTGTTAGGTACGCAGGAGAATATCCCGTTGATTCTGAAACGCTCGTATTCATAGCTAGCATTATTTCTGGTAACAGCTCATCCCACCGGTTGTGTTGTTGATTGGAAAATTGGGCTATAATTGTCTTTATTGTTCGATTTGCTCTCTCGGTCGGATTTTCTTGGGGCGTATATGGCGCAGTAAGTTGTTGCCGCACGCCCATCTCCTCCAAGCAGCGTTGGAAGACACGTGATGTAAATTGTGTCCCGTTGTCGGTGATAATCATTTTCGGAGCCCCGTATCGAGCAATTATTCGTTCCCGAAACGCTTTAACCAGTCCCTCGGCGGTTGCCTTACGGAGTGGGACTAACTCGTTCCATTTGGAGAATCGATCGAAAAATACCAATAACATAGTGCATCCATGTTTAGACCTGGGTAACGGCCCCACGAAGTCCGCACAAATTGTTGCCCAAGGTTCTTCAGGCACACGAGTTAGCATTTCCCCAGCGGGTTGTTGTTGGCTAACTTTGAACTTTTGGCATGAATCACAGCGGCGAACGTACCGACTCACATCCCGAAACATTCCGGGCCAATAATACCGGTTGGCGATTTTATTCATAGTTTTTCGGATACCTAAGTGTCCAGCGGCAGCATTGTCGTGATTTTCCTCCAGTACGCGAGCTCTTAACGGGCTGGCAACACACAGCTTCCAAGGTGTACAATCTTCATCATTTATATGGCGCGTGAAATGTCGATAGAGCTGACCTTCTATTATGGAATAGTCCGAATATTTTTCTGGGTGCTTTTGTACTGCTTCCATACGTTGCTGCAACCAGGCACATTCGGCTGGTTGTGCTGGTTGAACGGCCGCAATGTTAAGCGCTTCCAACGGTTGCCGAGATAGAGCATCTGCCACAATATTTTGTTTCCCTTTCCGGTATTGTATTGTAAAGTTGAACTGTTGTAATTCCAAAGCCCATCTGGCCAATCTTCCGGTCGGACTCTCAATAGAGTTGAGCCATTTTAAGGCTAAATGATCAGTCACCACACTAAATGGGTATCCTTCTAGGTATGGCCTCATTTTACGGATACCCCAAATGATAGCAAGACATTCCTTTTCCGTAGCTGAGTAATTCTTTTCCGCTTTATTAAGATGACGGCTGGCATATGAAATAACTCGCTCTGATCCTTCAAGCTCTTGAGTTAAAACTGCTCCTAACCCATAATCACTGGCATCGGTTTGGAGTGTAAAAGTTTTGTTAAAGTCGGGACATGCTAATACCGGGGCTTTAGTTAATTTATTTTTTAGAGCTTCGAATGCCTGCTGTTGTGCTTCTCCCCATTTAAAATGTTTTCCCTTCTTCAATAATTGTGTCAGGGGTTGTGAAATTTTCGCAAAATCCGGAACAAACCGTCTATACCATGACGCGACTCCCAGGAACCGTCGTATTTCTTTCACCGTACGGGGTGGCTGCATTTTTGAAATGGCCGATACCTTGTCAGGGTCCGTTTTTATACCTTCCCCACTCACCACATGTCCCAGATATTTTGTTTCCTGTTTGAAGAACTCGCACTTCTCTGGATTGATTTTCAGATTGGCTGCTCGTAACCGACGAAAGACTTCTTTTAGATTAGATAAATGTTCTTCCAGAGTTTTTCCTATCACTATAATGTCGTCCAGGTAGGCAAATGCATGCGGCTCCATCTCCGGTCCTATCACAGTATCTAAAGCACGTTGAAAAGTAGCGGGTGCCGAATGTAACCCGAATGGCATTACCCGCCATTGGTACAACCCTCGACCAGTTACCGCAAATGCGGTATATTTTCTACTGTCGACACTTAAAGGTATTTGCCAATAACCATCTTTTAGATCTAAGCTACTGACAAATTTGGCGTTGCGTAACCTGTTTAATATGGTGTCTATGCGGGGTAGGGGGTACGCGTCTGGTACGGATCTTTGATTTAATTGGCGGAAGTCCATACATGTTCTCCAAGCTCCATTCTTCTTTTTCACAAGTGTGAGGGGGAAACTATATGGGCTGTTCGATGGTTCGATACATCCGCGCTCAATAAGTTTATTTATCTCTGTATCAATTATAGCCTGCATAGCTGGATTTCTTTGTGCGTAACGTAATTTGATGGGTCGATCATCCTTCATAACGATTTTGTGGGTGGCAATGTTTGTTAACCCCTGTAGACTTTGGAATTTTTGTAGTTCATGCGCCAGAAATCGTTTTATTGTTTCTTGTTCGTCGGTCATGTTTTCTGCTGTTGTCACTCGATATGTCTTCTCCCGAGAAACCATCGCATTTTCACCCCTAATAGAGGATGTTTCATTTACACTCACCTCATTAGTGTTGTTGGGGACAGGTTCCACGATGCCCATGCATTTCCCTGTCCTTGCATACTCGGATTCACAATGAAGGTTTAGACCAGCGCACTTGATGGTGGTGTTGAACTTCCGTAGAAAATCCAATCCCAAAATCATATTTTCAGTTGATTCGGGTAGCACAAGGAAAGTGCATCTGGCGGTGACGTTCCCGAGAGTAACGGTGTATTTTTCGCCTCGGGTGAGTACTTTACGGGATCCATCCGCTAAAATTACTTCAACGTCTTCCCGAACATAGATAGGATGTTTTAATTGTTTGGCAAACTCTGGGTTAATAAAACTCCGGCTTGCTCCCGTATCGATAATGGCCGTAATTCGTTTGCCCTCAATTACCAGGGTTGCCGTTAATTTTGAATCTTCGCATTGTAGAGAGGTCAAGTTATGTGAGGATTTTTTTCTTGGAGGACCGTCGTTCCTCAATTCCGACGGCCTCCGTTTGCATTTTCCGATCGACGAGCGCAACAATCTCTGGTGCGAACCCCTCTGCGTCCGCATTCTTCGCACAGTACACACCGTTGTTTGGTCCCGAAAGCATACGGTGATGTTCGCCTCGGCTTGGTTGCGAGGTGCTAGGAATACTTTCCAACTCATCGGCCAATGAAAGAAGGTCACTTAGTGATGAGAAATCCCTTCTCCGGATATACCACTGATAATCCGACTGAGTGTTACGGAAAATCCTCTCGAGTTTTTGCGCTTCCGTAAGGTTAGTATGACGCATGAGATTTTGCAGGGAAAGTACATAATCTTTGAAACTCTCCCTGGGCCGCTGGCTGCGTTTTCTAATTTCATCTTCCAATTTTTCGAAATATCGGGGGGGAAGAAAAAATGTACAGAAATCTGATTTAAACCGTTTCCACCCATGCCAATGTTTATTGTTGTTTCGAAACCAAATGAGGGCTCGATCGCGAAAGAACTCAGGCATAATTCGGGGTAGTTCATCCATATTGATGCCATACATCTCGGATAGTTCCTCGAGTCGCTCAAGGAATCCCAATGGATCCCGACCACCATCATATTTCAGACCCCATTTCCTCACCTGGTCTATCAACCCGGCCTTATTTTCTGGCAAAGTATTTTTGTACGCTGCGTCAGTTGATGAGTTTTCTGAAGGTTGGTGCCCTTCCGTTTTCAGTGGTGTCGTAAGTTGCTGACTAGCTCCCTCTTGCGGTACTTGAAGCGTTACCTTTGGTGATGTCGCTGTTGTTATGTTTTCATGTTTCGTTTGTAATTCACCCAGCCGTTGAAGTCTTGTCGGATCGTGTTCTGCTCCTAAGAATTTGCCAAATCGTTTCCTTAGTTCCTCCACCGTTCCGTTAGTATTTAGTTCGAACTCCGTTAAATAAGCAATTAGTTCGTCCCGTTTTAGGGTATATGCCCACGCCGCCTTTAACATTTTTTTATCCAAAATTTCTTCTATCTTTTTATTATCTCTTCTTTTTTTTCGAATCGTTACAGAGTTCAGTTTTTTTTTTTTTTTTTTTTTTTATTTGCTGCACACTTTTCTTCTTTCACTTATTATGTTCTTTATTTTATTTTATTTTCTACGATATCACATTTCGAATTCACATCCATTTGTTTCTATTTTGCTAACTGTTTTTTTTTTTTTTTTTTTTTTTTTAGTTTATCGTCGTTTGTTAATAAAAAAAAATTTCACGTTTCACTTTAATGTATTTTAAATTCTCTCATTTGTCTGGAACAGTTTATTGCTGTCCCTGCTCGGGCGCCATTGTAACGACACGTTTTCGCTTGATGCTGGGGCAGAACTCGGCGATGCCCAGGGTTCGTTACAAACTATTTGTATTTATGACAAAGAGAGAAACACTCGCGCTTGATTGTTTTTTTTTTTTATATTATTTTTTTTTCTTTCTTTATTGTTTTCTTCCTTTGGTTTTCTTAAACGTTATAATTTTATTTACACGAGATCACGGGACGATACATAATACGATACGTACTAACACACACACACTCGTCAGCCGGATGTGTAGATGACCGACACGGTTTTACCTCTTCTTCTCTTAACTAAGTGTTAAAGGGAGAGAGACGATATGCCTCATCTGACTTGCCAGCAGATAAATCGGGGAGCGTAAGGGCGGTTCACGAGGGTATCTGCGGACCCGCTCTACGAAGAGAAATTATCTGAAGACTCCTCCAGAGTTCTCTTACGAAATGAGAGCGCGACGGTAGAAATTGAGTACTAACCCAGTTCTGTGAAGAGAAATTATCTGAAGACTCCTCCAGAGTTCTCTTACGAAATGAGAGCGCGACGGTAGAAATTGAGTACTAACCCAGTTCTGTGAAGAGAAATTATCTGAAGACTCCTCCAGAGTTCTCTTACGAAATGAGAGCGCGACGGTAGAAATTGAGTACTAACCCAGTTCTGTGAAGAGAAATTATCTGAAGACACCTCCAGAGTTCTCTTAACACCGATTTACTATGAATAGTATACCACAAAATACAATTGATTTAACTGTGGAATGCTTAATCCCGTAGCAGTTAAATGATCCTACCTTGTGGCCGGCTACTGACGAACTGCCTGAAATGAACAACAGTGCTGCCTTATATAGTGGTTGACCGCACACACAATCATTCACATACACACAATCTACATTTGACAACTACACAGTTACACTAATTGGTACTTATTTCAGAGTTGTTCTAAAGGTAGTGTTTTTCTTGACTTGTACTTATTCTACTGACCGCTAGAGGTTTTAATACTTATAATGACGGCCGTTACATTCAAATTCATTTTACTTTTAATTCATTACAAACAAAACACAAAATAAAATAAAAAAATAGATGTGCGTAAAGTGATAAACACAAACAAAATATACTTCATTAATAAGAAAAATATAAATAACGTATGTTGGCAAAAATTGGTGAGCGAATTTTTGGCGTTACACTACATATAAAGCCAATAATCCTATTAGGCAAAATCTTCATAATGTCCGAAGGGGAGACAAAGCGATTGCCAAGAAACTTGGCACGCCTTTCACATAGCCTCGGACATTCGCAAAGAACATGCTCTGATGTCTCAGCTACCAGTTCGCAAAACCTACACTCATCCGTGTCCGAAAGACCCCTTTTGAGCAGGTGGTATCTGAGATTGCAGTGTCCAGTCAGGTAAGACACCAGGGTTCTCAAGTCACCCCTCCCGAGGGACAAGAGTCTCCTCGATCCTGCACTGGAAAAAGAAATCAATCTCTTAGCCTGTCGTTGGCCAAGAGAGTTTTCCCAATAGAGAGAGAATTCTGACTCCCTCCACGACCCGAGCTTCTCCCTAACATACCCCAAAGGTATACCACAGAATGGTTCAGGGCCAATAAAGGGCCTTCGGGCCCCGCAATTAGCAAGACAATCTGCCCTCTCGTTGCCCTCATGCCGCTCGTGACCAGGAACCCACCCTAAGGTAAGCGAGTTGCGCCTGCCAAGTCGGTTAAGAGCCAGAATGCATTCCATGACCACACCAGATGACACCTCATAGGACATTAAAGCCCTTAATGCCGCCTGACTGTCGGAAAGAATGTAGATACGAGATCTAATAGTGCCCCTTCGTAGACACTCCTCCGCGCAGACACAGATAGCAAAAATCTCTGCCTGAAAAATGGAGGGGTATCTACCCATGGGTAAGGCCCGTTGGAAACCTGGTCCATAGACACCCGCACCAGTGTCACCATTCGCACTTGTAGCTAGGACTTGTACCACCTGTTGAAGTGCTTTGCCAGTGGTGGTGCGTTTGGTGTTTCCTGACTGGGGAGTATAATTCTGAATTCAAATCCATAAAGAATAGGAAATGCATTGCGGGATTTTTAAGAATATAATTTAAAATAAAAAGTTAAATATTCAAAATTTTAAATGCAATTTAGCAAATTAAAAAAAAAAAAAAAACAAAACAATTATGATAACATTCGGTGAAGTCACCTTTTAAAACTTCGACCTTAAATAAGTCATTCAAAATCGCCTTAGATCGCTAGTAAACAGCTTTGCCATTATAAAAACTTGCCCAAACACTTTCAGTTAATAAATTTTTACCAAATGTCGCTTTTGGGTCGATTTTATATTTTGTGTAGTTATTAAATTTTTCATTTGAGATTTTCCATGTGATTTAATATGAAATTAATTAATTTAATTGAATTAATTAATTAATTAATTAACAAATATAATTAATTAGCAAATTTAATTAATTAATTAACAAATAATATTACGAAATTGTTTCTGGGTTAAAGTGTTTGTAAAACCGTCAAATAATGACAATCGTAATTATTTTATTATAATTATTTTCTGAAGAATTTTTTACTTAGTTTTTCACAGAGAGAAGAAGAAAACATTTTTATTGAAAAATTTAACGGACACAATGGATATGCCAGACTGCCTTTTTGTTTTTTTTTTTTATTAATTGAATGGTAAACATTTGCTTAAAATTACTAAACGATATTTTTTTAAATCATTAAACGGTTTAGTAAAATTTTCCCTTCGCGCTGTAAGGTCGATAACTGGAACGGAATATTTTTATGTCGTTTGATAAAAAAAAACAGTTACAATTGAATTAATTCTAAAATCATTATTGCTATTGAACGCGTTCAGTTAAAATTCCCGGTCGCATTGAGTTCGTAGTAACAGTGCTCCACTGTATTTGTATGTGTGTAGTACAACAACTTGTTGAAATTCAATCGATTTTATTCTAATAAACAAATAATTAGACAAAAAAATTAGAAGATTAAAATGTCATGGCTTTTACTGTAATTTAAAAACACAATTTCTATGTGATCTTATTAAATTTCATCCGAAATATGGGCCCATATAATTGCATCTATTTGTATGGATTTTGATCTAATCTGATGCAATTAGTAAATGTCTAGTACAATTTTAACCGAATTATGGCCCGAAAGAGTTGTATTAGATTGTATCAATTTTGTATCTAATTGTATCAGTTTTTATCTAAACTGATACAAATAGATGTAATTATATAAAAACCAGATATATTTGTATCCGGATTTTGACCTGATATAATTGTATATAAACTGATACATCCAAATATAATTAGATCCGAGTTTTGGTCTGGTAAAATTGCACTAAATTTTACATTTTTGTATATGATTATTTGATTTTTTTTTAAATTTTGTCAATTTTTAATTCCATTATAGATTTTTTAAATTTTAGGTTTTTATTTATTTTTTTTGGCGATTTTTTCACTTTTAAAAATTATTCTCATTTTTGGCGATATTTTTAATTTATGGCGATGTTTTTTTTTTCAATTTTAGCGTTTTTTTTTTAACTTTTGACGATTTTTAGAATTTTTTTAATTTTACAGTTTTTTTGTATTTTAAAAATTTTTCTATTTTTTTTCAATTTCGGTGACTTTTTAATTTTAGCGACTTTTTTAAGTTTGCCGATTTTGATATTGGCAATTCCCAAATTGTAAATTGATTGATCAAATAAATTCCCAATCATTGAATTTCCAATGAATTAATTCCCATTGATTGAAATCCCAACCATTGAATTAAAATGATTGAATTCAATGATGGATAAAATTGATTGAACTAAATTGATTGAATTCCCTACTAGTTAATTCAAAATAATGAATTCTCTGCGATTGATTTCAAAAAAACTTTTTTGATTTCAAAAAATCAGATTTGATTTTTAAGGAATTGAATCAAAATAGAATTCAATTATTATATACCACATTAATAAAACTCACTCTAAAAACAAATTTTTTGTTTTATTTAAAACTATTTTTGTGCCGTTTTTCTTTCTTACCGCAAGGTAAATATAGGCATTCTTTGGGGATTATTACGCATATAAAAATGTATTTTTACGAATTTTATCCGTATCTGCACGCATAAAAAAATTCGGTAATATTACTCATTCATTTCTAAATTTAATTACATTTTTACTCGCTTGCGTAGTAAATTTACACACTTTTTTCTCCAACATACACGTAATGTGTGTATTTTTTCATTTACAGACATAAGAGTAAATTTCCCCAACTTATAGTAATAGTTTCCTTCTATAAATTGGGCAAATTTCAACAGAAATTAATGAGAGTGTAGCTGAAACCCGGGTTTTTTTAAACTTTATGTTAACATATCTCGAAAACTTGATCTGATGGAGAAATTTTAAGGTCAGATTAAGCGAACCTAAATCTTTTTCAAGAGTATATTATAGTCCTAGCGACTTGACCTCTCGAAGATTTTGTAGGCAAGGTTGCATTTAATAATACAAACATCGCAAGAAACAACTTTACGGACTGTCCGTTACAAACGGATTCATGAATCCGGCATTGACGGTACGAAAACGGACCGGAATTGACGTATCCGTCGAAGCTTGTACGAAAACAGACCATTAACGTACAGTAAAATTGGATTACTCAAATTTTCGAAAATTATCTGTTTTAACTCCGTTTTGCTGTATCCGTTTCGGTGCCGTTTAACCGGACTACACCGATTTTCATCAGTTAAAACTCCGTTACAACCGTTATCGGGTTTCTTCCGGTATTACCGGAGTGTGTTTTGTTTAAAAAAAATCAAACAGTTTTATTTATTAATAAAATTATTTATTAATAAAATCTATATATATAAAAAGAAGTGTACATTTTGATTGTCACTCCATAACTCGAGAACGGCTGCAGAATATAAAAAATGGCTGAGTACGTTTTGCAGAACATGCAATGAGGATGGTTTAAAAAAAAAAAATTCTTTAAAAATATTTTCGTTTGGTCCAGATGTGGTGATTTTTCTGAACATTAGTCATTTTCATCTATATGTATAAGAAGAAGTGTACATTTTGATTGTCACTCCAAAACTCGAGAACGGCTGCATAAAATAAAAAATGGCTGAAAACGTTTTGTAGAACATGCAATGAGGATGGTTTTTTAAAAAAAAAAATTTTTAAATATTTTCGTTTGGTCCAGATGTGATGATTTTTCTGAACATTAGTCATTTTCATCTATCTATATATATAAAAAGAAGTGTACATTTTGATTGTCACTCCATAACTCGAGAACGGCTGCATAAAGTAAAAAATGGCTGAATACGTATTTAAGATTTTTAGTGGTAATTTTTTTGGTTATTTTTAAATATATCACTTTTTTAACATATACTTGTATTTCAGATGTTTTTGCAATTAAATATAGAGACGCAGATCTCATGAAAATTTTAATGATGAAGATGTTAAACAACACCAGAGATAAAATGAAAAAAAAAATCAAAATGTTAAAACCACATCCTTTTATTGATTTTTATTGAATTTTTATGTGGTTTCATATTGTTTTTTAATAATGTAATTGTTAATCCATTTTTGTTAATATCTTTATAAATGAAAAAATTTAAAAATAAAACCAAACTTTTGTTTAAAATTAAAAAAAGAAGAAATCATTTAGATAAAATAAACAAAAAAAAAAAATAAAAATGGACCATTTAAAAAAAACGGTACGAATACGGACCATATTCGGACCGTATACGGTATATTAAAAACGGAGTCCACTCCGTTTTTAAAATAAATGACGGACAGTTTACGGTACGTTTTGAACGTACACTCCGTTTTATATACAGCATGACGGTACGAAAACGGTCCGTTTTAGCGTGCTTTATACTGTTTCGAATCCGTATTCGATGTTCCTTTTATTCCGTTTTCCGGTCCGTATACTGATCCGGAAAACGGTACGGAAACGGACTACGGATCCGTATATGCTGTACCGAAAACGGCACATAAACGGACCGGATTGTTTGCTGGGATGTCTGAAATTTTTGATATTCAGGTTTTTTGTATTAAAGAACTCGAGAAAACAAAAATTTTGATATCCATTTTTTTCTTATGTTGTGGAACTAGTCTTCAAAATAAATAAATTTGTCTATAGTTCATTACATTTCATGAGACATAAGTTTACAAACCTTGCAAGTGGTTCCTTCACTTCTATTACATAGCTGCGATAAACACGGATATCTTAGTTGCCTAGAAGGCTTTCGACAAAGTCCTTTTTACGATATCCATTATCCCCACTTACATGCACAAACTAAAATGCAGAGTTTTCTATATTGCCCAATTGCACGTTTAGGGGTGAAAGAGTGCGGTCAAAAGTAACACAGTTTTACGCTGATTCACCACCAAATCAATGACGAAAAGCCCTATCTAAAATAACTTCCTGAAAGGTAGAAAAAACAAAAATCGGCATTGAATTTATTACTTGTTTTGAATAAGATTTGCATTAACGAGTTTTATGCATTTGGAGTTACTTTTAGCTTTTATTCAGTTTTTTTCCTTCTCCTGTAAAGTAACCAAAAGTCGAGATACGCCGTTTCTATATTAAGCCATCGATATTAAGGTGTCAAATGAATGGTGACAAATAAATTTTAATAAGCTAAATATTTGCGAAAAACCAAACAAAAAGTTAAAATTTAAGTTCAACTGCATGGATATCTGTTATCCTTTTTAAAATTTATAACAAAGTCTTTGGGATGTAAATTGCAAAACTGTAACAAATTGGATTTTTCAAGGACATAATTTTCAGGTAATTATGAAAATAAAAGTAGATTTTTTGGAATCTTTGAATATTTTAAATATTTAAAATTTAGCTCAGATTTGAGAAATTTGTTCGTATAAGACGTTAACAAGTTGGATTTTTACTTACACCTTTTCAAAAATTTTATAATTTTAACAAAAATATATATTTTTATGTATAATTTAAAAACACGAAAAAGGCGAATATTAAATTTAAATTAATTTTTTTTGAAGTTTGATTTCATATCCCTTTACTGCACATAAATTTATTCTAGATTGCAAAACTTTGTTAATGTACATCGCTTAGATTAAAAAATAATTCAATTTAAAGTCAACCCTAAATTTGTGAGAATTTTTTCTAGAGACAAATTACCAGATCTTAAAAGTCAACTTTGCTGCGTGGGTTTAATGAATAAGGGCAACATTGTGGAGGTCTCAAAATTAAACTTTCGTCTTTTTTTTGCACAACTCTATATATTATATTTAAACTTCAATATAAATAAAATGCGAAATAATGTGAACAATATTATGACCAATATTTCGTTAAAAGATGCTTTCAAAGTTCATCATTTGATACACAGAACAAAATTATGAACTTAACCCTTAAATGCTCAACAGTGCCGGTTTTGATGAAATAGTTTAATAAAAACAAATTATTTATAACGACCTTTCAACTTCCGTATTTTTTAGTTAAAAATAGATAACTCTCTTCCAATTAATGTAATACTTTCTTTTGATATTAAATGGCTATATATGAATCATTTTGACTAGATTGATGTTAGCGGTTAATCCTCTAGACGATTTTTGTCTTAACATGCCGTTAAGTAGAAAAATATTTTTTATTTTTTTAAATTATCAGGGAAACCAGGAAAAATACATGAGTCCTCATATAGGTATAGTGTGCGGTAATTTTTTTAATAACCTGAAAGTTTCATAATAAAAACTAAATGATCATGGTATTTTATACACTTACATATTTACATACAATTATGTTACGTTGAGGAACATTCTGATAGTTTAAACTAAGAAGTCTGTATGTACGAGAGAATGTAATCGTTACCAGTTTCAATACAACAATGCAACAGCGTTCAACATTACTGTACATTCACCCACTTTTTAAATATTGCATCTAAGAAGAAATTTTAGAAGGAAAAAAAAAAATTAAAAAGTAAAATAGTTGCAATAAATGCAGCTTAAGCCACTACAGATGCAAACACTTTAACTTAAATTGAAAACAGAGACGGGCTCAGAAAAATGACTTAAAAACAAGGGTGAATATTGGGACTTTAATTTGAAGTGACACTAGTCTACATAAAAGCTTTGAAGATTTATATATTTTTTAATTGGTTCCACGCTAAAATTTCGGAACAATTTCACTTGTCAGATAAGTGAAAAAAAAAACATTATCGTTCATTGTAAAAGAAATTTTTTTTCACTTTTCAAAGGCATTTCGTTTAATCATTTAAAACCAAATAGTATCCAGGCGTGAAACAATACTCATAATGGATTGTGTAGTTCGAAATTTTCTAAAGACAGAATGTTGTGTCAGGATGTTCATTATTGTAAAACTTTTAATGTTGTTCCTTTTTTAACATTCGACAACTATTTCTAAGCTCCGCCATTGGTTTTTAAACTTCTTGGAATCATTTAAAAATGTTGCTTTCTCTATAGCTGAGTGTTTGTGCCATCATATTACTAACAAAATTGCAAAACAAAACAAAAAATATTGTTAGGAATAAAGGGGAAAATTAAGAAGTGGCTTTCAAGGAAGCTTTGTCAATGGGTTCGCTTCGACCATATTAATAAATTCATACATGTGATTAAGGCTCGAGTCTACTGGTGTATAAAACATGTATAAGAATGCCGAACTTTATTATTTTTTTCGAATAGCACAAATTGTTGATGGTTTAAATTCAAATTCACATATATTTTGGCTTTTTGTCAAAAGAAATTATTTTTTTTAAGAAAACATTTTAAGACTTTTATCAAAAACTGATTTTTTTGGGGAAATTAAAGTACCTGGTGTTATAAAAATATTGAAAAAAGTATGCAAAACTGTTAGTCATATTGTTAGTCATATTGACAAATCAACTTAACTGGATAGAAGTTCTTTTCTTAAAAGTCCACATGTATAATAATGTATATTTAATTTAATCTAGGTGCCAGAACTTTCTGAAATATTTTTAATTGCTCGGCTTTGAGGCGACGCTGTGTACAAATCTCATGTTCGTATGTTACTAACTCGTTTTCATACAAAAACGGTCCGCTCAAAAAAATACGAGTATCTTCAACACAAAAAAATAAAGTGCCAACCGAGATGAAAAATACATTTTGGTGGCTACAACCAATAAATTCAGTTAGTACAGCCATATTTACAAGTGATTTCAGAATATTTTGGGTGTTGCAACTAAAATTCAGTTGCATCAACCGAATTTAGTTGTAAAAACCAATTACTCAGATGTACCAACCGATTTTAGTTGACAAATGGCTAAATTTTTCTCTGTGTGTATTATCTTCTCTTCTGTAACACATGCGAATTTCATTACAATCGGGGGACATCCATGGGGATAGTTTCCTTGCTATGCTATGATTTTACCGTTATGTTGCATGTGCAAATACAGTACTATGTACCTACATACATACAAACATATATGATATGATAAAAAAAAACTAACATTGAAGGCGTACAACAACAGCAGCAACAGCAATGATGACAACAATCAAACTAAACCGTTAGACGTTCAAATCCAGCGACCACCATATTGCATGCCCATATTTTAGCACGTAATAGAACAGGAATAAATGAATGAATAAGTGAGTGAATGAGTGAGTGACTGACTGACTGATAAACTAACTCACAGAGTGAGTGCAAAAACTATCTTTTGATCTATGAATGTGTGCAATTAGCTCCACGAAACACACTCGTTCCTGCTCTATTATTTCCAGGCATCTATCTCATCATCCAGATTTTTGTTTAATGTAAAATTAACAATTTTTATAAATAAAAAAAAAATACTCTTTGTTAAATTAAAAAGTGTGTGGTGTGTGCTTTTTTAAAGAGTTTGCAATTTAAGTACAAATCTATAAGTTTACAGATAATTTGATGCAGCACTTTGGTTAGTTAGTTGCGCATGTGCAACAACATTATAACTTCCGGGGTAAATACACTAAATATGGGTCAATTGAAAATTGCATATATTCTCTCTCTTTTAACATTCTACATATTTATTAGACTATTCATACATAATATGGATAAGAACAAGAGTTCAAATTAAATTGCTTTATTAACAAAGGAAATGTACCCTACGCTTACACGCCGACTTGGATAAATGTCGGGTATGTAAAAAAAAAATCCAAATTCAGGGTTAAACAATAGTTTTTTAGTGGTATCTTCGATATGCGCGGTTTCAGCAATTAATATAAGGGGGACAAACATATGCCACCGTGGCCAACACATAATAAACAGATTGACTTGTACACGGTGGCGTATGAATTTCCCCCTTATATTAATTGCTGGGGTAAAAACTGGAGTATAAAACGACGATTCTTTGATACTTTTTGTTTGGCAGCATTGAGAAAATTAAAAAGGAAAAGTTTGAAAGGCTTGTCAAGTTGGTGAAAAAATAGAAAAAAGTTAATTAAAATTTGAAAACCACGAATAGCGGGAAATAAAAAAATATGTTTCGTGGCCAACACATAATAAACAGATTGACTTGTACACGGTGGCGTATGAATTTCCCCCTTATATTAATTGCTGGGGTAAAAACTGGAGTATAAAACGACGATTCTTTGATACTTTTTGTTTGGCAGCATTGAGAAAATTAAAAAGGAAAAGTTTGAAAGGCTTGTCAAGTTGGTGAAAAAATAGAAAAAAGTTAATTAAAATTTGAAAACCACGAATAGCGGGAAATAAAAAAATATGTTTCGATGAAAATCAAATTCAAGTTTTAAATTGACAGTCCATTTCGTATATAAAATATCAACAGTTAAAAATGTTATTTGCAACAGCAACTTTGCAAATAGTATTAAAATAATGTACAAATATCTGGTTCTTTGAAATATTTTTCCATTAATACACACGACTTTAAAAAAAATACTAAAAAGTAACAAATAGTTGGCACTATTTTGACCCACCTAAAATCGGCAACCTATAGATATTTATTCTGAATCACATATCCGAGTTTGATTTAAATCGGCGTTAACGTGCTGGATGGATTCCCTTGTAAGACAAAATCTTAAAGGCTTAAGTAAAAATTCCTAACGAAAATAATGACCACAAAAGAAGCAAACAAAGTAATGAATTTTGTTGGTTGGCTTGTTAACCCTTAATGTACATAGTAAATAATGCACAATTTTGGAGTCATTTCGGTTAGCTTTATTTATCCTTCTTTTTGTTTGAAAGCTAAAATATTGCAATCAAAATTTTAAAGTACCCCACATCATTGTATTTTTACTCTGGAATAATTTTTGTCTTTAGTATTTTTTTCGTATCTCAAACAATTTTAAAGAATATTCAAAAAATTTAAATTTGCACATTCAAAACAGATTTTTGCAAAAAGTGCTAGATCTAAGATTATGATAGTTATTGCAAAGTGTTCTGAGACCATTAAAATGCTTACCCAGCTGAAAAAGTTCATATATGATCATATATTTTCATATATGGTTTCATGTATGGTGATATATGGTTCCATGTATGGGCATATATGTAATGTATTTAATCATATATGGGTAAATACATTCAAAGCAAAAGTTCATATATGGATATGTATGACACCATATATGATAATATATTGCATTTATCTGTTCATATATTGCTTCATATAGTCTATATATCTCCATATATGAATTCATATATAATTCCATATATGGGCAATATGTTATGAGGACGAAATTGTTTTTATTTTTAAACCCTCCTCTCTGCTGTACGAATTCCTGACAAAAATATATAAAAGAAAATAGATTTTAAAGTTTGTATAATTTATAAAGACGAGAATGAGTTATAACCCGAATCTAAAGAAATATCAGTCGCATTTTGTGTGCTTAATTCTGAATCGGGATTATCCAGCTTTTCAAAATATTTTTTTTTAAATTTTACAAAAAAAAAAAATTACTTTAAAACATTCAACATATTATAAATTTTAGAGCTTTTTGATAGTAATAAATTTCTGGAGCCAGCAATGGGATTTCAAAATTCGAATCGAAGTCTAAAATTAATTAATTTGTTGTGCCAAAACTGATTTTTTTAATAATTCAAAGAAACTATCAATTTTTAAAGTAATATTTGAGCGATTCAAACTAAGAAAATGCGAATTTTTTAAAATCCTTATATTCAGTCAATAAATACCGCTTTTTGCACCAAAATCCCGAATTTTCGCCCGCCTTTTGTGAAAAGTTTTATTAGTTGAAATGTTCCAAATTACTTCGCAGCGATTTTTTTGCTTGTATCAAACACAAGCATTTGAGTTAAAGTTGTTTTTATAAAATTCATAAGTATTCGCACCAAAGGACTGATTTTGTCGGTTAACTTGATTACTATTGCTATCGTCATCATCATAATTTCTTAAATCATTGAATTTTATTTTTTTTTTTCAAACTAGTTGGTTTGCCATTGTCTTAATAATTTTCATTAAATTCTTCCCCTAATTGTATTTTCTTAAAAAATTTCACTTTAAATTATATATATTTATTAATGCAATTAGAATATGAAATGTGTGATGAATTTATCAGTAACATGTGCTTAGAAGTTAATAAAAAGACAATATTTTTGATAAAAATATATGAACATATACAAACATTCATACATGGCCATATATGACCATATATACCCATATATCTCCATATACCCTCAAATTTCGGATCCGAACTTATATGAATTCATATATGAACTCATATATGTGGCCATATATGACAATATATGAACATTTTCACCTGGGTAATCAAGAAATCTGTTAATTTTAAAAAAATTATTCATTACCAATTGGAATGATTTCTTTTAAAAGTAAAAAAAAACACACACACTAAGGGTTAACTGATTAAAGCAATGGAAAATCAAATTATTTATATTGCATGAACTCAATAATTGAAATTAATAACTAGGGCAAGGAATTTCATTAAAATGCATTTTTTCTCGATAATCTAATACTGATATATACTAACGCCCGTATTCATAAAAAATTAGTTCAGATTTCAGATAAATTTTAGCTAAAACACATTTAAAGCCTTAAAACTGTATTCATAAACTAATATTAGCTTAAAATACTTATTTCAAACCTTGTGTAAAAGTTAACATTCGTTTATGAATACAGTTTCAAGGGAAAAATTTGTGTTTTAACTAAAATGTATTTGAAATGATGTGTGAATTTAGAACAAAATGGCATCGATTTGAGGTTACATATTTTGGCAAAAGTGCATGTGAGCAATGTGATGTAATGGTTAGCGCGTTGGACTGTTACACAGATGGTCCCGGGTTCGATTCCCGGTGACGAAAACATCAATTAAAAAAAATTATATATATTAGTTTTTTATCCCTCATATGCTATGAACCAAAAAGCTTCAATAAGTCCACCGACTTCTAAGAGCTATCATCTAGCGCATTTGCAGTGTTATCATGTTTGAATCCTTTCATATTTTTCCCACTTTTCATTTCTCCACTATACCCTTTCCAAAAAAGACAACACATTAATAACTAGGAAGAATTTCCTGAGTGCTGCTTTTCTTTGAAGAAATTAAAAATATGTACACTCACAAGAACTTTTACATACATAAAAAGTCAACAGTTATTTAATCGGTTTTAATGGAATATACAGTTATATTACCAAAGAAATATATTTTTTAACTTTCTGTCTGTTAATCAATAAACAAAATAAACAAAAAAAACGGACTTTCGGTAATAGTTAAAATATTCAATGAACATTTTCTATTTAAAACAAAAAGTTGTTAAATTATATTGAGTATTGAAATAAACGAAAACAATCTATTGTTTTTATGGATTTTGTCAATTAAATTTTCAACAGTTAAAAATAAACTAAAAAATACAATTGTTGTGAACGAAAAGTAAGTAGTCCTGTTTTTAACTGATGTTCGGTTAATTTAATGTGTATATTCAGTAGAGTTTACGGAAAAAATATTGTGAGTGTGTATATATTGTAGAGTTGTGTAGTTCATGAACGATCTAGTTTAATTGCACTAGTCTGTACTTTGAACTAGTGAGCTAGTTCGCCATCTCAGCTCTTTTAGGTCTTTCGCTCTTTTCGTTATTTTTTGTCATTGAGATCAATTACGATCCCGGTTAAAAATCAAAAACTATGCATTCATTTATGAACATGTATGAACTCATCCATACTCATTCGAGATCATACATGTCCATATAAAACCATGTATGATTCATAGATGCTCATAAGAATTCATATGTGATCATGCATGTAAATATTACCTTAATTTTCGTTAATGCACACATATGACCATGTATGGAAATAAATGGGCATGTATAATTATATAAGTAAATATTACCTCAATTTTGTCAATGTACACACATACAACACATATGATCCCTCATATGAACATATATGAATCATTTATGAACACATAGTATGAATCATGTATGGATGCATGTGGACATGTATGAAATATGTGTGCTCATGCATGTCGATTTATAACAGGGATTATAAAATCTGGCTGAACCGAAGAAATGACACGTAGATGTCAATGTCTTGAAATTATAGATGTCCAACTGAATTTTTTTCTATATTTTTTTTGTTTTTGAGCTTTGATTTTTGCAAAAAATATTTATATTTTTCATGTTTTTGTGCATATTTTTCGTTTTTAACTTGATTTTATAAGCTCATATTTTCTTTTTTTAGTTGCATGAAATCCTTGCCCTATTATTAACATTACGATTGTTAAAAAAAATCAAACCTTACACACATACACCAGATATAGGTCAAAAAAAAAAATTTAGCTAATATTAAATAGTTAAATGAAGTAGAAGATTTGTTTAATATTACTAAAGTAGCTTTAAGTAAAAATTTGAAAACATTTGAAGGACTAAAAAATGTAACAAAAGAAAAATATTCTCAAACTATGAAAATCGTTAGAAGTTGAAGAATGTAACACAAAAATGTAGCCTATATTAAAAAAAAAATAACACAGGCAGACAAAAATAAAAAAAATAAAGAAAAAAACAGAAAAAACAATTGCCAACCGAATTGAAAAAGAGTATTTTGGTTGCTAGAACAAATAAATACGGTTAGTACAATCATATTCAAATTCGATTTCTAGATATTTTGGGTGTTGCAACTAAAATTTAGTTGTATTACCCGAATTATATTGTGAAACCAATATTTACCGATTTTGAGCATTGCAACTGAATTTCAGTTGGAAATCGTTAAAATATTTTTCTGTGTGTATCTTCTTCTTTTTCGGAGAAATTGTCCGGTAAAATTAATTGATTGATAGAGTATTTCCTGGGTATTCCAATCACTCGGGTTCGGTTTTGTTTGAGTAAACGAGTAACTTGATTTAAAGGTATTGAACTTACTCGTTTAATCAAGTAAGATTTTAAAATTTATCGAATCTCTCTAATTATTTTAAAAATTCCGTTTAACTAAAATTTCCGAAATGCTTTTTTTAAAATAATAGACAAATGAGGTGTTTTGATTTTGAAAGAGTTTTTCTTTCGTGTTTTTAAAGCTGGGCTAAGTGAACAATTATATTACTTTATAGACGTCTTTAAAAAAAATCTTTGAAGTTTGGAATACAGATTACGGTGTGATTTGATTTTTTTTTTAAATTAACTTAAAACATACACACAGAGAATAAATTAGTTGGTATTGCATTCTAACCAACAAAATTTAATCATTAATCAATAATTTGAATTGTAAGTATTTAAAATATATCATCGGAATAATTAAACAATATTGTGAACAGAAAATGTATAAAAATAATCATATTTTCTAATCAATATTGAAAAAATGGTATCTTCTTCATTATTTTTAGTACCAACGGAGATTTTGTCACATGAATAAAATAATTGCAGTTAAAATCGAATATTAGTTTCGCCTATTTTTCTATAGTTTTAGTACTTATAATAATGTGTTGGAATTAGCAACTGAATTTATGTTGTTTTTACAAACCCATCAAGCATGGCAATACGAAAAAGATTTGACGATAATGCCGCCTGGAACAAAATATTTATTGCCAGCAATAATCATTTTCGCATTGTGGAAGTTTCTTTCGTCGGAAACAACTGTTACCCGAAAGTGACACATTCAGGCAATACGAAAGCAATTCCCCTGGAAGATAAATCTGCGATGTTAATTATCACCAAACTATTGTCGGGAAGATAAATCGGCGATATTTCAGAACGTTATTTATCGCCAAACTATCACCGGGAAGAGAAGTCGGCAATAGTTTTAGACGGTATTTATCGCCAAACTATTACCGGGAAGATAAATCGGCGATATTGCCTAAATATCACCTAGAAGTTTATAAGAAGATATCGCCCTAATGTCAGAAAAAAATACGTTGTTTTACGTTATTAAATAAAGAAAAAACCACCATACCAAAACACTTTCCATTGTCATCTTGGACTTAAGTCTTCTCAGATCTTCATTATTTACGGTTTCTCTTTTATATGCAAATATCTTTGGTTAAAGTTAACCTCTGTAATTAGTTTTATATTAGGAAGAAGCCGTTACTCACAATGATAGAATAAGTGGTTACCAAGGAGTAACAAAATAAGTTTTTATCTTTAAGTTATTTTTTTAAGACATTTTGAAAAGAAAATTTTAAATAACTTTAGCTTGGAAAATTTACTTGTAAAAATACAATATTAGAATCAAAAATATGAAATCTATACTTATGTAACTAATTACCAGTTACTAATTATTTTGCAATTATATATAAGTACATCTATAACCCATTTTCCAAAAGTCATTATTTTATATTTTGAAGTAATACAATAGGTAATGACCTATCATTACCTGGCAATATATACGGTAATAACCTGTCATTGCCATGTTTTCTGCTGCAAACGTCCCGAATATAGCAAAAATTCGTGTTTTTTTTACTTTATTAAGATATCTAAAAAACCTGATGTGATGCAGAAATTATTAGTTTAGATACGGATTCAGACCATTAGGAAAGTATTCTCCAACACTTTTTCCTTTAGTTATTTTTTCCGGTACACAAATTTTGTTTGGGGTGCCCAAATATGTTTTTCACCTTAAAATAATTTGTTCACCTCTATGGTGTATTTTATCCCAGTTGTTTTATATTATTTTTAATAGTAATACTGTGGAGAGTATAAATTTAGTTGCTCTTTTTAACTTTTAATTAGTACATAAATATATATGTCCAAATTCATTTTAATGTGCAGAACAATCTTAGAAAAAGAATTTGTACAGAGTTGTATTTTTTTTTAGCAAATATAATATCTACAATGTACACACTGTATAAAATAATGTGGATACATAATTCTATCAACAAAAAACTACCAAGAAGTAGAAAGAGACTTAAACATGATCGAAGTTTTCAAGAAAAAAATGTTGTATTTATACATCGTTCACTCGGCCGCTAAAGTTCATTGGCACACTTTTGTGCATGAGCAAAACCCACAACTGAGAAATACAACAACAAGTAATACATCAGTTGTTAACACTATTGCCATTGCCATTACCAATATCAACATCAACAGAAGCAACTACGACGACAGAGACAATACTTATAGATTGCAGAAACGAACTACCAGTGATGACAACTTTATGAGAGACAATCAAAAAACTTTAAACGTTTAAATTAGAACAGCCGTGGTATTTATGACTGTTCAAAAATTTAAATACTATTAAAATATTAAATCGCATTTACCTCCATATATGACCATATATGATTAGCGTTTGGATATATGTAATCACATAAACTTCACACTTCTTTGTGTTTTCAGTAAAAAGTTTATAGTAATTAAATGTGCTAAAGTCCCAAAACTTATTTAACAAATTGTGAATAACAATCTGATGTAGGCGTGTCCCTATCCGGATTTCATTCCTGCCCAAGGAAATCTTCAGGGGACTTTGTTATCTCGTCTAGGAGCGCGATTCAAAATTTAAAATATCAAAGAAAAAACAAAAACAACAACAAAATATTGTCACAATTGGCTTTGTCATCTTCCAAATACTACTCTGTTTTTTTGACAGACCTAGCAATGTAGTGACGTTTATTCAAGTAAATCAACAATAGAAAATCATATGTTTTCTATTAGTGTTTTGTTTATTTTATATATTATATTGATAATGAAATTGTTACATATTAAGTTCTTATAATTATGTACATATATACAAATTTATCAAAATATGTATGTATCTTAAAATATCTTTGTCAAATTTTGAAATTAATCTGCAGCTATTTGGCCCTCTGGGCTTACAGCTTGCATGGAAATAAATAAATAAAATAAATAAAATAAATAAAATAAATATAAAAAATATATGTCCATATTAGTCCGTATATGTAACCATTTATGAACATATATGAACATATTTTTACATGTATGATCTTTTTTAATAGGGTATTTGTGAATTTTGGGATTTGCTAAATTTTGTATTTTTAAAAATTTTTTTTTTTATTTTGAAATTTTTTTCTATTTTGGTGATGTTTTAATTTAAGCTATTTTTTTTGTTTTTTTTTTCAATTTTAGCGAGTTATTTCAGTTGCCGATTTTTTCAAATGTTAGCGGTTTATAAATTTTAATAAATTTTTTTTAATCTTGTTTTTTTTTAGTTCCAACGTTTTTGTTCTTTTAATTTTTAAATTTTTTTAAAATTTGTTTAATTTTTAATTTTATTTTTTTAATTTTAATGATTTAATTTTTTATATTTTACCCATTTTGTCAATTTAGTGTCATCATTGGTTTTAAAAACTGAAAATTTTGTGTTGAAATTAACATTTACTATATATATAACTTAAAAATCTGACTGATCGGAGCATTATTTTCAGGTACACAAGACCAAAAATATGGAAGATCAACATAATAATGACAAATTTATAAAAATAAAGAAGAAACGTTAATGAGGAATAGTTATTTTTGGACTGCCTAAGTATGGAACTGGGTGGTGATGAAAACGATAGTTTTCAAATCGATCATTTTTGAAATTTAACACCCGAATATTTCGTATTATCTTGATTCAACTGAAGAGATTCAAGATAAATTTAATTTACTTTTTCTTTATTATTCACATTCTAAATACCGACCAAACCGACAAATTTTTCAATTTTTAAATTTGTTATAAATTCTATAGGCTCAAAAAATTATCCTTTTTTGAAGTCTTTTTAGAATTGTTAACAAAATATTCAAAATTCAGTTACATTTCTAAGTCAATTCTGAACTATATTTTAAATTTAATAATTTTCTTAAAATATTTGTGTCTTTTATAATTATTTTTAGCAGGCTCATATTTTTGTCTAAAAATTTATTTAATTTATTTATTTTCCTGAAGATGCTACACAAAGGAGTAGCGAAATATTGAAATAAAAAAACTTTTATAAAATAAAATCAACAAACCTTAACTCAAATAATTAGAAAATTGAAAAATTTTATAGTTTTTTAGAATTAGTGTTTCCAAATACGGATTTTGACAAACCGGGATTTTCATGTCGGTTAACACGTTTTTAATTTGAATTTAAGTCATTTTGGAAGCAAAGATGGTATAAAAACTTAGTTTTTAATAATAGCCCGTTGTTTTTACCGTTAAAGTTTATCGCTCAAACCGTAATTAAAATAATGAAGTGAACTAAATTTTAATTATATTAGATAGATAAATTCGCAACACTCAGATCTTAATGAAACTTCAGTAAGTCATCGTAATATCACTTAAGAAAACGAAATGTTTACCTTAACATTAATTTCAGAAAAGTCTGTTGTATTAGTTTGGAATATAATAAAGTGTAATGCATTTGTAGAACGCTTTAAGTGTTTTGCGCATTTTGTGAATTTTTTTTAGTAAAAAAATGTCGATTTAATTAGGGGCGGTTAACCGACTAACCGGTTTTTCATAATTGTTTAACCGAGAAACCGGGTTCTCAAAAAGTCGGTTTTACAATACAATTTTTTATTCCACTCATAGAAAAAGAATCATCAAAAAAAGTATCCAAATTTTGCTGGCTGGGAATCCAAACAATTAAAACTATTTATTAATGTTTAAATCATTAAAAGAATGACTAAAATTAACGTTCATATAAAGTTGATTGGGAACTTGTAAATTTGGCCATAAGTGACTCATTTACCATGATTGTTTTTGCAATAACGGTATCTCTTCATTTCGAGTAAGATTAATTATATCTCTTTATTGTATATAAATTAAACAAATGCGTTTTCAAAAAACTTTTCTCTTTAGTTTTCCTGGAAACAAAATTAAGGAAAACTGGTTGTGTTCTGTAGAGAGAATTAAATCCAATAGTGCTATAGTTCCCTTACTGCCGCATCCTCACATAACAAGCCAAAATGTTATAAAGCAACAACAAAATCTTCAAACATTGTTAATCGATCCTAACTATAGTTTAAGTCGACTTGACTGTCTGACTAACTATTTTTGTACATTTAACTGGCTGCTAAGACATTCACTCGAGTCAGCTATTCAGTCAGTCATGGACCTGTTTATGCTTTCAAGATTTTTCACACTATTTCCAAATGTAAGTTACTTGCGGTCATTGGCTTTCGTGCAAAAAAAAAAAAACAAAACTGCATCTTGTAGACAACAAAAACGACGACGTCGACTACAGCAAAGTTGCGCTGTCGCATTTCTTGTTTCATGGAAAAAATCAGGTTTTTGTTGTAGTTGTTGTTATTGTGCAGTTTCTTAGGTGATTGCAGGCCATTGGTCTGGTTTCCAATGATCACTTGGTATGAGGAAGTTCAAAACATTGTTAAACATAGAGTATTTATAACTTAAGGAGGCTGCAGCTGGTAATTCTGCTGATGATGTTGTTGTTGTTTCTTTTTCCAATACTTAATAAATTAAAACTTTTTAATAAATTTGTAAGTATTTTGTTAAATTTTTTTTTTTTTGCAAATTTTTCATACTTAACCGCTAAATAAAATTTCATTTTTTTCTGTTCACAAACAAAAGACTTAAGCAACAAACTTGATTCTTGTTTGTTCTTTTTGCTCACAAAAACCCCCCAACCAAACACAAAGACAGCAAAGCAGTCTTCTTAAGACTTATAATATAACTGCACATTTGGTTCTCTTTCTCTTGAATTTCTTCTTACTCATTCTCTGCCATATGGGCAAAGACAGCGACATAAGCAACAACATAACCAGCTTCGATTACTTTTCCATAAGTTCATCGAACTTGAGCGCAAATCTAGGCTAAACATTAGCTCGGAGTTGCAATGAAAACGAAAAGTACCGCAAATTTACCGCTATTCCAACACAAATCGGAATATGTTCGTTCGTTCATTTGTTTGTTTGGATTTGTTTTCTTAATAATTGCGCACTTTTTGTTTTGCATATGTGAGTGTTGAGTCTATAAGCAAGCATGTGTGTGTGTGGGTTGGTAAGTTGATTGAAGAATAATGAATATTAATAACAAGGAAAGTATCTCAAGCTTAACTTTAAAACTTTAATGAAACTGGGATATGTAGAAGAAAACATCGACCTGCCTCAGTTTTAGGGCCATCTCAGGAATTCAATGGGTAAAAAGAAGGTCCGAAATTTGGCCCAATTTTTTTATTGCATTTTATCCAATGGAACTATATAAATGAAGATCATGCATTTTGTAAACGTGTACATAAAATATGTATTAAAAATCGTAAAATATGCACTTAAAATTTTAGAAATATACATTTAGTATTGATTTTTTTTTATGAATTTGAAAAATTACTTTATTTAGTTAGTTGGCAACGTACTAGCCTATCAGTGCGGGAGTCGTGGCTTCTCGTGGCTTCGTAGCTAGTGCTCGGTTAGGGTATTAGAATATAATTTGTTATTATATGCTTAATCATAAAAATAAAAAACTTGTATTTTATTAAAAAAATTTGAAAAGAAACAGTTTATAGTAAAATAACATAAAATATTATATCTAAATTAACCCTTTTATGCTATCGGTGTCAAAACGGTACTTTGTGGAAAATAACGCATTGCGAAAAGCAGACGGATAAGATTAGATGATAAAAAAATTTAAAAACTGAATGTTTGTGTGTGTTAGTGTTGTCACTTCTGTGTAATATACAATAACAGAAAGCTGAATAGGAAAGTAAACTGCAAGTTAGTTACATTTCATTCAAGGCCTTACTTGGGTGTGATCGATAAGAGGTTGCGCCTAAGTATTGTTACGTTTGTAATGTAGGAAGGGATGACGCCTGTCCATAAAAGAAGAAACTATTCAGTTTGATTTGAAAATTAATAATGTTTATAATTTGTAGAGAAAAGCGTTTATTCTTCTTCTTAACCTCAACCTTTCTAGAAATTAAATTTATAAAATGCATATTAATTAAGTATTAATTGAGAATGTCTATATGACACTAAAATAATACTGTCCTTAATTAATTAAGATATGTTTTGTTTAAAAATATAAAAAATCCTAAAGTCTTTTGTCTCCATGAGGCACGACACAACCCAGTAAAATAGTAAAATCCAAATAACTGGTTGCATAACAGCTTATACTGTATTATAACAGGTTCTAATTTCTGTTCTGCAACTGGTTCTTTTTATATGGAGTTTGTCCCATTTGCAATAGGTTCTTTAGCTCCAAACAAGAACAGGTTGCTTTAGATCCGGTTCTAGAACCAGTTATAGAACTGGTTCTGGGACAGTAACACCTTACATTTCGACTCACAGGAACCTGTTCTAGAACCGGTTCCATGGAACCGGTGGTAAAAGAAGTTGTTCTAAAACAGGTTCAAAGGTAATCTGTTCTAAAAAATTTAGCTGGGAGGTTAAAATTGTTCCATTTGCTCCAAATTTTTAGCACAGAACCCTCACATACTGTTTTATAAAATTTTAAAACTCATTTCTAAAAATTCAACAGTAGTAACATTAGCTTTGATTTTTTTTTTAATTGTATCAAATTAGTCTGGGCCATTTTGGGACGCAGGTCCACATGGGTTAATTTTGTCCCGATTTTTTTTTTAACTCCGAGAGTAAAAATTTCTTAATTTTTGATTTCAGCAAATTAACCTTGTTATTACCCAAAAGAAGAATTTCATCAAAAGCCGCAAACACATATTTCATATCTCATAATTTTTAAGTGTATTAAATAAAAAAATATGTTGCAGTAGTCGATTTCAAAAACATTTAAGATGCGTGCGGCAGTTTTTGTATGAAGAAAAACTTTGAAAACTTTAAATTTATTGTTCAGATTATTGTAGTATTAGGTCTAAAAGTTATTTGGTGGAATGAATTTGAGAAAAATCGAATGGCTTTATCCCGTGGTGACCCGCTACCAAAATTTCCGAGTTTTGAAAAATTTTCTTAAATTTCTCTAATAAAAATATGTAATGTCACACATCCTTGTTAATTTTTAAACACGAATATTTTGAAATTTTTAAAATCAGACTAACGGTTATCGCGATATTGCTATTTGATTTTCACTAAAAATGACATCTTATTCTTCTATTCTAGAAATTCTCTAAAAATTATCTTAGAATTTTATGGTTTTTGGACTTAAATACTACATAAGACATGCTTTCATTTGATCATAATTATGTCTGAAACTAGAGATGATGTATCACAACACAATTTTTTTTAAATTTATTTGAATTTTTTGTCCTACGCTTTTTGCGTAGGTCGCCAAAGGTTAAGTAATCCGATGTTTCTGAAATTTCATACCACAAAACTATTGGACCTAGTGCTACAACAATCAAAGCATTAATTAATGAAAATCAAAAATTAAAGTAAATATTTATTCACCAATCATGTGTATAAAATTGAAAACCATACCAATTTTACTACACTGAAAAGATATATCAGTTGCTTAGTTAAATAATTCCTCAGTTTAAACTAAAAAAAAAATTAAAATTACTGATGTAATTGAAATCAACTAACATTTTAGTTGAATGCATGGCATAACTATAACGGTGACCTTACTAGGGAGAGCTGATATAATTTTCAATATTTTACACATCCCTGAATATCAAAGAAAAACAAAACATCAAAGTATTTAAAAAAAAAAAAAAAAAATTGTTTACAATTGAAATAAGAAAAACAATATTTAAATTGAAATTCAAACGATAAAACATAAAACGAAACGCAAAAAAAACACAACAAACAAACGCATTCACGGATTTAAGCCAACAACAGAATTTAATTGAGGTAAATTACAAATATCAAATCGTATATATTAAACAAATTGATTTGATTTTAATTTTAATTTTAATTTAAATTTTTAATTTCGTTTTTTTCTTTTTGATTTGTTTGTTATTTTGGGATAGGTTTTTGTTTACATTTTTTCAATGAAGAGAAAGTGTTTTCTTATAAGTCTACCTTTTAATGATTTTGTCATGGTTCAATGTACATTTTTTCTGATACCCTGTACTTTGTTTTGAAAATGTCAAGCTAAAAAAATAAAGCCTAAAGAACAAAAAATTATATTTCTTGTTAATTTTCGTTATTTCGCTATGGGAAAGCGTATTTGGTCCACAAAAAAATCACAGCTTATTAAAATACCATGAGAATAGAAGTTTTTTAAATACTTATAAATGGAAGAACACAATTTTAGATGTGAGATTAGTTTAGCTAACTAAGCTAATAAATAACTGAATTTACCGTTTAAAACCATTTTATATATTTTTGTTTATATAAAAACAATGCATTTTCGATAATTATCTACATTCTTTATTTATCTTCTATTTTTCAGCGTTGTGTGCTCAAATCCGCTTTCCTTTAATACATTCGCATAAAAAAATGCAGGGTCCGAACGATCTATTAAAATAACATTTGTACTCTCCTTAGAGTACAAATGTACAAATGTTATGTTAATGGATCTTTTTCTTGTTGATTTCAACCAGGATTTGTGAATAAATTTCTTAAAAAAATTTACATTAAATTTCTCTTTGTTTCGAGTTAGGATTTTGCTTCTCCTTTGGGGATATTTAATTTAATATTTTCCATGATATTCAATTTGGTAATAAGAAACTGTATTTACATTTTTTTTAATTATTAATTTTCGCGGTTTTTCAATTATTGTTTAATAAAAATATTATGTTTTCTTTTTATCTTATAAAAAAAATAATGACAATTATTTTCTCATTTACAGGGCAGCAGAAAAAAGTTGTATGTAACTGAAACATTAGTTGATAGCGGGCGGGTATTTCAGTTCAATTTGAATTCTTTGGGTATCAACTAAAAAATTATTTGACTGAGCAACTGTGAAATTTTTTCGGTGTATTTATTAATTCTTAAGTTTTAACTCAAAAGTCGTTTCAAGTAACTGGTTTCGCAGTTAGACATGTTGATATAATTTCCAACTAATAATTGAGATACTTTCAATTAATTTTTTTAACTGAGCCTCAGTACTACTAAAGGGAAGAACTTGAAATTTGGTATGTGGGCACCTTATCACGAGGGCCCATGTATATTGACGGAATTTAAAAAAATTCCCACGGGGCAGGACAGGGAACTTGAAATTTGATATGTCGAATCATCAACCCGCATGGACATCCGGATGTTTAGAAATTCCCACGGTAGTGTCCGAATCGCTAAAGCAAAAAAAATTTAAATTTGAGTGTGTGTCTTTATTTAAGCCTAGACATCATCTTAGACGGTGTTTTTTAAAATTCTTACAGGTTAAAATGGTAAAAAATCTCTTCCTTGGCTGCCTCACCAAACTTTAATTTAATATATAAATTACTTCGAATATGGCCCAACTCATGGATATATTACTTTTGCAATTTGGGTCAGGAGAATGGTAAAAATGGGTATGGAAAAGGTTTTCCCACCACTGCCCAAACTCATACGGCTAAAAGTTTTAAGTTTAAAATACATGTTCCTTTGAATAAATCATTGTTAAGGTTCTTTTAGAATTTTCAACAAGACCTTAACAAAAAAATTCAATTTTATAAGTGTGTTCTTAATAAATCCTCTTGGACGGGATGTCTGGAAATTCCTGCTGAGGGAAGTGATATATATCCCCAATAACGGCATGGCCATACCCTTTTAGTAAGAAAAATTAAATTTGAAATAGTTGTTCACTGTTGTGTGAGCTAATTCACTGATAAGTTATATTTTGGAACTTTTGATAAACTTTTATTTGGGGAATAGTCTCTCCCTAAATGGCCTGGTAAAGGCGCTGCAGTAATGATCTTTAAATTTGCTTTGAAGATTGTTCAGCCAGCGTAGATGTAATTTTTTGAAGCACCAACAGGAACGCGACTATGCACAAAGCATAAACCGTTGGATCTAGGAACTTTTAATTTAGTGCAAAAAGAGAAAGATTTCTCTTAACGTCCTTCGGAAAGTCAGTTGAGCTAAAAGTCTGAAGTTTAAAATATGTTTCTTCTGATACACTCAAAACAAAGTCCGTAAAGTTAGCAAACAAGTTAGTTGAGTCAGCAAAATTTTTGCTGGGAGAATATTTGCAGACAATTTGCTAATATCTGCGAAAGTTTTTTGCTGAAAGTCAGTGAGTTGATTTTTAGCAAAAACTGTTCAACTAAGGGTTAATTCTTTGATATACCTATTGTGTTTTTATAAAATCTTGGTATAAATGTATAAAAAAGGAAGTTCCACATTTAATAACCAATGCATTCCTTTAAGGTAGAAAGCTAAAACATGAAATCACAAAAACATCCGCTTAAAAAGAAATTCCTTCAAAAATAATTAATTTTCCATCCTAATAAATTTCGTAATATATAACTACCGGTAACGAAGTATCGGGCTTTTAAGCTCATATATAATAAAGCATTTCCTTTAAGTGTATTAAATTATATTAGCTGTAGTAGTAATGAGGTAAACTTAGAATCTTAAATTAGTAATAACATTTCCCTTCCCTCTCAGTTTACATCAACTTTGAACTTGAAATTTATATACATCCACATTAGATAGTAAAACGCGTGTTTTGCCAAAACACGTGTTTATGGCATTTATTCTATTCCAACAGTTTTTTATTCTTTTCCACTCGTTTTGGCAAAACACGTGTTTTGCTATCTAGTCTGAATACCGTATACAACTCTGCACTAGTATAATCTAAGCTAAATTTGTTTACCAAATTTGTTTTTAACTTTAGCATTTCCGTTATCAATTCTCAATTCTTAGAAATTAGTTAAATTAAAGAATAGACAAAATATAAAGGTTCTTGGCCAACACTACAAAGTTGTTTTTCAGTTTTTATTTTTTTAGCATTCTTCGAAGCAAAAAAAAAAAAAAAAGCAAACGAAGAACAACAAGCGTTTGTTCATGTGTAGACAGTTAATACTTTAGGTATGAAAAATTAAAACAAACGCAAAAAATCTTCGAAAGCAAAACCAATTGGTGAAAGTTCTGCGAATATTTTGTTTACGTTCTTTCTGGAGCTCTTAAATAAACGAACGCGTACTAATGAGTTGTTTGTATAAGTTTATATGAGTTGCTATTGTTGTTTTCTTTTGAACGGCAGAATGGCCCATACAGCGAAGAAAGAGGAAAATAAGAAGCGACAACACTGAAGTGCTTATAACGTTGTTGACATGGCTAACCAAAGAGCATTGAACTTTCGTTTGGCTTCAACGCCATGAACAAATAACAATTATGGGCCAACAAAAATAAAAATAAATTACAATTTATTCGTTGTCGTTTTCATGATGTACAATGTTATAATTTTTAAAAATAGAATTAAAAAATGTATAAAGGCTTCAAAAACACTTCTGATAGTTGGCGAAAATTTCATTAGAATTTGCCATTAATTTAAGTTATCTTCAGTTGAACGTATAAGACTTTCAAATTCTTTTAGAATGTTCTTTTTTTTAAAGTTATTAATCGATTAGTTAATTTCAAAAAAATTCAAAAACATAAAGTTCATTAAACTCTTTTGAACTACAATGCACCATTTCCGCGTTATTAGACATTCTGTTGCAGTTGATATTGTGGCTGTTGTAACAGTTATAAATACAAAAACAATGGCAGATTGTTGCAAACTATATATACAACACTGCATACTTTCGTTGCCAATCGTGTTTCATGTATGACCAGTTCTTTAAGAAAACTGTAGGAGAAAGCCTTTCTCTTCTTAAATGCAACAGCCATAGAAGAAAAACTAAAGACTTAAGAAACAAACTTGGTTGCACAGAGAAAAAGAAAACGAAGAAAAACTAGATAGAATGCAATTGCATGAATTTGTGTTTTTTAAAGTTTTACACAAACACTCTTTAAACTTAAATATTCATTATAGCAAACTACAATTTACTATCTAATTTTTGAAGAGTTCTTTGCCATTAGAAAAACATTAATCACAAAAGTTCAAATGAAATGCTGTTTAAAATATTAGTGACATTAGTTGAATGTTGAGTTTTTTTTTTTTTTTTTTTTTTTTTGTTAAATCATATTTATGGACTTGAGGCAACAAACAGAAAAATTAACTTCTTTTTTTTGTAGATGATGAAATGACTTACGGGCCATTATTAACTTGAACAAATTTTTGGTGATGGAACGTGTTACATTATTGTAGTTTTTGAAAATGCTTTTGCTTCTAGCCAGTGTATGGAACGATGGTTTGTTGGTTCTTTCGTTCAAAACTCTTTCATTTGTATGCGTACAACAAATGTTAAGTTCAACTGTAGGCCAATGAACTTTTTTATGTTGTGTTTTCATTGTTTTGTTATTTTAAATTTAACAATACTCTATTCTATAATGGGCTCATATATTTTTCTAAAAGTTTTTTTAAGTTCAACAAACTCCAAAAAGCCAAACAACAACAATAAAAAAAAAAGAGTTAAAACAGAATTCCCCATTATTATAATTTGTTTAATAATTATTTATTTATTCTTTTTATTTATTTATTCTTTTTTAACAAGAACGCTAAATTCTTTTAATTCAAAAATAATTTTACGCGTCAAGTATAAAAGTTCTGAAATAAAACTTGATATACATTTTTACTGCATGAAACTCCAGATCTCAATGGAAGTTGTTTGTAAATTATGACAGTAAATGTAAAATAAGTGAACCTATTTCGGTGTTTTTCGATATGTTTTCTTTTAATGATTTTATTAGCCAAAATTTCAGATCACCCAATTAGTAAAAAATTAAGCGAATATACACTCAAAAGAGATCTGCAATTACTATATGACAATTATTTGTGAAGTAATGCTATTGCAGTTATTTTAATTGCATTGCAGTTGTTTTACTCAGAGAAATAATTTTCAATGCTTTTGACTGTTGCTTTTTAAACATGTCACTAAAACTACTGCATGCATTATAATAACATTGTTTAAACACAGTGTGTGTATCTTTTGCACACACAATTTTAGTGAGAAAAGCGATATGGCGATTTTCTAGTAAAGGAATATGATAAACATGTTTTTGTTTCTTATTATTAGTCGGAAGAAGACGCGAAATTTTTATTAAATAAAGATTGGTTTTGGCGAAAAAAAAATCACAAAAACAAATTTATATTTCTCGTAGACATACATGTAGAAAGAATGATTTGGAAAAATATCGTGAAAATTAAAGTTGTATAAATAATGTTTCCGATTTGTGTTTTTTATTAAAAAATTAAATCAAGAATATTTACAAAGAATTATTTTTTTTTATATTTATATTCTTCTTAATGCTGGTAATGTTGTTTTAACTGCATTTGTAATTTTTACTACATTCGACAACTGATATTTAAAAATAGCAAATAACTACAATTGCGGTTTATTTAATTGCAAATTTAGTGTATACTTTTTTTACCTATATAATTTACTGAGTGTATAAAAACCAAAATATGTATGTATGTCGGAAAGCTTACATTTTTTCTCAATATTTAATAAGTTTATTTGATAACATTTAAGTAATAAATGTCTATTAGTGCTAACACTTTTTCCATTTTTTGTAAATATCGAAAAATACATGGCATATACACGGCTATGCCTTGAAAAAATATAAAGTTTCGATTAATTTTCCTTTTTAAACAGCAAAACAACAGAAACAATATTTATTAAGGCATATAAGACAGCACTCTCTTTCTTGTCTTTTCCATTTCAACGATAACGCATTTTAATATTCAGCAACTGTTCTTTCTTTTGTTTTGTTGTTTTTGTTTTTTATGTCTTATGCAAAGGGTCAATAACACCAACTTGACCATTGGGCACTTTTTGCTGTTGATGGAGAATTTTTGGCGTTCAGTGAACCCAAGTAAGTTTAAATGTTGTAAATTAAAATAAAACAAAAGAAAATGACGAGAAAAGAGATCATTAAATGGTGGTATAGCGTGAGTATCATAAAAAAAACAAAAGACTTAAGCAACAAACTTGTTACTTGTATAATTTGTAAATTCTACCAGAAAAAAAAGAAGAAACAAAGACATGTTTTGATTTATTATTTTTTTGAGTTTTGCATAATAATATATGTATGTGGTCTATTTATTATTAAATTATTTAATGATTAGAGACCAAAAGAAATAATTAAAACAAAATATATTGTTGGTCCAAGGAACAGCACTGAACTTTAAAGAGCATTATCTTCTAAAGTACATTGATTATTTCTATACTTTAAAAAACATTTGAAAGCCGTAGTTGTCTAGTTTACGATTTGCTGTTCAACATACCCGCGTTTTTTCTAAAATGCAAATGAGTTTTTTAATGAACAATTTAAAATACATTTTTGAAAATGAAACGTTATTTTTGTATTTCAAATCTTAAAGTAGATAACTTCAGCCTTCAGACGCTCTTGAAATTATTGAAATAGTCAATATACTTCAGAAGATAATGCACATAGAAAATAAAATAGTTGCAAATCGGTTGAAAATATAAGAAATCATTTGCTGAATAAGAAATTTTACACCAATTATAGAATTTTCTTAATTAGAACAGTAAAAATAGTCTTCCATTCAATAATTTTCTAATTCAACCAAATTTATTCTGCAATATTTCAATAATTGGTAAAACCAACCAATACTAAATTGAAAAAATTATTGTGGTAATGATCGGTAGACCCAACCGTTACAATAAATAAATATTAGTACTTGGAACTACGAATGTGTAGAACACAGAACAGATTTTCAATATTCTCTTCTTAATAAGATGTCAATAAAATCATTGAAACATTTTTTTTTTGATGTAAAACAAAATTAATAGTAATAATGTTAATCAACATAGGGAAAAGCTGAAAAAATCAAGAAATTGGAAGAAAATATTGTTCAATATAAAAATAAATATAATTCTAGTATTCTTACAAATATGTTGGTCTTCTTTTTTTTTAGTTGAAAAAATCTGTGCAGAAAACTCTTATGGAATTAAATAGCGTCTACAAGTAGAATACAATTCAGAGCTCAGAGATATTTAAAGGAATTCATGAATAATTCATTAATGTACTCCTGGTATCTCAGTAAGAAGACTTTTTCAGAGGATAATAAGCTCACAATTTGAAGGCGATATATTTAGCAAGGTAATTTATGTTTTTGATTTTTGTTTTGGTATTTTTTAACATTAATAATTTTTTTATATGTAAAAATATTTAATAAAATGGCGGTATATTGGAAACAGTGTTTTATTTATTTCGTAAGTAATTTTATAAAAATTTCGGTCGAGTGTACTGAATATGCTGTCCTTATATGGTAGACATAATAATGTGATAGTAGATGTGACTATCCAAATTCGATTGGCGACAAATTCGGTTATCACAACGAATATATTCTCTGTGTGTGCAAAATTCAGTGTTGTTATGATTTTTATGATATAATTAAAAATTATTTTAAAACTATTTTTAAAATAAATGTAGGCAGCTATTTTTTAAAAAATCAATAAAAATATTTAGTATTCTGGTCCCAAAAAAAGTCAAAATTGTTAGTTATTAAAAAACAAATATAAATTTTTCAAAAATGATAACGTTTTAAAAATCAAAGGGGGCGAAAAAAGTACAAAATTCAATCTAAAATTGCATTTGCATTACAAATACATTTTCGCAAGAAGGTTGTTATTTTTCAATTACAAATTTTAAATTAAACAATTTCATCTTTTATATGTTTTTTAAATCTTTGAAATAGTTCAGCGAACTGCGGAAATATGGCTCTTTAAAATTTACCGCTTTTAGCATTTTTTTGATTTCTTATAAAATTAAAAACGAGAATAAAAACACAATTTTAAGGAACTGAAAACTGTAATGAGTAATAGATGTCCTAGAGTATACGTATTCCAAATATTAACAAAATCAAAGGAATGGAGGTAAAAAAATGACCATGCTTTAACGTTCTCTCATGGAATGGACGATATTGGACGAAATAAATCTGAACCGCAATACAGTTTAGGTTGAAAAATCATCTCTAATATAAGGAGCCGTGTTTAACATATTAAAGAGAAAAGTTTAGATTTTTCTTATTTTTTTAGATGAAAAATACTGATTTTTGAACTATTTTCTTTTAACGAAATAATTCTTGCGAATAATGATATTATTCGCTATTCGGCCGAATGGTCAAAATATGCAAAATATGCCGAATACCGAATATTCGAGACATCTTTAGTAATAACGAATGTTGAACAAACTTTCTGTTGAATACATTGCTGACAAATATTATTCTTAGTCTTTTTTCGGGGTTTCATCCCATGACGTCAAAAAATCAAGGCTCCATTTTAACGATTAAACTCCGAAGAGTTTAACAACATAATTTTTTTCTTTTAGAAATGTTTAGGTTAAGAAGAAAACCGTTTATTTTCTCTAAAAATTATAAACACATAAATTTACAATTTACATAAATTTTTCGATTTATTGCAGCCATGTGGATCAAAAAAAAAAAATTTTGCAATAAAAAATAGTCCCTATATATAGTCCATAGTCCCTACGCTTCCATAGAAAGAAACAAACTAATTTCCCATCAAAAAATAACCTGGATTTGGTAAGCAGTAACTACATTTGTATGCTTCTAAAATAGCGCTTCACCGCCTTGCATACTATAAAGCAATTAGGGAAGGCATTTTGTCGTGCTTCCCAGAATGCCTTTTTTGAAGCAGTGAATAATGCTTACAATGAAGCAATAAAGTATGCATACCATGAAGCACTAATGTTGTCAACATACAAAAAAGCGCTTCTTAGTGCATAAGAAGTCATGAATTTATTGCTACTAAGAGCACATGAAAGAAGCGCTTTAAAAGAGACATACCAAGTGGGACATCGCGAACAAAAATCATGCCTTCTTTATTTGCTTTGGAAGCGCTTCGTTATCAAATAATGCCTTCCGGAAGTGCTTCTGGGTAATCACTATTTTTTGCTGGGTTATGAAAGAATTTGTTCACTTAAGTGTAAATAAATCTATTAACTAAATAAGAATTGCATGCATTAAATTCAATCTTAAAAATTCAAGCAATACAAAAATACATGTGGTATCATAATGAAAAACGTTTCTATATACTAGTTTAAAACTTTATATCATTATATATGCTTGTAAGTGTGGCAATATATTACGATATATGTATCTTCATATCTTATACTAAGTTGGATATAAGAAAATTCAAGCAAAGCAAAGAATAATTTAAACCATTTTTATTTTAGTTTTAATTTTTTGTTTTTTCGCACTAAATAAACCCTCGATCTTGCATTCAAATTAAAACCAAGTAATTTCTTGTACGTACAGTGTATTTAACCCTCAAACCGACCTATGCTTTTTTTGAAATGAAATGTATAATACGTATTCGGCATGAAAAATAAACAATATGTTCCTGTACCAAATTTTTTCTCGTTGCCCAACTTAGGTGATATGGTCCAAAAAAGGTTTAGAGTGAACCTTAAAAACTTTTCCATGAAAATTACTAAGTTTTGGCATAAATTATTCCTCTTACAAAGATATAACTAAGGTCCAAAAATTACACTATTCGTGTTTTTACTTAAGAAGATATGGAGATTTTCGTTTTTCGTTTTTCGAAACTACTAAACTAACTAAATATATTCTTTTTGACAAACTTCATAAAAATCTGACCGTATGTTTTCAAGTTAAGACGAGTCCTTTAGGGATATCCTATTGAAATCCGGTATGTCATTGAACCAAAATAGAGCTTTTTAAAAAGCTTTAGCTTAAGCTGTCACCACAAATAACTTAAAAATATATTTTGTAAACTCGGGTTTCTATTGAAATAGCTTAATTTCTTATTATAAACACACAATCGGCTCATTTATGACCAATTTTAAATACCCCTCCTGGAGCCGGGCTTGTTGGTTAGAGGGTTAAGAAACCGAAATGTACACTAGAGTGGTCAGAAAAAAATTAAAGTTGGATTTTGCGAGCTCTACAAAATTGGCCCCATTCTTAATTGTCATGAGATCAGCTTATGTATGCCATTTTTCGGATCAGATGTAATGTGATGTTTAGTCATATGTAATATTATATATATTCACATATACATAATTAAAACGGGACTTTTTTCGACGGGATGTCAACAACACCCTTTCAATGCCTTTTGAGAAGGTATACAACAATGATCAATTTTTAATCCAATCAATTTTTCATATTTTAAAACGCGATATATCCGCAACCGATAGAGATAACAACCCAAAACTTTGATGATACTTGGATGATACAAAACTTGATACTTGGATGATACAAAACTTGGATATGATACTCACCTTTCATACCAAATTTGGCTAACATTGAAGGGGCTGGAAGTGGATGAGTCACATATAATTCCACATAGAAATGGTCTTAGAATTAAAAATCTTGCTTTCACGCTCCAACCTAATATACGTACAGACTCAAATATGTTAATGGCCTTGTCTTACTAAGGAAATAGTTACTACTATTTTGAAAGGATGCGAAAGGGTTAACACCCTTTTTTTTAGTTTGTAAGAAATCACTCACATTTTATGACCGAGCTGCTGTTCGAATTCCACGCTTCAGAGAAAATATTTATGACACTAAACAATTGTTAAACAATGACCTTGCTTTAATTTCTTCACCATTGATTGTTTTAAACACAATAACATGACTATTTTCCAAGTATTTGGGTAATTTAAACTACAAGCGAAACGGCATAAATATGTGTGAATGTACAAACTAACTAAATCGTGTTTATATTTCAGAAAAACGTTTGTCAAAGGATTATAAATGAAATTTTGTTCGTTTAGTAGCATGTCTAAAATGTTGCTTATTTTAGCAAGTCAGAATTATGGAAATTTTAGTATTAAGTTAATTTTAAAAGTCCTTGGGCAATCTAAATCGAATTTTACATTTAATAATAACAATGATATCGGAAATCTTGTTTTAAATAAACATACTATTTCATTAGTTATCTTCCTTATGACTATCACCTGACATCACAACCTGTTATGAGAACATTATTAACATTATGTGCCCTAGTCTATCTATCTACCTGTCTTGATTTGCTTTCTCTGCACCTTCCTTGAAATGTTTGTACATCCATTACAACACTATTTGCTACTGCTGATTGAAATTGTCATTAGTCACGGAATATAATCCGTTTCCGCCGTCAATCATACCTTTTACGAAACGAACAGAAAAAAGCACAGAATTTCAAATATTTATCCATTCCCATGCATGCGATGCTGATCTTGAGAGCACCGCTATGCTAACACCAACACAATGACGAAATACGAAAGGATTGGAATGTAAACTGCTGCTACTGGATATTCTTCTTCTGCTTGCTACAGACTACAGTTATTTTGGGATATGCGTGATCTTCTTACCTTTTTGTTGTGCACGCACTTTAGAGGTGTTAAGGGGGATGTTTTTTTTTTTATTCCACTTGCTGCTTTTTTTATATAAAGATTTAAAGAGTTTTCTTGGATATTCTTGTGATCACCATCATATGGTGTTTTAATCACATAAAAACCCTTTATACATATATCGAGTATAGCATAAGGATTGTTTATTGCGTGATTTTCAAATACAAAATTTATTTCTTCTCATTGTATTTGTATAATTATGATGAAATATGTTGGAGTTTTGTTTTTTCAAACGGAAATTCTATTCAAATTTTCCTTTGTTCTTTCAATATGTAGATATTTGAAAAGGATAAATATTTAATTCAAATATATGTTTGATAGAACATTACACAGAGAGAATTATCTGCATAATATGAATGAATTTTTGCATTAGATCTATGAATTGCCAATGGAACTCGTCCATTGAAAATTTTCATTAAATTTGTGTAGTTTCATTTTGAATTGTCAGGTTTGAGATCAAAATTGAATGTTACTACTACAAATAGAAAATACTAATTGTTAATATATGTAAGAGAAGATGAACAAAATCTTGTAGGAATCAGCGCTAGAGGGGGATCATAAAATTTAATGAAGAATTTTATATTATTTATTAAAAATTGCATGCGCCTAATAAAAAAGTTTCATTAAAAATTGTTTCTTTAAAACTATGAAGCTTTTTCATGAAGTTTAAGAAACTTTCAATTCACATTGTGAAGAAACTTCATTGGTTTAGTGAAAAAATTTCATTAAAACTGCATTTCTCTCTGTGTAGGCATCTATGTAATGCATAACGGTTTATTTATATTATGATATATCCGCCAACAATGCTCACAACATACATTTTTTTAGCGTTGATTGTTTCCAAATACAATTGATAACGGTTTTAAAAAACAGTTGGTATCAGATTTAAGTTGTATTATGATTCTGTCATTTGCTTATCAAAATTAGTGAAGGATGTATGTGCATATGTTTGCAATTAAAAGGTAACAGTAGTTTGCAAGATGTGGAATTAAAAATAAATGGAAAATAACACGGCGCTACAAAAATATGTTTGCAATCACTTTTCAAGTGCGTGAGGTCGTGCTATTTATTTGGTAGCAACTGTATAAACAAAGTTTGTACAGTTTTATTAGTTTTTTGTTTTTATATACATCGAGATTATTTTTATGTTACTTTGACGAGCTTTCAACCTCCGTATACTTACATAAATAAATCAAATCAAACATATTAGCTAGGTTGATACTAGTATTTCGATCTGGCTAAAGATCACATCCGAACCCGAAGTTTTAGAAAATCTAGAGCCTCTAGAATCGGCAGAACTTTAACAAAAAACATATTCATCATCAATTTTGCTACATTATTGTCTTCTTTTCAAATTTGAAAATGATTATAGGAACTTTGTTTTCAAGCAAATTTACATCAAACTATTTTTTTGAACGCTGCCAGCAAACAAGCTCCAAAATGAGTCAGAAATTGGCTCAAAAAATATTGTTAAAATTTAAAATTTGTGGTGGTTCATCAGAAAGAGCCTTCCTTTTTGATTCAAACACGACTCAGAAACTATAAAGAAAAATATTCTATAGGCTCAAAAATCATTCGTTTTTGTGCAGCTTTTTTTTATTGTTCATATATATATTTAAATTCAATTAAATTTCTGAATCAGTTCTGAACCATTTCTTGGATTAAATAATTTTCTTAAAATTTTTGAGTCGTTTTTTTGAAAAATATTTTACATATGGATTAGTACACTTAGAATATTATGTAGGTTAAGACCACTGTATATCTAGGTAAAACAAATTAAATTTCACTTGAAGAAAGGACGACTTACATTTCAGTAAATTTAACTAACATTGTCATTTGTTTTTTACTGATCAAAAAAATGAACCACAATTGTAGTAAAAATGAACCACAAACATTTATTTGTGTTATTTTTTTAAATAAAAAACGTACTGTATAAAATGAATATAAAATCATAATACAGTTAATTGACGTGGTTTGCTTTTTTAAATAAACTACAATTGTACTCAAATTGTAATGAACGAAAACAGACAAATCGTTTTTTTAAGGGGCATCTTAATATGCAGCCATCTGACTTTAAATGCTGCAATATATAGTTTTACATAAAAGAAGATCTACATGTTTTGGTATGCAACGATATATCTTTACATATAACTACGAATAGGTCAAGATATCGTTTTATCCAAAAAAAAAAAAATACATTTTTTAATACTACACTATATGTTATTTTATATAATTATACATGTATTCGTACACAATTAGATTAGCCATATATAATTATATATGACATATACGACATATATTGGTCGATATATAATAAGATGTAATTATATGTGGCATCGTAAAAAAAAATTAGAGGGAAAAAATGTTATATATAAATATACATACACATATCTATTTACATCTAATAGAATGCAATAACATATATATTTCTATAAAATAATGCATGATTATATGTAAACGTTTTTACTCGGGATATCCAAATTTAATCAAAATCTGAAATTTACTAAAGAATGGCCCAGTTATAATCTGGACGCACAAAAGTAGTTATAACTTTGTAAATAACAGACACATTTTTATAAGTTATACACCAAATTAAAGGAAATTTATTCAGCTTTAAGGAAAATCATACAAATAATGTTATATATAAATATACATACACATATCTATTTACATCTAATAGAATGCAATAACATATATATTTCTATAAAATAATGCATGATTATATGTAAACGTTTTTACTCGGGATATCCAAATTTAATCAAAATCTGAAATTTAATAAAGAATGGCCCAGTTATAATCTGGACGCACAAAAGTTGTTATAACTTTGTAAATAACAGACACATTTTTATAAATTATACACCAAATTAAAGGAAATTTATTCAGCTTTAAGGAAAATCATACAAATAAATTAATTTTCTTTGTTACGAATAAAAGAACGGACATGTTTGTTGATGCTCCCCATTAATTTTTGCACATCCTTCGGCTTTACTCTGGTTCCATTTTTGTAACATTATAACTTCATTTTTTGCTTCTTTATTACTCTTCTTCAATTTATTTTTTACATTTGCCCAATATCTTTCGATTGGTCGAAATTGTGGGCAGTTAGGTAGTTAGTTTTAAAAAATTTCGAACCACTGAATATTGGATTTTCTAAGAAAGTGTGCAAAATTTCTTCACGTCTTTTTTATTCCATGGCGTCTGTACGTAATACTATTCGAATGACAGACTTGGAAATTATGTCAAATAACGGTATATGTCTTGTCAACAACATATGTAAATGGTTTAAAATTTCATACACTGGGACGCTGTAACAACGTTATGAATGCGTCCAGATTATAACTGGGCCATTCTTTATATGAATCAAATTACATAAAGTAATTGTTTGTAACAAATGGAAGTTTTTTGATTAATTTAAAAGCTTTACACTATTGTATAACATAACAAGTAATATAATATAAATTGCGTTTTATGGGTCTTTTTTGTCCCCAGGGCACTAAGAGTTAACGAGTTTTTAATTAAAAGTACAGATAACACTGTACAACTCGAAAAATACAACAAGAGTACCGACCATTGATCCTAAATATTTCGGCCACGCTGATTTTAATGGCGTACCCAGTTTTTTCACTTATGTAGAAGATTTTTCGCAAATTTGCATTAAAGTTTTGAATGTTTCAACGCAGTGTTTTATACATAAAATTTTAAAAATCAAATATTTCATCATAGTTTTTATGATAAATACATAAAAGAGATTCATTAACATACGGGTATCAAATTTGGTTAATAAATGTGAAGCATTAACAAGTAAATCCGTGGCACATTTTGCGTTTTTTTCCCATGAACCGCACTTTTTTTTCTATATTACAATAAATAAATGTTCAGATTTGTCTTTTTGCTTATATTCAAAAATGCTTTGATCGATTGCGAAATAGGATGATAAATTGTGCAAAACTGGTAAAATATAGTAAAAAATTAAAACGAAATGTTTGGGATCAATGGTCGGTACTCTTCTTTTCGATTTTAGGGGTCAATTTTGTAGCGCAGGGTTATTATAGTCTGATCAAATTTAAGTGAAATTTTTCCGAATTTAATTTTAAAAATTTTTATATTTTTTTCTTTAATTACAACTATTATATTATGAAAACATTAATCGACATCTCCAAATTAGGCATTGTAAAAATCTTGAAAATAACTTTTCAAAAACATGTTTTTCCGTTTTTATCAAATTTGCAGTCATTTTAGATTTTGGGCTAAAGTGGGTTAATGATATCCGATGACGTCAGAATTCCATATCTGAATAATTTTGAGTATATTAAAGAAATAAATGGTATTAAAAATTAAATTTTTCAAAATTTTCGAGTTTTGGGCATTTTCAATTAAAATACACTTCTTTCAAAAATGAAAAATTTTTGGTCGAAATACCGCACAAAAAATCGATTTCTTCCACTTTTAACCATCTACAACACACTTGGGGATTCTAATGACAAATCTATTTCTATAGATATTCAATGTCTTACACGATATCTAACTGAATTCGAGTTTCTTTAAGTTCCATGCATGTGGCTCTTATAAGTACTTATGTTTTTCTGTTTAATTGTACACTTTAAGTAAAAAGGTTATGGGAATTATAAGTTTTATAAATTTATTCAGACATTTTGAACTGACTTCAAATTGACAAAAATGCAATAATATTAATTGAAAGTTTTTAAATATATTTAATTAAAAATATAATTGGATCAATTAAACTTTTAATTGAAATCAAATTTTATTTCATCCAAATATTTAATTGAAAATTTTTGTTAATAATTTTTTGCTGTGTATATTCCGGTATTTAAAAACACTGATTACGATGTATCGAATTTTTAAGCTAGTTTCATCATAAAATGGTCTAAAATAATTTTTTTTTATAAAAATTTACGAAGAAAACTTTCGAAAAAAATGTTTCGTAATTAATTTTTGCACCTTACTTTTACACAAAGCCGCAATAGGCATACAAAATTGAGGGTAGAGATTCAAAATATTATTTTAAGATCTCAACCAACTTAATTGATTACAAAATTTTATAAATGGCAGCACTGAAAATAATGTTCATTGTAATGGAATCACCCTTTTGCAGTTGGTTTTAGTGACAATATAGTAAGTGAAAATCTACGATTAACTTACAAGGGAGGTATCCCGACTCGGGTACTCAGATCTTAATGAACTTTGGATATGTTGTAGAGGAGAGAAATCTTAGGGACACTTGTTTTATTTATATTTTTTTTTTTGAGGAACTGTGGACAAATTTGATATAAAATGAAAGCTTTTTTGAAGACACATTTACTGGCATATAAAACACGTTTAAAATTCACTCCACTTATTAAAACAAAACTTAGTTATGTAACATTAAGGCTGGTGCTTATTTAAGGAATTTTAATTGGATTAAAATAAAAACTATGCATAATCGAGGGGGTATCTAAGCTTTAACCTATATTTCCCAAAGACCTTGTTTCCCAATATTTCAAATATTTAAAAAACGTGGCAACTAAAGCTCTACGATATAGGCAATATGGATAAATTTTAGACATGTTTTCATACAAAAACATATGCATCTTTCAAACCACCATGTTAACCTATAAACGGGCGATTGGAAGCTAAAAAATGCGTGACTCTATTTTTTGCACCTCTACAACCAACATATCCAAGTTTATTTAAATTTGCGGTTTCGTCTCGGTATACTCTCCTTGTTAGCTAGATCGCATTCTTGACATATCAATTGCATTGTAATACTGAATATATATAATTATATTCTACTTAAAAGGGAACTCGGCCCAATCTTATGTTTAGAAGATAAGAAGGTAGAGAAAAATAGTTTGGTAATTTAGATTTTTAAGAATTTCCAATTTGATTACAAAGATTTAGTCGGCCGCTAAAAAAAACATACGTTATCCTTAATTTTGTCTCCGTTAGAGTCTCCTTGTTAGTGACAATTATAAAAAATTCAGTAAATATGTGTTAATCTATCGATAGTGTATATACATACACATCTGCATAGAACATATGCATGTTTAATGAAAACGAATCACATTTAATAATCACACCGTTAGTTTAATGAAAGCGCTAAAAAAAGAACAAAAAAAAACTAACATCCTGTAATAATTGTGTACGTATAAATTCAATATGTTTTCGCCGAAGTAACGTTTAAATTTTCCCTCACATTTTGAGAATACATGTTGTACATTGTATGATTACGATGATATCAAAGACACATCAAATCTTCCCCAAATAATAAAGAATATTTTTATTAAAAAATAAACTAAAAGTATTCAGCTCAATTATGTACCGCTATAAACTATGAAAAGAAAGGATTTTTGTAAAACAAAAAAAACATAAAAAACGCCTTCACTATTGCTGTGATCATGTAACCAACCACCACCTGACAGCATTAAAAGAAGAAAGGAAACATACAGTTAGGCTTTTCATGCCAGACACCTCGCGACTAAGAGAGAAGCATCCTGTGAAATGCAGACATACACTGATGATGTTGGGAATCTGATTGTTTTTTTTTTTTTTCTTTTTTTAATTTAGAATATTTTCTCACATCTGTCGCTATAAAACGAAGATAATAAAACATGCACAATAAAGAAAAGCGAGAAAATCTTTCGCCTTTTTGTTTGTAAGGATAATACCGTTTTTTCCAATTATTTTACATCCTTTTACTAGTAATTATGATGTCATGTGATTCAATAATGAATGAAGAAGGGTGTACCTCTACACATATTGATGATTATTATGTAATAAAGACTGAGATCGAAATATGCATAACATGGTTTTCACTTGAAAGTTTTCTCTTACGTAAATATTTCAAATTTTTATAATCACTTTAGCTTTGAAACACATTTCAGAAATTGTGTACCAAAAATTAGTCTTGTCGGAAGTTTATGTTGCCTTTAAATGACTCATACACAAAACAGGCATTAAATCATTTGCAAAAATTTCTCCGAAATTTTTAATCGGACTTTGAAACAAGTGCTAAAAAGTATTCATAACTGTCTAAAAATATGGTATTAGGGGTTATATATTAGCACAGGGACCATAATTTTATAGATCTGTGACAAAAAAACCAGGTTAGATCCTTTTATTTCTCACTCAAATAACGCGTGGCATTAATGAGGTAAGAAATGGTGTAGTTAGTGAGGTAATATGTGGCAGAACTATTCCACAGTGGTGCGTTAGGGGAGGAAACTGTTATAACTCCATAACACACTACACGGTGTCCATAATTAATTATATGATCTTGGATAGTGCCCTTATAACAATTCACAGAATTCCTGGGCACAAAACAAAAACAAAAATTTTTAGTCAGAACAATCGAATCTGAATAACTTCATAGTACTTTGACCAGTAGAGTAATATTTGGCTATTTGTTAAACAGTTACGACAACCATTACACACAAGTATTGCCAATAATGCCTAAAAGTTTTGACGAAAAACGCCGGCATCAAACCAAACCTCTATGAAATATATAGTAAAATTCATAAAAGGGGCCTTAATTGTTTCTTAAAGTACCCATAAATTGTATCTTAAACTAAATTTTCGTAAATTTTTACAATTGAATATATTTATTTTATTTTTTTTTTATTTTATTTTATTTTATTTTATTAATTAATAATCATATACAAATTATATACTATTGCCCTAACCGAGCACTAGCTACTATGGCTTTCGGCGCGTTGTAGCGAAAACAGACCAGTGCCTCTGGTGGGAATCGAACCCACGACCCCCGCACTGATAAGACAGCACGCTACCAACTAGTCTACCGAGGCGCACCAATTAAATATAAATTTGCATAATTTTTTCTTCAATAAATGACAACTTTTGTTAAAATGTATGAATTATTACGACTTTTTTGTTGTTATAGTTATTTTGATCTCAGTCTTTACGATGTAAATTTGACATATTACAATTTTCTCAATAGTTTTATTAAGAAATATAGGTTTTCGGAAATAGTCATATTAAAGCTTTAAACTGTGTTAGTAAGTAAAGGGTTTCATTTTAACTAGAACGGAAACGTGAAAAACAATGATTTATAAAATGGGTCGCAATTTGAAGATATTTTAAAGTAAACATGTTCTATTCATAGCTTAAAATATAGGTCATGTAACAAAAAGATTTCAAATGTTTAAAATATTTTTTTATAAATATTTACACTCATAGATATAAGTCTGTGAAAATAGTTGAAAAAGTTGCTAAAAATTAGTTAAAAATTACGTTGCAGAAAAAATTGCCAAAATTAGCAGAATTTGTTTACTAAATATTAGTAAAATAAAAACAGCAAAACAAATGTTAAGTCTACTAAATTTTAGTTAAATTTGAAGTTGATTGCATGAAAACGGGCTTGTTTGTTGGTATACATAACTAAGCGCCACCTATTGGTGAAAAATTCTACTATAACTATAGCACACATATATCTGTGTATTTTTGAATAATCTTATTAGAATAATAAAATACAGAGTTGTATTTGTCTTTGCTAAAAACTATATATGAAAATAATATTAAATTAAGTTAAAATATTTAAATATGTATTCATAAAAAAAAATTATATATATATCGCACTTCTTCTAAAAAAGGTTCATAGCTCAAAATCCATTTTTTTTTTTGCAAGAAAACTGTCTCTACATACTGTACAAATCTTAGATCGGGTTTATTGTTGCTAAAGAGTACAGAGACCGATCTAAGATTTATGCAGTGAGTAGAGATGATCACTGTATGTCGTTTCCTTGCAAAAAATGGACTTTGAGTTATGACCCTTTTGTTGAATACAATTTTGAGTTATGAGTCGTTTGTTGAGCAAATGCGATATGACTTTGTCTAAAAGAAAATTATGAAATACATAAATAATCATCACTAATCATCTTATAACCACCAAAAACACTGATTACAGTAATCCAGTTAAAGTCAAAAAATGTCTGCATTTATTTTTAAACTTTTTTAAAAAATCACTTGTACTTTTTCTATAATTATTATTTTTTTATTAGTTTACTATAAAACTATATGCATAACTGTTTCCAACTATTTATCGAATACGACGTTTACACTTATAGTGTCTATTTTATACTGACACAACTTGATTCTGAAATTATTAAAAAAGTTTGTATTTTGTCAATGTAAACTATCAAAAACTTTTAACTAAAATCTCAATTTGAATTAAAAATTATTTAAAAACTTGCAACGTAGGATTTCTAACGGTTTTACTAATTTTTTAACTCACTTTTTTCTACAAGTGTAACTACTATGAAGCCATTTCTATCTTTTCCACTGCGTAATTTTTCCAATAACATTCAAAATATGTTTTCAGGTAGATTGCAAAATAAGTTCTGTAAGATTTTTCATAATTTTCCAGTTATTTTAAATACTTTAGCATCTCAGTTATTAGGGTGGCATTCAAGTTTCAACATTTAGTTTTTGTTAATGGCAGCATTTAACAAATTGAAGTTTAATTGAAAAAATAAAACAAAAAGGTTTATTTTTTACTTTGCTTTTTAAAAATATTTTAAAAAAAACCTATTTTAAAGTATCTTAAAATATTTGATATGTAATTTAAACATTTTTGTGATATTTTTTGTTGAAAACTCTTAAGAAATAATGGATTCTATTATCTTTTACTCTGAAAATTTCAATGTTTATTTAGTAAAAAACATAATGTATTTTCAGGAGGGGACAAAAGTGGTAAAAAGTACAAAAAAAAAGTTAAAAACTAAAAATAAAATTAAAAAAAACCGGTACAATAGACATTTGAATACATTTGGAAAAATTAGAATAACAGACCATAGAAATAAGCCATGAACCATTAAAATCGGCCCACTAGATTTTAAAAGCCATAACTTTAAATATCGACACATCGGAAAATTTTTAATGTTTTTTTTTTATTTTTAAACACAAATAACTCTTTTAACTTCTTTTTTATTTTTGCCAAAAATACTTTTCAAATATAATGTAAAAAATCGTTCGGTTTGAAATGGAATGACTCATAAGAGTGAAAACATATATTTATAAAGAATTTTAAAAATGCGCATTTTGAGATAGGGGCATTTGAACGAATTGACCCCAAAACATAACCTTTGACTCTTCCACGATAAAATTCAATATACATACATACATATACATATCAACGTAAAATATAAGGCTAACGCGAATTTAGTATCCCAGTATAGAAATGGTATTTACATATCATTCTTTTTTTGGACTGCCAGTAATGACAACTCTCTGGATTACTTTAATAACTACTTAATTTTCCCATTACTTCAATACAAAAAATAATCCATTGCCCATATATAATTATTTTTATCATTCTTTTATTTTTGAAAAACTTTTCGAAAATCTATTTTTAGACTCATTATTTTTTCAGCTCTAGTAAGTACATATATAACTACTTTTTTGATTTCTTGTAAGTTGGAAAGTACTAACATATTGTGCAAGCAAGTCACTTATGTCTTTGTCAAGTGTAACATACCAAGAAAGCTCAGATGGTAGATCTGTGGACTGACAACAACCTGGAGTCCCAGGTTTAAATTACGTGTGGGCATATTTTTTTTATTTTATTAAATTTAGTTTTTTTAATTCATTACTTTTGCAAATACTGGTAAGCATATAGGTAACCAGATATTTTCTGATTTTTCGTAAGGTGTTCAGTAATGATATGTCATTATTTTTCGCGACATCACTATATAAATTTTTTAATTTTATTTTATTTCGAAATTTAATATTTAAAAAATAATAATAAATAAAAGTAAAGAGATTTGTAAGGACAATTGCAAGTAGAGATTTGTACACACAGAGAACAATTTAGCTATTTGCCAACTGAAATTGGGTTACTACAACTCAAATTTGGTTATTAAGAATTTCAGTCGGTTGGTACAACTGTACATTAGTTTTCACAACAAAGCTCGGTTAATTCAACCAACACTTATTTTCAACACTCAAAATATTCAAAAATCTGATGTTAATATCGTTGTTCTAACTGAATTTATAAGTTGTTACCTTTAAAATACACTTTTCAGTTCGGTTATCACTTAATTTCTATGTTTGTAAGGACAATTAGCAAATAAGTACTTATATGACCACTTTTCTACACTGGGTTATAGTGGATTTCATTGAAATCGGATATGGTTAATCTGAAAATGCCTATTTTTGTGTCAAATTGACATGTTTTCACTCATAATTTAATCTGCTTATTAGATGAATAATTTTATTCTTAATTATTTTGTTTTGGATGCATTCAAATATAAAATGTATTTCTAACATTTACAAAATTTTAATTTGTTTGCATTAAGCTTTAAGATAATAGAAAAACGAAAAGTTATGAAAACCAAAATGATGAAAAAATAACCATTTGGGAACGGTCGGCTAACGCCCGAAATGTCATGAATGAAGAATGATTATAGGAATCATTTTTACCATCTCAAAAAAAATTAAATATTCATTTTAAAATGTATCAAACTTCTTCTTTTTAATCTTCTATACACAAATAACTGTTGATTGGTCGATTTTTAAAAATTTAAATGAAAACTAATAGCACACATGCGCACGAACCTTTCAATTTAAATTCCACCCTAGAGACTTTTTTTGTTTTTGTTTTTAATTTTTTACTAAACAAAAACCACCAACATATTTTTATGTTTGCACTACAAAACATTTGTACCTGAAGCATGATTTATGTATATTCCTGATAGTTTAAATCATAATTGCGTTGTTTTATTAGTGTTGTCCTGTTTTGCTGTCATAAAATTATGATTTATTATTTCGCTTTCAAAGAAAATGCCTCGTTGTTATGTTATGTAATGTAATGTGTAACGTTTGTTGTTACGCAATTTAAACTGAAAAGAAGAAAAGAAGGAGAAAAAGTAACAAAAATGTACGAACTTTTACATTTGACAGTCATTGTTGTTAAGGATAATTGTTCCTTTTTCTTTTTTACTGTGCAGAAGACAAAATCAACTAAAAATTAACCGTGAAAAACTAAAACATATTTTGAAACATCTTTTAAATATTGAAAAATATTTCGGTTTTCGTTTCTTTTTTTAGCTAAATGTTACGAAGGTCATTTGTTATGACATAAAAATGAATTATGACTAATTTCAGGGATACGAGATATAGAACAATATGGATAAATTCACTTACATTTTTTATCTTTTTTAAACTTTTAACTGTCATGGAGATATTGAGTAAAGATTTGTATTTTCTTCAAATACTATACTCAAAAAGAAAAGTCCGTAAAGTTAGCAGAAAAGTTAGTTGAGTCAGCATAATTTTTGCTTGGAGGATCATTGGAGAAAAATATCTGCAAAGGTGTTTTGCTGAACATCAGTGAGCTGATGTCAGCAAACTTATTTGCTGGCACTTAGTGCAATGCAAATTAAAATCGACTTGTGGAAAATCAACAAAAATTTTTGCTTTAGCTTAGTAGATTGAAAAAAACTGAAAAATTTAGTACAAAATGTGTACTTTAGTTTATTTATTTTGTTGAAATTTAAATCTATTTTGTTGTGATTGTTTTAATTATGTATAAAAATGTAAAGACGTGCACATCGTTAGTATAATGCAATTAAATAAAAAAGTCTCGAAATACACAAAATATTTTATTAATAACATTATGAACAAAACATAATAATTCCCAATTACTTATGTATATGCATGTGTGTATATTATGGTGACCCGAATTCGACTTGGTTGAAATACAACCACTCAATCGATGCATATTAAAGAAGTGAATATGCATGAATATGTATGTATGACGCAATTTTACATTTTGCAAATGATTCAAAATATCGCTAAATATAAAAACCCTTTATCTTTTAAAAACAACTACCTGAAACTGGCATTTATTGTTTTGTACAGTCGGACCAAATATTTTATATTTTATTTTTGCCTGTATCCCCAATTTATTCAAATATGGTTTTGTACAGTAGCTTCACACCGTATTTTATTTTTGCCTGCTTTCAAATTTATCAAATTTATCAAAATATCATTAATTTCGTAATTTTTTTAAATTAGTATAATTAATTTATTTATTGTTTTATTTATATTTTTTTAGTACTCACAATTTGTATGCGTGCCTTTGCTTGATGTGTAGTACACAAAAGAAAAAATTAAATGAACGAAAACAATCTCGCTTGCATTTAGTGTAAGTCTTATAATGGTTGCGTTTGTTTGTATATTTTGTTCTCTATTTCGTCCATACAAGCTGCAACATCTGCATCAAGTCTTTTTACGTGTTCTCCGTGCTATTAATGTGTTTATCAGCACAATTTTGGAAGCAAAGTAAATTTGTTAAACATTAGCTCAAAATTGGTTTTTTGCCAAAAAAAAAACAAATTGCTGAAAGTTAGTCAAATATTCAACTAACATTTTCTGAACCTGTAAATGAAAGAACGATGAAATTATATTAATGATGACAAATGAAAATTTTAAACTAAAATCGATGCTTTAAAACCAATAACTTTAAAAATTTTAGAAAATATCTGCAGTTAAATTTGCTCTAAAACAAGCAATTTCTTCGAATATGTAAAAATTTATTCAATGTTGTCCACTTTTCCCATTACAATGTTCGATTTTTCTTCTTCTTCCCAGTGCTTAGATGCCTACATACACGGTAGGTATCTAAGCACATTAAGGGCATCAGAAGTAGAAATACCCTTAGGTTCTAAACATTTCCCCAAGTAAAAACATTCTGATTTTAAGAACATTTTCTACAACAAAATCTTCATATAGAGAAATCACCAGGTCCTAAGTTATGTTAAAGAAACCCTGCTACATTCTGAAATCATCATCCTACAGCCAGAGAAAAGCAGAAATAAGTTTTATCAATTTTCATCCAATGTAACAATTTAATCAATATTTATGAAACATTTCATAAACAACAAGAATTATAATGACCATATCATGGTCTCCGTGAAGTTTTTCTACACAAAAATAATGGAAGACTTATTAATACAAAATATCCTTTATGTATAAAGTGAAGCATTTCATAAATATCATGAAATTGATTTTGGTTTTTATGAAATGGTTCATAAATACTATGAAACGTTACATTGGATGAAAATTGATTAAACATTTCATAAATATTATAAAGTTTTTCCTTTGAGTGTATTAAAAAACAAAACAATGGAAAATGGATGTTTTTTGAAATCTTACGAAATTATTAAATTTTATTTCGACTTGGTGGCTGGACTGCGCACTTAACAAAATGAGTGAAAATCAGCATGAAATTTTTTGTTTGTGAAATGATATGGAATCATTCCAAGTCATCATCGGATATGGGCATTCGTAAACACTAAAGCGGTGTTTCTGCTGTTTTGCATTCGTGGCTTAGGGATATTTGACATCAAGTTTAAGAGCAAACTCATATGCCAATTGTTGTCATTCAGTGATGCTTAAGTCCTAATAGTGTTTGGCGCACTTCACCACGTAGTCGACAGGCGCGTTCTCTTGATCTTCATTAAAAACCAACACAAAGAGCTAGAAACAAAATTTGAAGAAGCCAGTGATCTTTTTCGATTTATTATCATCTTTGATTTCTAGGTAAACATAACACTAAGGGTCCATGATTTTTCGAAAGTAGAGATATTTTTGAAAAAAATATATTCTTTCGGTTACGAATAGTTAAAAAATAAAACCATTTGAACAGTTAAGCAAAATTTGAATTTTTCCAAAAGTTATTCGGCTGTGCAAGACTGTGTTCTAAAATTGTATTTGATTCATATTTAACTTTTTTCTATTAAATGAACAATGTACAAAAATAATTCACTTAAATTTCGAATGAAAATGTTTAAGATGAGAAATAAATTTTAATAAAATTTTTACTTTCAACCGAAAATGAAATACAGATCATGCCCGATTGTTAATTTTTTTTTTTTAAAAGTAACGAATAACAATGCACAATAATAATTTTGTGGTTGTGTGCTAATACATACATACATATTCTTGCATATATTTCAATAGATTTAATGAAAACTTTAGAGAAAACGTATGTATTCGTACATAATTAGATTAAGCATATTTGGTCGATATGTTATAAGGTGGGGCATCGTATTAAAAATTTTAGAAGAAATATTTTTATATATAACCATACATAAACATATGTATTCACATATTATAACGTGCAATAACGTATATATTTATATAAAATAATGCATGATTATATGTAAACGTTTTTACTCTGGACATTATTTTTTAAAGAAATTGCAAACTCAAAACGAATTCTCTATTTACAGCAAAAAATGCAGCAAGGCTGACAAACCAAATTCCGATCTCACGAATGAAAATGTGGAGAGAATAAGATGAAGAAATGCTATTTAATCAAAATCCGTTGCGTGTGTTGTAAGATTTAATTTTAAATAAAAAGTCTAAATATATATATTAGAGTTCGTTTTCAAATTTTTTTTGATTTTGATTTCTGGATATTATCACTTTTTAGAAGGTTTTTGTATCAATAAAAATAATGGCGTATTTTTTTTTTTTTTAATTCCAACTCCTTCCCCTGCCTATAGGCGACTAAAATCACGGATTTTGGGTCCCTTTTCCCATACAACAAAAACGGCTTAATATATGCTAAATCTGACTTCAGTATTCGGCTCTACGGGAAAACTTAGGCCCATAAGCTTTTTTTAGTTTTTGGAATGCACCAGAATGCATAATAAGAGTGGTCCAAAAAAATAATTTTTTAAAAAAAAATTTAAGTATTTATTTTTGTTAATATACAATGAAAAAATACTTACATCTGACAAAAATGGTCCAAAAATTTTAATTTTGTAGTTACCCGTTCAAAAGTTATTAAAGTTTAAAAATTTAATTTTTTAGTGAATACAAAATAATTTATTGGTTTTGTAATTTCTATTTAACAACAATTGTAATTAATTCTATTACTTTCCACAGCAGATAAAGCTAAGCAATTTAAATTATCTTAATTTTTAACTAAACACGAGTTGTTCAGGCGCGAAATATTACCAACAAGTTGTTCGGTGTAAATACTTGTTGATTGTATATTTTTAGCTTGTTCGATTGCATTACGAAAACATTTCTGGGCTGGCCACTCAACAGCGTTATAAAGCATAAAGGATATGTTAATTTCAAAATTAACCAGAGTTTTTAAACTTTGAAGAGTAATAAAATCAAACGGTGACTTACTAAAAGCGGAATCAATATATGCCAACTTGTTAGCTGCATCAACAACATTATTAACCACTTCTTCTCCCTCTTCTACTTCTATAAAATCTTTTTTATATAGCATTTATTATATTTATAATTATATTTATTATATAACTTATGAACGGGTTGCTATAAAATAAAAATGTTTGCAGAATTTTTCTCAGCTAGGAGTTGGTTGGTTGGTTTAAGTGGCAGCTCACGCTAATCGTGAGCATCAAGTAGAGTCAAAAAGCGACTCCGTTTTGAAGAGACCACACTACCCGTAAGGAACTGGTATCCGGAGTACTAGACCCACCCCGTTCGGTTAAGATAACGTATGAGATCACCGAATCCCGCACGTGATATTACCGAGAGGTCGTCCAGTATATGGTCACCCAAGATCCGGAGTCGAATATTCTGCAGCGCCGGACAATCGCAGAGAAGATGCTCCACAGTCTCCTCCTCGCCCGGTATGCCGCAGCTGCGACAATGCGAACCGCGTACAATCCCAAGTCTATTGCCATGCCTACCAATCAGCCAGTGACCGGTCAGAACAGCCGTCAGCCTCGAGACATCCCTCCTGCTCCTGCTCAGGAGAGAGTTTGTACGCACTAGGTCGTAGTTGGGCCACGTAAGTCTCGCGGTCCTACAGGTATCCAAATTAGGATTACTTTTTCATTGTATATATAAAGAAAAATTAAATTTTTAAACTTTAATAACTTTTGAACGGGTAACTACAAAATTAAAATTTTTGGACCATTTTTCTCAGATGTAAGTGTTTTTTCATTGTATATTAACAAAAAAAATATTTTAATTTTTTATTTACAAAATTATTTTTTTGGACCACTCTAATTATGCATTCTGGTGCATTCCAAAAACTAAAAAAAGCTTATGGGCCTAAGTTTTCCCGTAGAATCGAATACCGAAGTCAGATTTGACATATATTTAGCCGTTTTTGTTGTATGGGAAAAGGGACCCAAAATCCGCGATTTGAGTCGCCTATAGGCACGGGAAGGAGTTGAAATTAAAAAAAAAAAAACGCCATTATTTTTATTGATACAAAAATCTATTTTTCAAAACTAACTCTAATATATATGTGTGTATTCGTAAGAGATGTGCACATTTTTTACAAATCTCTACTTATAAACTTCCAGGTGATATTTTTGCAATATCTCAGATTTATCTTTCCGGCGATAATTTGGCGATAATAAAATATCTCCAATTTATCAATCTGGAGAATTGCTTTCGTATTGCCTGCAAGCATCGCTTTCGCGTAACAGTTACTTTCGACGGAAGAAACTTTCGCTATACGAAAATGATAATTTCCGGCATATTTGGAATATTTTTCGTATTGCCATGTTTGATGGAAAATGTTGATAGTCATATTGCTAATGTTGTGGAACAATGGGTGCCACTTATTTAAAATATTAGAAATAAGGGGTATAAAAGCTTCTTGGTAAAGAAAAGTCGTCTAATGCACGAATTTTGTTTTGCAATGAAATTCATACCATGTATTTGTCTCGCAAAAAAATAATAATTTCTCTTAAAAAAATGTTTTTCGCTGACTACTTTCGGCGATATGAGGAAAAATAATTTAAAATTTATCTCGAAAACTAATACAAGTAAAACAAAAGTTTGTACCAAAAATTATTGCTCTTACCAAGACATAACCACAATCCAAAACTTTTTTGTGCTTCTTTTTAAGAAGATATGGCGATTTTCGCTCAATATTTTTTGTTCAAACTTTAGACTTTTGCTACTATTACTGATTGTCTTCTCCATACCAAATTTCAAAACGATCCGTCCATTACTTTATAAGTTAAGACAATGTCCTTTAGAGATATCCTGATAAAATCCTGTTCGTCCTTGAAGAAAAATAAGGACTGATTATTAAAGGTAATACTTCAATCTTACTTATACTTAATTTTCAAGAGTTTTAAATCAACTTAAATAAGTGTTTTAGTTGTTGGAAATCTCAGTTAATTAAAAAATAATTATTTTTTGAATATTTACAAAATTTGAACTTTAAAGATTTCTCGCGTTTTAACAGTGCACTGAATACGAACAGTTTCTTCGCAAAACTTTTAGCTAATTCACTTTTATATCGAACTATATCAATTTCTAAGTATAAAACACTCATTCGAATCATTTGGGTTCAATTTTATAAACGATGACAAATGTCATCGTCAGGCGTTAGAGGGTTAAAGTTTAACGATTACGAAAATCAAAAAAAAAAAGCCTAGACATCCCCTCGATTAAATTAAATCAGCATTATTATTGTTAATTTAAGCTCAAATCAAGAATTATACTGCACGCAGAAAACAGAGCATCATGTTATGATTGCAATGCGTAAAACTCATAATATGATCGTATCAATTATATTATGATTCTAAATGACGATGAAATCTTCCTCGGTAATCATAATATATATCAACCAGAAACATGGATATGATAATTAGGATCATAGTATGATCGTGTTGTGTCCACAATCATGGTCAATCATATTTTTTTCTGTGTGTGTGTTTCCACTTACATGTTTTGATTCATATATGAAAAATCTGCTTGTCAATGCTTTAAAATTGTAAATTTATGGTGATATTCTTTACTTATCACCAGTGCTAATATTTCATTCATTAATAAATAATTTTAATGTAATTTTTAAAGGGGATTTATAAAATAACAGTTATTTTATTTATAGTAACACTTACACAATTTCTGTTATTTTTTTTTTTTAATTAAAAAAAAATAAATTGAATTGTTAAAGTTGATTTTTAAGATAAAAATTAAATAATAATCTTGAATAAGGAATCTTCAAGAATACTTCTTTAGGAGTTAAGTGATTTTTTGAAACTAAAATGAACCTTGATACCGGATGCGTATTCCAAATACATTCATTAATTTTTATAAAACCTTCCAATTGCTTAATTTTTGACCCCGGCGTTAAAAGAACAAAATTTTAGATTCACACCTAAAAAAAAAATGCTTCTATTAATTGTTTGTCCTCTACAACATATCCAAGTATCATTCAAATCTGTGGATGGGTTCAGCACTGCGTAGTTTCTTTGTAAGTTAGAAGTTCTAGCAGCGATGATTTTTGTTTAAAATTTTCGTAAAAGCAACCGGTTATATTGACCTTAAATATAACCGGTTTATTAGAACTTGTTCCCCGTCAATTAAGTTCCGTGAAACAGGATACGATACTAGTTTCATGGAATCGATTCTAGGGCAACCAATTGTTATTGGAAGTTGAATAAATAAATTTAAAGAAAAATAAATTGTTTTTTTTTTCTCTCAATTTTTAAATTTTTTGTTTTTCGAAAAGAGTTTTGAAACAAAACATTTTCTTCTCCAGAAAAAAAACAAGAAACAATTTTTATTTTTATTTAAACAAGTCGATGGCAAAACACATAAAATATTTGTGCAATGTACGTTTGTATGCTGGTATGCATTTATCAACCAACTTGAAAATATTTTCGTACAACTGTTACACGAAGAAAAAAGCACCGTTAGCCCACTGCAACGTCAGTTCTTTTCTTATTGTATTATTTTTTTTGCAGTCACTATCGGTCATTGGCTTAACACACATTTTTCATTTCGTTGCGGAAAGAGAGTGAATTCCATATTTTTTTTTTGCAAAACGAGAGGAGAAAAGGCTTAAGAGCTTAATAAAGAAAAATATGAAGGAGAATTTGTACATACAAAATACTACAAGCAAATAAAACAAGAAATGCAATTCTTTAAGCTTTGCTTACAAATACAACTGCAACGATGAAATGCATGTGTTTTACCCATGCATGGGAGTTTTTTTTATTACACTCAGTTAACTTCTGCTTTAAAAATGTGTAGTTGTTTGGTTTGTAATACAGTTTCTTTATTTTTAATGTAAATGTCAGTCATTTGTAAAACAAATTAAAATTTTTATTAACCTTGTAGTTCATTTAAAAAAACAAACCACATTAAATGACTGTTTTATGATTTTACATTAATTTTTAACAGCCGTTTTCTGTTATTTAAAAGTAAAATGTTTGCTTATTTTTTACTAACATATGTTAATTTTTACTACAATTGTGGTTCATTTTTTTGAACATTAAAAAACAATTAACAATGTTAGTTGAATTTACTGAAATGTAAGTCGTCCTTTCTTTAAGTGAAATTGCATTTGTTTTTAACTACATTAGCAGTGCTCTTTACTTACATAGTATTCTAAATGTACCATTGAAATTGTGTTAGCAATAGTTGGAAAATACTCAATGCAACTGCTAAATAGTTTTATTAGAATTCAATGCCAACTAAAACAGTTCTTATTTGGAATTAATGATAAAAAAAGGCATCAATGTTTAAAACAATTCGTTATTCGTTCTGACATATACATAAAAATAGCGTACTATTTCTTAAATTTTCGGTATCTCTAATGTTAATTATTTAGTCCCATGTATGGTTTAAACCAACTTCTTTCTATTTCTAACTAGCAAGTCGAAGTCGAAAATGGAATTATTTACAAAAAAATAAATAAAAATTTTTTTTTTTTTCGTTTGTGATTTTTATTTTCTTGTAGGTATACATTAGACCGACTCACCAAAAAAAAGTTTCTTTTGTCCACCCCTCAAAATGTACTTTGGTTTGTCTTATGATGATTCCCAAAATATTTCTTGTATAGCATTGCGATCCTGTGAGCTGGACTGTTTTCAAAAAATGTATTATTTTTTAGTTTAGCTATCAAAGAATTTTGTACTTAAACTAATGGCAACGTATTAAATATTATGATTATATGAAAGGTTTTTTTAACGCGCGTCCAAAGGTACACTCAAAAAAAAAAAAGTTAGTAGAAAAAATTTTCAATCGCATGTTATTATTTTTGTACTAATTTTTAGAACAATTATTTATTTTAGTAAAATTTTTTGCGATTTTCATTTTACAAATTACTGAATTTTGTACTAATTTTTCTTGCTGATTTTAGCAAAATATTTCTCTAGTTTTTTAAAACCATTTGCTAAATATATCAAATTTTAAGTTACAAAATTTAAATTTAAAGTATTGAAAAGCAAAGTCGTTTCATTTTCTGTTTTTTTTTTAATGTATGTATTTATAACATGTCAACGCTTGTCTAGACGTGGCATGTTTTCAGGGACATTTTGTAAAAAAAATGATTTTTTTAAGTTTTGTGTACGGAGATTTTTGGCATTTAAATGTGAAATTGACATATTTTAATCCTTAGATAATTTCTTAAGTTTTACCAAAAATGTAATATTTATGTTATAATCATATCAATACCGGTATCAAAATTTTTCTTTGTCGATCTTAAATTCGCGAAAAAAAAGTTTTTTTTTTCTTTATGCCGAATTTTCATCCTAGAAACTCAGTCGGCTTACCGTGAAATATGCATTCAATTAGCAAAATCTTAATTTTTTTCCACACATAAACGATGCACTTTACTAAAGAAAAATTTTAAAACCGAAACTGAACTGATTAGAACATAGTTTTTCCACCGCATTGAATTTTTGCTCAAACGCGAACTATTGCAACTGATACTAATATTGTATGTATACTTTGTCTTTTGTTAAAGTACAAAATTCTTTGAAAAACTAAAAAAAAATGACAATATTTTGGAAATCATCATAAAACAAACCAAGGTACGTTTTGAGTGGGGGCAAAAAACACTTTTTTTCTTCATACAAGGTGAGTCGGTCTAGTATACATAAGTACATGTAATATGGATTATAAAAATAGGCAAAAATGCGAACAAAAGTTCATATGCAGTCATTGTAATTGTGGTCTGGTAAATGATCTTGGTAAGTATACGAACGAGTACATAATAATAAAAATAAAAAGTACTTTTCTTAACTTAATTTAATGCAAGATTAAAATCTGTTTAGGAACGAAGATTTTGGTATAAAATTCATGGAAAAAGAGTGGAAGAGAAATGCTTACCACTTGCTACGACATGATTAGATAGAATGGCAGAATAGTTCTTGTTCAAATCGGTATAGAACCAGCTCAACAACCAATCAAACGAGCATCCAGCAAACTTTAGCTAATGTTGCTTTATTGCAATTGTCTTCATGATGCTTTTGCTGATGAACATGATGATGGTGTATGGATTCTTTGCACTTCTGCATTAAAGGTTACTTGAGGCTGTTGAACCAATTACCTAGTGCCGACGTGCACATTCGTTCGATTGCCAACTGCCAACAAGATATATAAAATTTTAATGTTTGCAAAAAACACTTTAAGGTAACAACAATACAAAAAAAAAGTTTAAATAATATTGTTTCCTATTGTTATTTGGTAATATTTCTGTGGAAAATTCGATTATTTTTAATAATTTGGATAAATAGAAATCTCTTGCTGACGTGCAGTAACAATCAATCACACATTAACTAAAATCAACCAATAAACGAAAGACTTAAGAAACATACTTCACATTCATATATTCACAATAATAATGACAGTTGCGTACATTGTTCTCAAGTTTATTTTTTATCATTTTTTTTCTTTTTGCTGACCACATCATTTTATTTTAAAAGTTCTAGTAACTACACAGTTTCAGTTGGCAAATATTGAAGTGTTGATTTTAAGTCATGAACATAAATTGTAGGCTATAGTCTTTGCTGTTGATATGTATTTTGTCTTCAATTACACCACTTGAAACGCGTATGTTGGTGTACAATAAGTATGAATTATTTCACATTAATCACCCCTATTGACTACAGATTTAGTCAAATATATTATTTTGAAAATATGATTAGGATTTCCATAGAATTTTCAGTTCAAAATCGTCAAAATTGTATTCGAATGAATTATAGATTTACAACATTCACTGGTGAAGGGATTATTTCTTACGCAGTGTAAGTAATTTTTCAAAAAAAAAAAAAACAAAAAACTTGATTATTGTAAAAGTTCTTATCGAGGACTTAGAATGTTTTTAGTTTAAGGTTAGAAAAAGGCTTAGTTAAAAACAATTATACAAATTTTTAATTGAAAATCTTATAATATCAAAAGAAGCAGAGACAGCAAAGCAGAAATTAAAACCAGGCCGCATAATGTAAAGAACATAATGCTGTAATCCGCTAAATGTAGTGAAAATCGGCTATTTACAACTGTTTACGGCGAATCAATTGTTTTCATGACAAACTCAAATATAATTCCTCGGTGATAGGACGTCCATAGGATTAATACTACAGGATTTCAAAGAAGTGGTTTTTTAACCGGATCTTTGGAACATTTATGAATGTTCTTAGGTTTTTACTATTCATATACTTTTGGATGGCATGTTAGTTATGTTAATTTGCATTTAGGCAAACGAATGCCTCATATGTATAATACACTTACTGACTTATTTATGCGAAAAGGCGAAAAAATAAGTCATGCACATATAAGGTGTGTACGAGTAGGTACTTAAGATCACTAAGAACTAGAATTGGGTCAAACCAAACTCAGATCGAAATCTTAAATGTGTGATCAAAGAACTTGAATTTTTAAACGTAAAGAAACTTCGAACATAAAAATGCCAAGTATAAGAATTAAAAAAAAGATTATGATAAAACTATGAATAACACTAGATTACAAAAATTCTGCACACTGAATGTAAATATGAATGCTTTCATGTACTTTAAGGTCATCCATGAGTGACCAATTACTCTGTGTGAGTGTTCACCGATTGTATCCTGAATACAACCAACTGAAAATGAAAATAGATTAACCGTAGATCGAGTAGTTGTTCACCAAGGCCACAATTTCAGATCAGATTTCTTTGAATATGGAATCTGTTAATGTAGTCGACAACAAAAAAAAAAAGTCTGTACCAAAGTTCTTAAAAAAAAGTGTGCAAAATTACATCAAATGTTTACAATCTGCTTATTTTATTTAACACATTTGTACGGAATTTGTCGAGTTTTCTCGAGTAGTTGTTCGCCAAGGCCACAATTTCAGATCAGATTTCTTTGAATTTTTGAATATGGAATCTGTTAATGCAGGCGACTCCAAAAAATAAAAGTCTGTACCAAGATTTCCTTAAAAAAAAATTGTGTAAAATTACATCAAATGTTTAAAATCTGCATATTTTCAAACATTTGTATGGAAGTTGTCGAGTTTACATCGAGTTTTTATTTGAGCAGTTGTTCGCTAATTCCACACTAAATTTTAAACATAGATTCTGCTAAAGTATGCTACTCTAAAAAGTTTGTACCAAGTTTTTTAATTGTTTTTTTATAAAATGGTTTTAAAATTTAAAAACAGCATTTTTCTACAGATTTACTACTCGAGTATCGAGTTTCATGGTGTATTCGAGCTTCTCGAACTACTCGAGTTTAATTGTAGGCACTGATAATTAACGCTTATAAATAAAAATCAAAAGATCGGAAACGAATAAACGCGGCAGTTAAAGTATCCTGATATTGCCAGTTAGTCTACTTTTGCTATTGATTAAATGCAAAATTAAACCACACATTTCATCAACGTATGGACCACCAAATTTTTAATTTTTATTTTATCTTTGATTTTTTTTTCAAAAGAATCAAAAAACAACTTTTACGAATTATTTTAAAATAAAAATTCGCAATAATTCATAGCTTTTGTATGCAATACCTTTAATTTAGTGCATTATTTAAAAGTATAAATTTTTCACAATTTTTTGGGGATTTTTTTTTTTTTTTAAATAACAGTTATTTTTGGTCTCAGTTTAAAAAGTATACTTTAAGCCGAGCACAGGCGGCCAATTTAATTTATTTCCATTTTATTTATCTTTGAACACACACATTGCAATGATTTGAAAAATAATATATATAATAAATTCAAATAGATCAACATTTTCCATTCTATAGAAAATTTGCTAAATTTGGCGTATTTTTTTTTTTTTATATATATATAAAACTACGCTTATGGGGTTTATATTTTATTTTGAAATAATTTATGTTATTTTATTTATTTAATTTTTTCAATTCAATATTATTGAAAGGTTTGTGGGCAATATTTTTCAAAATTGTTTTTTGGTAGAAAATTAGTAAATATTATTGAAAAATAAAAAATAATTTCTGTAAACGTGGTTTTATTTTAAAATGTGTTAAATTTCACAAATTTTTAAACAAATGGAGAATATTGAAAGTGTAAGTGCAAAGATCAATAATTATGAAAAATTAATTATATTGGCCGTCTGTGCTCGGCTTAATTGTCTGAAAATTCTATAAGTCTTGTTTTTAAAACAATTGAATCAGGTAGGTGACACCTTTAGAACTTTGATTGTATATATGTAGGAACCGCACTTGGGACTAGTTTAATGGACTAATTAATTGACGATTACATTGGCAATGTTTGATGTAAATTGTAATTACGTTTTATTTCATTACATTTTTCAAAAATTATTTAAAAATATAAAAATACTTAATCTTTTATATTTTTGAATACATTACATTAATGAGAATATATTCCAAAATGTATTCCGTTTTCACTTAAAACATAAATAATGGCTGGTGTTTATTTCAGTACTTATAAAAAATTATAATGTCAGTGTTTCCATATGACCAGTTCAAAAAATGGTAAAACCACGATATTTTGAAAAAAAAAATTTTAAATCTGTTAAAATATATTTCGCCTTCTAGGATTTATATATATCGTGTCAAAGTTTCAACATTTTTTGCTTTAATTTTCATTAACAAGGAAACTACACAGTGGCGAATCCGAAGATTTAAATTGAATATGTTGTTGAGGACAAAAAATATTAGACAAGTAATTTTTTTTCAGGTTCATAATCGCACGTATAGGGGCTAAAAAGAGGGGTAAAAAATTACAAAATTTTTGTATGAAAACAGTATAAAGTGAAATTGAATAACAGAATTGTTAAGACTTATGCACTTAAGTAAGAAATATATTTAAAAAAAACATCAAATTGGGTAATTTCTGACCCCACTTTTTAACGAGTTAATGGCATTGTTCAATGTCAATGCCTTTAATAAACAATTATAATTGATTGTTATAATTGTTTGTTACAATTGTCTACAAAAAAAAAATTTACTTGCAAATTTAGATAAAAATCTTATATTTGCGCCCCGGTAGGCTAGTTGGTAGCATGCTGGCTTATCAGTGCGGGGGTCGTGGGTTCGATTCCCACCAGAGGCACTGGTCTGTTTTCAATACAACGCGCCGAAAGCCATAGTAGATAGTGCTCGGTTAGGGTAATAGTATATAATTTGTAATTATATGATTATTAATTAATAATTATTTGTATGATATTTGCGTACTTATTTTATGAATATTTTGAATTGTATCAAGTTTATATATAGATGATCAATTCAAAAGTTACATTTTATACTCTGCTTTTTAATTGATATAATTTATCTAGCGTTTTCGATTACTTTTCCTCTTGCTAGCAGTTCATTTCTGAAATGTCAATACTATTAAATTGTATCTTTCGTTTTTCTTATACAACTTCGTATTCTTTTTCGGTATCGCGCATTTTTCGGTTCTGGTCAATGAACTTAGCAATGAAAACGAACTCATATTTTAAACTACATTCATGGCTCGTATACAATAAAATACAATACAAAAGCCAACATGAGCTGGCGAATCATTAAACAACAGAACCCAAAATATATAAAAACCAACAAATTTTCGTTTAAAAGAAGTCAATGAACTTGGCCAAAAAAAAGAAAAGAAAAATAAGTTACCAGTCACTCTTTTAGAATACACGTTGAAGATTTTTTTCTTTGACAAGCGAACAACAAGAAGTTTGGAGATCCTATAAAGAGTTAAGAATTCTCGATAAAAGTGAAGAAAAGTGGAAGAAAGCTTAAGACCCTGTTTTTAGATGACGTTCGCCGCTACACGAATGAGTGACTACATGTGTTTTCTTTTTGTATTGTATGTATTTTGTTTACGTTTTTTTGTTCGTTCGAAGAAAAACGTCGTCTTAAAACAGGGCATTAGTCTGAAGCATAAAATTTGGTTACAAGATAAACGAGAAATATTAACAAAATTTTTAGTTTTATTTTTTGGGAAAAAATTGAGTCGTTTTATCATGTAAACAATAGATATAAAAAAGCACATGCACACACACACATACTAAATCCGCACGCATTATGTATGATTAATGAAATATTAATACATATTTGTGTAGATTGATTTCAGTTTTATTCATTTCTTTTTTTGTACTGTCAAAAATGCTATACAGAATTGCTGTGGTTGTTGTTATTATTGTAGAATAAAAATTAAAATCAAAAGACTTAAGAACCAAACCCACATCTGACAATACATGTCGAAATAAGTTTAAAAATGGATTCTTAATTAACAACACACGTATAAATTTCGATTTCAACTTTAATTTTGTTCTTAAAGAATATAGCGTTAAAAGTTATTAAGAAAATTATATATTAAATTCAAGCATTTAAAGTCTCCCAGTCAGAAACTGGCAGTGGTACAAAAAATCAAGCAATGACATACCACGAGGAATTGTAAATAAACTACTGGCAGAACTCTTGCTTAAGACGCTTTACCAGAGTTTCGAATTACGGCAGGAGCAAAAAAATATAAATGAGCTTTTTGTAACTTTATTTTGGAAAATCTATTTTTAGACCACCTATTTTATGGTTTTACCAACATTTTGGCAACGTTGGAAACTTTGTTTACCCAGTGCTTTTCCGACACTTTTTGAAGAGACCGACCTTTTGTCTAATGATGTTATCATTTTGGGATTGGGATTTCTGACTGGGCCTATATACAAAAAGAATCATTACAATTTCTAAAAATTATGTTGAATTTCTGTTGTCGTTTTACATGTTAATTTGTTTTATACAAGTGTTTTATAAATCCGCAAAAATATTATAGATAAATGACTAATATAAATTTTATTTGAAACACAAATGAAAGGCTTTTACATAAAATTTATGTACACTCAGGCAACTTCTGCTTTAAAAATATGTAGTTGTTTGGGTTGTAATACAGTTTCATTATTTTTAATGTAAATGTAAGTCATTTGTAGAACAAATTAAATTTTTTACTAACTTTGTAGTTCATTTAAAAAACAAACCACATTAAATGACTGTTTTATGATTTTACATTCATTTTTTACAGTCGTTTTTTGTTATTTAATAAAATAAATGTTTGTTTATTTTTTACTAACATGTGGTTCATTTTTACTACAATTGTTAGTCATTCTTTGAACATTAAAAAACAAATGACAATGTTAGTTGAATTAACTGAAATGTAAGCCGTCTATTCTCTAAGTTGAATTTCATTTGTTTTTAACTACATTTGCAGTGGTCTTTACCTACATAGCATTCTAAGTGTATGCAATCACCATATTTTTTAGTTAATTGTTTGTAGTTTACAAAAAAAAAATTTTAAATTCAACAAATTTAAATTTAAGTTGACTTTTTTTATCTTCATATATAATTGATATAGCTATATATCAGATCATATATACTTCCATGTGTAATTATATATAAGTACAAATTATTACAATTATATATGGTATAATATATATATGGTATCACATATATTTATATTAATATATATGCTAAAATTAAAAAGAAAAATTCGATCACTTTTGTATATGGAAAAATTCACAAAAAAATCTATCACTTTTAAATATCACAGAACACAAAAAAAAAATGTAAAAATCAAAAGTAAAAGTTTAAAGTTAGTAGAATAAATAATACTTTATAAGTAACAAAAAAATTAAAGCCGCAAAGTCTTAAAATAAGCAATTAATAGTCCCAAGGTAAAAAGCCGAAAACAAAATAATATGCAATAGTTATCTCAAGAAATTGACTTTTTTCTATCAAAATTATTTGTCTTCAACTTAATAAATAGTATTGCTAAAAAAAATTAAGTCTCGACTTAAATTTGGTTGAATTTATGAAAAAATTTGATAAATTTTGAAAATTTTTTTAAAATGACGTTCTAATTATAAACACTAAAATAAAGATGAGTTCTTCTTCTGAAGACACTTAAGCGATTGGTTCTGTTGTTTAAGAAATAATTCGAAAACAAAATAAAGTTCTAGCTTTGAAATTCAGTGTATAATACAAAATGAAATCATGTCTAATTTTCCAATTAATTTTTTTATATTTAATTTTTTTATTATTTGGAATGTGAAACAAAATTAAAGCGCGAATTTCCAAAGAATTTTATGAAGATCAAATTGTATCAAATTAAATATAACTTGATCAAATTAGATAGACCCATTTTTCGGAAATGTCCAAATCTCGGGATAGCGATATTTCAGAAAGTAGAAGGAGTCTTTCTAAGATTATGGTCTCTATTTCTTCTCCGGAAGACGCTCTAGCAGATGAATGTATAAATTATATTCGATTGGGTTGGATTCGATTGGAACAATCTAAATGGTTCAAAGTGGGATTTTTCAAAATTTGACCCTACGGGTCAAAAGTCGGGGTATCAGAATTCGTTTTAGAGGTATGGTTCCTTCGGCAAAGTTTCTTATTTTGATCCCTAGAATACGATTTTCTTTGTACGTTGAGCGATTCAATTTTAGGGACATTTGCTTACTTTGGGGACTGTGCCCAAAGTTTTCGCGCCTTTTCATACATCTAGCGTATAAGATGAGGACAATTGGTTCTATACACCGCATATTTCGGAGACAATTTTGACCGTGTCCCCACTATATCGGAAGTTTTTCCATCGGGGCACCGAGGCTTTAATATATTTTTGAACATTTAATCAAGTGTCTCTATAAATTTGTCATTTATTTCTTGCAATTGGACGCACACAACATAATTCAGTGTGAAATCCACCAACACTACAATTTTTTCACTTCTATAACAACATTTTTATTACAATTACACAAAAACATTTTTATTATATTAACACCAAAATTTTGAATTTAATAACTAAAAATTAACTTAAAAAATCTGTTTTCCCTACCAATTCAAACCAAATTAAAATTTTATAATTTCATTTGGTAGTGGCAACTACCCGACGAAAAATGTTCCGATATAATCATATATAATTATATATATTATAACATATAACTAAACATCACATTACATCTCATGTGATCCGAAAAATGGTATACATAAGCTGATATCATGGTTTCTCATGGGATCTAATCTCATATAGTTTGATCCGAAAAATGGATCTACCAAGTATGATCAAATTATATATAATATGATAGAATTTTATATATTAATTTTTTTAATTGAAAAATTAAAAATAAACTTTTAAATGTTTTAGAGATCAGTACTTTTTTATTTTATTTCAATTAAGTACAACTTGTAATTCATTTGTAAAACATATAAATATTAATTTTTAAAAATAATGTTATATCTAAAAATTTGTGCTTATTAACCTGAAGTTGGAACATATAATAAATCTAAAACACTAGTTAAAACAAAAAGAACACATTTACCGAGGAGGAAAATAAAATTTTTTGTTTGTACAATTTTCAGAGCAGAATTTTTCAAGAGCAGAAATAAACAGAAAACTTTACACGTCCTTGTTATACAAAATAATTAAAATTAACTATACTGTCGGGTATTATGGATCAATACGACATTTTGTTTATGAAGGATAAATCTCACTATTTAGTACTTCAGTAATTTGAGATTGTTCTAAACAACTATCTTGTTGACCACAAAACAGGATCAGTGGTAGAAAGTATATTGCATGTAGTGAAACTAAGAAACTATTTAAGTTTTAAAATTTAAAATTTAGAATCCATTCCGAATGTTGGGTGTTTAATTTTTTAAACAAGCTGTTTCCAACGCTCTCTTCTAAAACCTGAACTGGTTTTTAGAGAGTTTCAAAAAATGTGGTACTTTTAATATTCATGCTTTTAAGCAATTTTAGTTAAATTTTAAAGTTAATTTGCGTTGTTTAATGTATTCTCCGCATAAGTTTTGTATAATCAACACAAAATATTGTTGTATATACTAAAAAATATGCATTAAAAAAACCTCTAAAAAACAGTTTCTCTTAAAACCAGTTGGCATATAAAATTGAACTGATGTTGAGCACCTTGGTCTTCTATATGTTCGTGGGTTTAAAACCTAATAATTATAACGTTGGGTTTTAGTGTTATAATAAAAAAAAATACTAATAATCATCACCAGACAAGAAACCATAGATTTTCATGTTTTTTGCAGTAATTTTTGAACCTCATTAACATATATATTGTTTTTTTTAAAGAGAAGCAACATTTTGGAAATTATTCCTACTATCAATGTGTTGCTTTCTTTGGAAAGGGATAGTGGAGAGATGAAAGGTGGGGAAAGATGAAGGCCTATAAACATGGCAACACTATAATTGCGCGAAATTATAAGTCATAGAACAATTTATGCTCGCCACCTGATGGAGAGGTGGCGAACTTATTGAAGCTTTTTGGTTCATAGCCCTGATTCATTATTTTACTTCAGTGGGGTTAAAGTGCTATGGGAACACTGAAGGTGGGCGCTGCGATACACATTAGAGATAGAAAAATCATATATATTATTTTTCAAAATCGATGTTGCCGTCAAAATTACACCACAGCGCCCACTAAACGGTGCTAAAAAATATATAAAAGTGTTCGAAATTCTTTCATTAAATTTTACTATATATATTTATATATAATGATATGTTTTGTCATATGTAATTATATATAAAAGTGATTGAATTATTTTTGCTTTATTATACCATATACAGTTACACATGATCATATATGGTACCATATATGGCCATGTATAGGGGTATATCCATTTCATATGATCAGATATACAAGGTATGCTAATATATTGCATACGATACAATGATATATGATGATATATTTAGCCATATTAAAAAATGTTCATAAATTGAGTATAAGATATGAACATATATCGCAATATATGGCCACACATATAAGCATATATAATGATATCAAATTGTATATGAGTATATAGAAACTTGTTTCATCGGATACCTACAAAACCTAAAACTTTTAAATTTTCGTCCATTAAATAGCAAAGTGAATTACATATCAGTTGTACCAACCAATTTTTTTAAATGTTTCTTTACTAATTAATGCCTAACTAAATTTGGAAAAAAATATTGTAGGAATGATTTTCAGCTGTAGTACCCAAACGGATAAATTCATTTTAATGATTTTGGTTAACATAGCCAATGAAAAATATACGCAATTAAAAGAAAAATATTTTAAAACAAACAAAATCTCAAAACGAAATAACTTAAACACGAACATTTTTTAATTTCGGTGGTGCAATAAACTTAAGTTTTGTAACTTCAGGAAACATATTCTCTTATATATTCTAAATTCATTTTTTTATCTTTACAGTACACCGATTAACAATAAAAAAAAAAGATTGAAAACATTGAGAATTTCACTGACTCTTTTTGTAAAAATATGAAATCAGAGGTATTTGCTCATATAAAAGAAATTTTTAGATTTTAAGTGACCCATTGATTATAAGGACTCCCTCCTCAGATTCGTATTACTTTACAGACCATTGAACATTTCAGTACAGAAGATTCTGAGAATATTTAACTATTGACAAATAATCAGTCCTCGAAATCAGAGGATAAGAAAAAATTTTTTACATTTTATGGGTTTTCCGTTGTAATATGCCATCAGAATTTGAAGGTTCTTCTGAAGGAAAGAGCTATTACAGCATGACTGATTTATTGTAATAAAAATTCTCTGAATATAAAGTTTTTTCAGTGGAAATAATTTACAGAATCTGAGTAGTTTTCTGTTAATTCTATAATTATTTTATGTTTATATCTTAAATACTCGTACTAATTATATTTCTATTTGTAGTATCCTTCTACCTTGTTTTTATTCTATTAATAAATAATAAAAAAAAAATATTCTATTAATAAATAAAAATGGAAATCAAAACACTGATTTAATTTATATAAAACAAATCGGTTGGATATACCGAATTTGATGGGGGGTTACAAAAGTGATTCGGTTACACCAAACTTCATACGTTGCACTAGTGTAGTTGGTCTAATTGTAAATGTCGGTAACTACAACCGAATAATGTGATAGTACAAGTGACTACCAATATTCGGTTGTCGACAAATTCCGTTGCCTCAACGAATCTTTTCTGTGTGTGTATGTTTACCAGCAAACATAGGCAACTTTTACGATAGCTTATGTAATAATGTTTTCTGCGTGTACATTCGAAATATGTTTAACATATTTTTTACCAACGTGTCTTTACAGACGCACCAATTATTAACAACGCTTTAAAAAGCATATTAAAATTTGAAGTCTTGGTGGTACAAAAAAATCAAGCACTGGCATACCACTGTCTAACCGAGGCATTGTAAATAAGATACTGGCAGATGAATTTTATGAGATTTCTTTACCAGCGTTTCCAAAAAGCGTTTAGCCAGTATTTGTTTTACAATAATTTCGGTGGTCTACAACAAAAACCCATTGTCAACGAATTGGCTGAGACCACTATGCCAACGTTGGCAAAAAGTATGTTGTTATAATATTAATAATGGACATTGCTTAAAGTTTTAAAGGCAAATAATGTTGACAATGTAAAGTATGTAAACAATGAAAATAATGTAAATAATGTAATCGTTCCACAGTTTCGAACAAGGCAAGATATTCTGACTGACAAAATGTTGTGTTTTTGTTAAATTCTGGAACTCCTTATATATAAACTTCTTGCTGTTACTGTCATTATCTGGTCTTTAATACGCAAAAAATTAACCAGGGACAAAGAACATTATTTTTTTTATAAATTTTTAATACCATGATGTCATTTCTTTAATTATTTTTATTTTCCATTTAATTTTAAGAAGTTCAAGGTTAGCGCTATGGTGATGATGATGGTATTGGCAACGAACTTAATCGTTTGGCCATAATGGGCATATTTTTATTAGAAAGAAACTTTTAAATGAAGCTGGAAATATCATTAACCAAAAAAAAAATAAATTGTACAGGTAAACCTTGATTAAGTGATCAGGCTTTAGTGCAGGCTTGTCAGGCAATAGCTCGCTCTAAAATACCATCATCGATTGAAAATCTATTCTAATGACTACCGTTCGAATCTTCCAAAACCATATGTAAAAAATAACAATAATAATTAGCTTCATAATTAAAAAAAATTAAGTAATAATTTTTGGTGGCATTAAATATTGCAGGATTATTAAAGCGTCGTCACATGACTCGGTAAAATTAATTAACAGAGTCACTTTAGTCATTTTTATCATTTACATTTTTATATAACTGATTTTTTGTTTATTACTCATTTGCCACTTCTGATCAATATGTTATCAAATCATCAGAAACATTCAAAACTAACCACCTTTAACACATTTTGGGCCATCTGAGGCGGCCATACCATCTGAGCTAATGTTGCTTGTGCATCTTTGTTGGCTAACAGCAAAGTTATATTTTCTGAGTGTGTTTTTAAATAAAAACTTAAGCAAAACAAACACCACAAGAAAAATAAAAAGAAAAACATATAATACTAAGCAAAAAAAAATATAGTTAAGGAACAGTGATATTCACACGGTTAACCTGCCACGGGATAGGTTATTAAAGGTCAATTAACTCATTTGCTCTACATAAAAATTCATTTCATATAATTTTTTTTGATTAAAACATCTAATTTGGACCGTTCACAACAAGAAAACTGAGCTGACAAGATAGTTGAGAGTGATCGTTACCGTTACCCATATCTGCATCGTTCTGGTTAATAATAATGCCTTCGATTTTTGGTACATTTTTATATATATAGTCATATGAAAATTGAACACTTACATTAAATCGTGTAAAAACAGCTAATACATAAATTGAGGGTCATCTGTACATTTCTATCGTTTAAAGTCTTCATTCTTAACTCTTGTTTTTTGGTTTTTTTTTTTGCTTTTAACCATTAAATCCAAATTAAATAAAAAATAATGAATTATTATCAATTTATCAATCATAAACAAAAGTTAATAAACAAAAATTGTGCAAAAAAAAAAAAACTAATCTTCCAAATCTTTCTCTTTGATTTAGAATATATATTAGATTCTTGCTCACGCTCTGCCCTTCTGCCACCGCCACTGACAATGCGAAAAAGAACAAATTTTAATTATAAGTTCAAAAGAAATATAAATAATATTAATAAGTCTTGTTTATGATGTCCATAGGCAAAAGCAAAAGTATACAAGAGCAATGACCGATGTTTCTTTCTAATTATGATACAGATGTATTGGTAATAGTGATTGTGGCAGTCGATTCAGTCTTAACCCCCCTTCCGCCTCCTTTCCGCTTGAAACAAAAACACCACTCACACACAAAAAAAAAACACCTTTCTCTCAAGAATAATTGGAGATCTTAAAATGAATTTTGATACCAAAAGTGGCAAATAGAGAGCGAACAAGTTTTTTTTTTTTTTTTTCATTATTATTTTTCTTACAGTACCACACTATTTTTTAATAACTATAGAAATACTTGGCCACAATTGTCGATTATTTTTAAAATATAGCAACAAAATATTTACAAGAGCATCAACAAAATGAAATGAAATAATTTTCTGTAATTTCCTCTTTATAAATGAGCATGTGATAGAGATAAAGTATATTCTAAACTCATTTCTATGATCATTGTCAAGATCATTGCCATACTATGATGATCATGATGCTACTGGCAAAGGCTAACAAGGTCTCCCCATGGGGACGAAGTCGAAGGTAGGAATCAAATACACTTTTTGCCAACATTCAGCTAAAAATACAGACATACACTCAGAAAAAAAAAGTTATTAGAAAAAATTTTCAATAGCACTTTACTAATTTTGTACCTACTAATTTTTAGTACAATTTTTTATTTTAGTAACATTTTTGCTATTCTAATTTTACAAGTTACTGAATTTTGTGTTAGTTGTTGTTGCTCAATTTAACAAAATATTTTACTAATTTTTGAAAAGTAGTTGCTAAATTTAACAAAAATGTATCTATATAAAAATATTTTAAATAAATACAACTTTTTATTACACTGTTAAAAGGAGAGAAATGTTCATCTATTAGGAAAAAAGTGTTGCCCATTAAAAACAAAGTGTTGAAATTTAACTTTTTTTGTTTTTATTCTGTAAAGTTCTTTTGAGTGTACTAATAATTAGAAAACTTTGTTGCAAATCATTTTTAAATTGCAGTTTACTAAAATTTTACAAATATTTAGTGGCGGTTACATATTTTTTCTACTAATTTCATTTTACTAAAGTTCAGAAGATATCCCAGTAAAAAACGCTGCTTACCTGCAAGCAGGTTTGTAAGGGAGTAAGCCATAAAGAATCCCTTACAAACCTGCTTACATATGCCATGATTATTATTAACGTTTACAAATCGGATTATCTAGGGAACTATAGGAGATAACCCACACAAGTACGAACATTTTTTTGTTGATCTCTACTAACATATTACAAATATGTTAAGTTTTTGAAAATCGGATGAGAAACAAAAAAATGTCGAACACTCAAATTTCCAAATTCATTGCAATCGACCCACTAAGTAAGAAATGTCCGAATTATTTAAAAAAATTTGGTAATATATCCCACTGTGTATTGGTCGTAAAATGTCTCTTGTTGTCGCAGAAAATCTCTGGAGTCTTGTTTTTTCTCAAAAATCACTTAACTCAAGAACTAAACAACAAAATTCCAAAATAAGAGGATGCAAAATAACTTATGCTGTATTATCATAGGCCTGTCTAAAACAAAAAAATTGTCTGGGTCCACAATTTTGATAAAAAAAATATTATTGGTATTAAAGTTGCAAAATCATCAAATATTTTTGGAAATGTTTGCAAAACAAATCGAACTTTTGACAGTTAAAGAATCATGCAGTGAAGGGTTTAAGATACAAATTTTAGAAGAGAGCAACAATTAGCTATCTATAAATCTAAATTAAAAAAAAAATAAATAAACAAGTTGTTTTCCAAATATTTTAGGAAATATGTACTCAAAAGTTTTGGGACATTTACACAAAATTTAATTTCACTATATTGCAGCAAAACTGCTTAAAAATAGGGTGTTCAATGGAAATTTGAATGTTCAAATATCTCGAAAACTTACAGATTTTTTTTTCTTACACTGAGAGAATTATCTGCATTTTTGCATTAGATCTATAAAGTGTTACTGGAACTCGTCCATTGAAGCTTTAAATTAAATTAATGAAGTTTTTCATAAAACTATGAAAATTTTAATTTATCAAAAATTGCATACGCCTAATGAAAAAGATTCATTAAAATAGTTTCATAAAAAATATAAAGCTTTTTAATAAAGTTTCAAAAAATTGTTCATTCATATTGTGAAGAAAACTTCATTTGTTAAGTGAACAATTTCATTAAAACTCAGCCAAGAAATTCTCTCTGTGTAGTGTAGGCCAATCAGAACCATTATCAATAAAAATAAATTTTAAATTTTACACTCATTTCACTCAATTCTTTTTATTTATTTGTAACTATAGAGCGTATTAAAGTGATTTTGTTTTTACAAATACTCGTAGAATATAAATGTGGAGCTTACTTAGAACGTTACACAATCAACGTTTGAGATGACTGAACAAGTGTGTTCACATGGCGAGAGGAGTGAGGAGAAGAACACAACCAAAAGAGAAATGTTCTATAGAGATTTGAATGCCAAGTGTATTGGAAAACAAAATGATTTTGCAGTATTATAATAAGGCTTTTACTAAAACCATTTAACATTAGAAAAAATAATTCTTTTCGTGTTTGTAAAAATCTCTTTCTCTTGTTTGCACTCTTCATGTTGTTGGTTCTATGACAAGAATCTTAACACCAACACAACGAACCACAAGTGAGTGTAAACAAAGAACATTAAGTGAGTTTAGCTTAGAACACCTGAGGCCTCTTTCTCCGATCATCATCATAATGATAAAATAACAAAAAAGAAGCAGAATAAGTGGCAGAAGAGGAATACTGGTGAGTGTATTAGTATTGCGTGTAGGTAAGAAAAAGTCTAACCATGTATTATTATTATTATTTGAGCTGTTGTATTTTTTTGCTGTTGCTGCTACTTTCAGAAGTCTCACACGGCTCGACATTGAAGTTGCGACACGACTCATCCGTGAATCAGTTTTCCGTAAGCAACAACGCGATCGAGACACGGTAGCGTAAAATAAAATATTCTAGAAAAAAAAGTAATACACACGATCAACAAGAAACAGAAAGAAAGTTTGTAATGAATTGAAAATATTTTTGTTAAGCTTAAAGTAAGACTTGATATTAAAGTGCTTTGCTATGAATTTTGTATGAAAGAAAAATTGGAACATACTTGCAAAAAAAAGAAAATATTATTATAAAGAATAGATTAAGAATCTAAAAAAAAAAAAAAAACAATTGATAAATATTATTTCTCACAAAAAGACTGTATTATACTAGAAAAGTTTTTAATATTAAAAACCCAAAAGAAAATTAATTTAATTAAATAGAGAAATAAATATTTCCAAAAAAAAGTGTCACAACAATTTATTGCATTTAAATGTAAAATAAAATATTTAAAAATTACTAGAATATACTACTAAATGCAAATGGATTACAATACAAATAAAATTTACCAAAAAAGGATAAAAACAACATCTATCGGATTAAATGGATAACTCTAATGGATTAAAAAAAGGCAACAATGGTAAGTAAGTTTGACAAGAAAGAAGAACAAACTCATTAGCAAAACAAAAGACTTTGGAAACGAACATCAAGTAATAAACCAACACTAACAAAAGACTTAAGTAACAAACTTTAATACAAAAGCAAATTTCCAGTATGTACCACACATGTATCTACTTATCTATTTATAACTTTTGACTCTGAACAAAATCCAAACAACAACAACAATACTGTTTAAATAATTATCTTTCTTTTTGTTATTACATAAGCAAAACCTAAATGATTAATTAGTTTCTTTAACGATATTAGCAAATTTATTTTTTTGATCTTTCTTTTGACTGATTAATTTCTTATTCTGATTTTGTATGAGATAGATGGTATAGAATATTATTTGAATTTTTAGCAAAAGTAAAGAATGGGGGGTTACAGCACCATGATATCTACATCATCTTAATCATCATTTAGTCGTTTATTATTTGTTTATACAACAACAACAACAACAACACAAAAACACAAATTGTTTAATATTGTATATGAAATTAGAAAAACTGCTTAGAAAACAGGTTCTGTTTTTTGTTTTGTTTTTGTTTTTGTTTGTATTGTATGTGCAAAATACGTTTAATATAAAAACGTAAAGCTAAAACAACTTTTGAAAACCTTGACTTTGACTTTAAATGACTTTTTTTTTGCTCATACTATATGTTGAGATGTCAGTTTTTACAAAAACAATACAAAAATATAGTATAAACAAAATATTGAAATTAAGCTTTTGTTTTATTTGTATTTCGCACCCCTAGCTACGTTTATTGTATAATGAATATTAAAATACAAGTGCGTATTTATTCGTTTGTGAGCAAAATAGTAAAAAATTAAGGAATACAGTAACACACGGTTGTAATGAATTCGGAGAGATTAGATCCATTGGTTATAGATGTAGTACTAAAATATTTTAAAATTCCAGAAATAGGTCGAAAATAAACTAAAAACCGATACACTTTCGTAAAATAAATCATGCACAGAGAAAACAGAATTGGCTCAAAATATTTAAATCCAATTTTATACACACAAAAAAAAAAGATATCGTTCGGTTTTCACAACCCTACAGCAGAAATGAAATTGGAACTACTGAAACAGAGTTGTGACAACCGAATTTTCGATTGCAACAGTCAAACGATTCGGTTGGCACCAAATTCGGTTGCGACAAATAGCTTCGATTTGTTCTTGCATATTTTGTTATAGCTGAATTTATTGCTTTTAAGTGCAAATTTGTTTGCCTTTTATGTGATTTTTACTGCATCTTTTTGCATATTTTGCTTTTAACTGCATATTTTTGCATATTACTTTAATTTAAAATTAAGATTAAATTAAAAACACGCAAATAAATAACTTAAAAAACTTAACACAGCCCCAAATGAAAGAGAGAAATATCATATTGTCATATTAACGCTCTCGAGTAACACGATTTTGAAAAATCAACAAAATATATGTGCATACTTCTTTTTTATTGCATACTTTTGGGGTTTCTGTGTATATTTTTCGGTTTTTTGGTGCATATTTCCATTTAAGTGCATGAAAGTCGTTGCATAGTTTGTAACATTATTGGGCACACGTAGCGAGATGATATCGCTAACTTACGATATCGTCTAGTTTCCTGTATAAATTCAAGATACTTTTTAATTTTGTAAATTATCCTTCAAAAGAATTGAATTAACTTGAAAAAAAGAAATTCATTGTTAGAAACCAACAATAAATTAAAACTATTTTGTATAGATTGTATTTTTGACAGAATACACCTACGTGTCCACTGGAGGTGTTTTGGGCGTGTTTTGAAACCAAACATGTTTTGTACATGTTTTCCCATACATATTTTTTCACTAAAACACATGTTTTGCTCAGACCATCCATGTAACTAGAAACACAGTATAAGTTGTATACCAAAATGTGGTATTTAGGGTTTTGATTTCCAAGTCCACATTTCGAAAGAGAATGTTTAAAAAAAATGCTATATTCTTTTAAATTTGAACTTACAAGGGAAGTCTGTTGTGTGGTTCCACCCGATTTCAATGAAATTAGGAAATAAGTAAGTTTGTTATAATTTTTATGAAAAATAAATATTGTTTTTTTTTTTTTGTTTTTGTTAAACGCATATTTAGGGGGAAAATTTGTTTCAAAGTTGTTGGAAACTTTTTTGTTTAAATATTTTTTACCTATTTTTTTGTATCTCAAAAGAAAGGTCACCCAAATGCCTTTCATTTGTTACCATTGTATATTGTTTCATTGAAAGAAGCTTTAAAAAAAGTAAATATAATTAAAATTTGGTTATTTTTTACTCCAAATTTTAACTATTTAACTGGGCCGCTAAAAATCTACTCATTCTTATTTATTTCGTCCCCTCCATCGCGTATTCAAATTGTATGACTTTCGAAAGATAAGTTGCACGTTAACAGTTTCAATACATTCAATACCAATGGTTGATATAAGTATGTATGTTCATATTTTCTCGAATATTATTGGACATACGGGATAAACATATTGGTATTACATGTTATAGTCCACACAGAAAAATAAAGTGCCAGCCGAATTATAAAGTGTATTTTGGTGGTTAAAACCAATAAATTCGATTAGTACAATCAAATTGAAATTTTATTTCTAAATATTTTGGGTGCTGCAACTAAAATTCAGTTGTATAAACCGAACCTTTTTGTGAAAACCAATAATATTATGTTGTTTCAAACTATTTCAATCGTAGTAACCGAACTTGAGACATAGTAACCCAATTTCAGTTGGCAAATGACTAAATTGTTCCCTGTGTGCATAGATTTACAAAAAAAAAGTTTCAAGATATTGTGAATTGATTGATTCTATGTACTGCGGGGCGCTGATATAAAATGGTTTGCATTTGCCGTTAAAGGAAAAAACTTAGGTTTTTATTTATTCTCATAGAAAATTTATAAACTTGAATTTGATTTGTTTTATTCTTATTATTTTAATCTTTTTAATTTAAATCTGGTCTAAAATTTTTTTTATTTCGTAAGAAATTTTTAAAATTCGACACTACTATCTCCTCTTCTACTTGTGTAAAGAATTTGTTTACAAACTTTGACCGTTAACCCCAATGGGATATATGCATATGTATGTCCCATACATACGCGGTCCCACTAGAGCACATGGCACTGTGTTTGTTGTTATTTGTTCACGCCGATCTTACATTAATTGTTGGGACATCAAATGGTCCGAGGTTGATATGGAAACGACAGTAAAATTTGAATCACTTTTACGTTTGCGATAGAGAAATTCCACTCACGCACATTTTTTTTCTAACAATCACTGACGTTCACCTGAATAAACCCAGATTTAACTCACACTCCAGCAGAATCACCCGTGATTAACGTAAATCACATAACTTCACAAAACAAAATCTTGCCGCAGAAATGAAATGTAATTAAATCGACAAAAATTACTGAAAATATTTATTAAAGCTGAAAAAAATGCAAAAATTTGCTAAAAAAATTACCCAATTTTTTAATATATTTCTTATATATTAAACTATTGGGTATTAAATGGAAGGTATTCTAAAGAAGCATCCACTGGTATGTAAAACTATTCCGTGCATGTACAATAATTTTTGTCAAAAAAAAATATTTTCGCGAATACCACATTTTTATGGGAAGTTGTTCTTAGTTTGAGTTTAAGTTAACATAAAGTAATGCTTATTTCATTTTATCGAGAGGGTGTCTGGGCTTCTTCAAATTTAAGTAATCGTTCGTCTATAACACGACTTATCCCTAAGAGCTTTTATAACCCTTTTTTTAAATATTCAAAATAAGTGGCAACCCTGGTCCCACAGCATAGGGAATATAAGTATCAAAAAAATCTTTTTCTCTATTACTTTAATACTGCGTACCGATAGAAAAGAATCTGAATTTCTTAAATTTAGACATGTTTACATACAAAAATGTTGTAATTCTTTACGTGCGACTGCGTACCTCAAAATACTTGTCTACTGTTTCTTTTTTGTCCTCCACAGCATATCCAAGTTTCATTAAAATCTGCAGAATCGTTCAATGGTGAAAGATCATTGTTCTATGTACGATTTGCGCGCGCATCTAAAACAAGTACCTGATTTACAAAATGGCAAGGTCTCTAACTTTCAATTTGTTAGACAAACTAAGAAGTTCGTTCATTCACTTTTCATCTCAAGTACATTAACCCGTGTAACATGGCTGGCAACCAAACTTAACCAACCATCGAACAAACCAACGAACAAAAACTATCTCTCTATCTATTTACCACACCAAGAATGGTTAGAAAAGTTCCTTAACCTATTCCATGTTAACATCATTATCACTAGAGATGATGATGACGACGATGATGATGGTTATTGCTCTAACCAGGTACAGTGTTTTCTTTATGGGATATTGGTTTTTCTTTGGTTTCATTTTCATTTGAAAAACACATTCGAGCCAAGATTAGAGAAACGAGATGCAACATAGAAGTCTTCTAGAAAATGAAAAAAAAGCCAATAAACCTTAAGCTGCATTAAAAGTGACATTAGCAGAGTTTAAACAGAGCAACAGAGTAAAAAGAAGTATGAAATAACAAAAAGTGAATCTTACTTAATACAACACGTGTGTTTTGTTTTTGCTTTTAAAGATTTCTCAAACTCAAGCTCTTTTGGCTGTAAACTTGGATGTTTACGTACTTTAGAGGAAGTTGGCAGCACAAAAAAAATGAAACCAGTTCAGCTCCTGCATCAAACGAACTTAATCATTATCATTATTATGACCATTATTAGTTGGCTTAGACATAGCAGAATCATTTGGCGTGAAAAGGGCATTAAACTAAACATCATGCATGCGCATGCAACAAGAACAAAACCCTGTTTAATGATGATGGTATTTTTATTCCTGTGTGTGTGTGTGTTTTTTTTTTATTATTATGTTTTCTTTCTTTTTACGGGCTTAAAAAACCGAATTGAAATATCTTAATAATCACTGAGTTTGTATGTGTGTAGTAAATTGGTTCCATTGGTCATAAAAAAATCACTCTTACTCTTTTTTTCGTAGCAAGTGTATTTTAAGGTCAATGACTCTTTCTTAATGTAGTATTCAAAAGATCCACAAAAAAATGTATGAACTGTGGTGGATTACACTGCGTAACTCGAAAAATAAAACAAGAAAAGCGATCATTGAAAAACGAAAAATGTGATTAAGATTTATATGTCAGCAGAGCGTGAAAGGATGTCCTATGTGTTCATCTATTTGTATAATATGTAAATAGCTTAAAAAACTACGTGTACCAAAATTCAGCCACCAAAAAAGTTCATAATTGCCAAAGTTATTTTAACAAAAACTTTTATTACAGTGAATGTCTACAAAACATTTTCAAACTTTATTTTAAAAATCATACAAATATGTGACCATTTTGAAAATAAAAATTTAAAATATTTTGTTACTAGACATTCACTGAGAGAATTATCGGCATGATACCAATGAATTTTTGCATTAGATCTATGGAGTGTCACTAGAACTGGACCACTGAAACTTTTCATTATATATAATATATAATTATATATAATCTTTTTTAATTATATATAATCTTTTTTAACATTAATACAGTTTTTTATGAAAAATTTTATTTTAGTTATTAAAAATTTCATACGCCTAATGAAAAATTTTCATTAAATTATTAAGCTTTTTCATTAATTTTAGGAAACTTTTTATTTACATTGTGAAGCCAACTTCATTAGTTTAGTGCAACGGCTTCATTCGGTTATCGGTATTGGATAACTATATTTTGAGAATATTTCATAAGGGTATTTTAAGTTTAACGATATTTTAAGTATGTTACTTTATGGTTAACGTTAGTTTAAGTTATTTCGTTATTTTATTTTAGGGTTACCGTTATCTAACGTGATATTTTAGTATATTGTGCAGATAACAGCATTATCTACACACAGAAAAAAATTTAGCTATTTGCCAACTGAAACTCGGTTACTACACTCACAAATTCTTACCTAAAATACCAATTAAATTAACTGAAAACACAATTAAAACCAAACTACTGATTTTCTATTATATTCAACCCATTTTGATATTTATTTCTAAACATTGTTTGAATAACCGACACAACTAGTAAAAACAACAGAAAGTCTTTTAAAGCAACCTTTAAAATTTAACGGTCAAAACGTTAACAAAAATGATTCTTATATTTTGTTTTTGAAATTCAAACTTTTATTTTTTTGATTACGAAACATAACACATACACAAGCCAATGTTTGCATGTTTGTTATGTTGATATGTTTGAATTTCTTTTAAATTCAATTGAAATAATTTTATATTTAAACAAACTTTTTAAAAAATTCAATGGGATTTATTGGACTTTTTTTTGAAAGAGAAAAAATACAATTCAAAATTTCACTTTCAATATTTAACTACTATCGAATGAATGTATATTTCTATAGTTTGGTTTTTAAACTACTGATAGAAAAATATGGATTTTAAAATATGGAATTTAATTGATTCTTCAGTTGAAAACAAACTTTACGTAAAACTTTATAAATAAACTTGAATCGGTACAGAAAATTAATTGTAAGTGTACGACTCAAATTCGGTTATAATAAATTGCTAACGGTTGGTACACTGAACATTTGTTTGTTTGTTAATTCAACTGAATTTTAGTTGCCTCGTCCAAAATTTTCAGAAATCTAATGTTAATACCGTTACTAACTGAATTTAAAAGTTGTTACCATTGAAATATACTTTTCAATTCGGTTTTCACTATAGCTAAAGTTTAACTCAATTTTGGGAAAAATCTGGACCCTAAGTTAAAATCAGCTTGACATAAATATTTAGGATCAATGATCGGTACTATTGTTTTAGATTTTACGGGTCAATTTTATAGCGCTGTGTTATTTAAGTTTTTAATTGTAATAAAACAATAGTTAATGGTGAAATATGTGTATTACTGCAAAATGCGTGTTAATGTATTTATTATGAAAAACAAAAGACTTAAGAAACAAACCTGATATTTTAATATTATGCTTAACAATCAGCAAATACACATAATTGTACCGCTATATTTTTTGTTGAATTCAGACAATGCTCTTGTTGACATAAAATATATCAAATTTCCATTGAAGCAAAACATTTTCACACCACCACTCTAACACAAACACACTCACATTAATACGCACAGACACAAAAATAACGTTCAACGACCTCTATTTGAAAACAATTTAAATCAAATATTAAATATTGCTACTTTTAGACACCTTTTATTATATTCATATAATCATATTGTGTGCTCTTCTTTGTTCGGTTAAAAAAGAAGAAAATAAGCAAAAAAAAAAAACAAGACAAAAAAATTAACAATTATGTCATCCAATATCATAATGAACATCAAAAAATTCATTAACACACACATCCATGCATGCACTCAACATTATTAGGGCTCTTATAACAAGACCACACCACCACCAATGAAAAACAAGGTATAGTGTAATAATCATCTCTGACTAACAAAACCAAAAAACATGTGCATTTCCGTAAGTAATGTTAAAATAATTCTTCGCTTCGTTGCCCCATTTAAAAAAAAAAAAGTAAAAAAAAAGTGTGGCCAGTGATGACGATGATGATGATGGCCAATGTCGCTTACAATTTAACAGTAAAATGGCATTGAAGCTTTAAATGTAAGCTTGAACTTAACAGAGTATGGATTTTTTGTTGTTTCTTTATTTTAAGACTCATTCAATGTTCTGGTTTAAATACATGCTCTTCACAACAACAACCACAGCAACAACATGTTAACTCATTCCAGTGAGTGTGGGCAACAGTCAAGCCTCCTAGTATACAAAACCTATACAAACATCAACGATGTCTAAATTGTTGGTATGAATGTGTTATGTTGTATGGCATTGCATTGAACTGCACTACTGCAGGTTCGATTAGAGTTTTAGCCATGGTAAGATGTTGTGGAGGCAAACTAGTTGCTGTTGTTGTTTTTCCGTTTGTATGTTTGTTATATGGTTAGTTCAATGACCGACCTACTCAAGCGCGTTACAATACTTTAAAGCAAAGAGATTCGTCACATTAATATATAGAAAAAATAAGAGTAACATTTAAGAGTAAAACTCACAGAGCAGTAAAAAGCAAAAGAGAACGAGAGTGTTATTAGAGATATATTCATGCACAGGGTGGCCATGAATTAATCAGTTGCAGCAACATATTACAAAACACATGTGAGTGTGTGTATGTGTGTGATATAAAGTGAATGTCAAGGCGGTATTTTAATATCATGAACATGAACACTCTTATAAATGAAATTGTACAACTAAAATTTACAAAAATAAGCTTCTCTTTAGAACATTTTACTACGTTTTATATGTGCATAAATACAAACATACATAATTTGTATGCATGTGTAGTTTAGTTTTGTTGTTAGTTTGTTGAATGGTTTATTTGTTGGTTGGTTCAAGTCTTTCGTTAGTGAGGTGCATATGTAATGAGTTAAACTCTATGTCGATATTAATATTGAATGGATATGAATACCGTTATATGTATACTTACTATTATCATAATAGTATGACAGAATATGTAAATGTTTAAGAATTATATTATGAATAATTATTATCGATATGTTCTACAGTCGAACATCGATTAGCGCTTATTTTGGGACCAGCATAATTTGGGATACATTTCCGCAAATTTACACTGAAAGAATCATTCTGCGTTCTTTTTTTTTTTGTTAACATCATGATATCCCGAATAAAATGTATATGTTATTGCATGCTATTATATGTATGTAATTACATATGTTTATGTATGTTTATATATAACAATTTATTCCTCAAAATTTTTTAATACGATGTCACATATAATTACATCTTATTACATATCGACCAATATATACTCGTATATGACATATACAATTATATATGGTTATTCTAACTATGTACTTATATATATATATATATATGCACAGCGCATACTCTAGAGACATTTATTCATTCCCCCGCATAGATTAGGGACATTTGCTTACTTTGGGGACTGTCCCCAAAGTTTTCCCGCCTTTTCATACATCTAGCGTATTAGATGAGGACAATTTTTTCTATACACTGCACGAAGTATGCGCTGTGCATACATATACATATATATATATATATATATATATATATATATATATATATATATATGTATGCACAGCGCATAGTCTAGAGACATTTATTCATTCCCCCGCATAGTTTAGGGACATTTGCTTACTTTGGGGACTGTCCCCAAAGTTTTCGCGCCTTTTCATACATCTAGCGTTTAAGATGAGGACAATTTTGTCTATACACCGCATATTTCGGCGACAATTTTGGGAGTGTCCCTAAACTATGCGCTGTGCATATATATATATATATATATGTATGCACAGTGCATACTCTTGGGACATTTATTCGTTCCCCCGCATAGTTTAGGGACATTTGCTTACTTTGGGGACTGTCCGCAAAGTTTTCATGCTTTTTCATACATCTAGCGTATAAGATGAGGACAATTGGTTAGATACACCGCATACTTAGGGGACAATTTTGCGTGTGTGTATATATATATATATATAATTGGATATAACACCAATCAAAATTATATATAAGAACATATAGTGTAATATTCCAAAATATGTACTTCCCTTTGGATAAAACGATATCTTAACATATTCTTAGTTATATGTAAAGTTTAAATATGTATCAGTTTAAATATAAACTGATACAATTAGATACAAAACTGATACAAACTAATACAATTCTATCGGGCCATAATTCGGATAAAATTGTACTGGACAGTTATCTATTTGCAACATATTAGATCTAAGCCCATACAAGTAGATACAATTATATGAGCCCATATTTCTGATAAAATTTAATAAAAAATTCATATCAATACATAGAGATACATACAAATTTTTTTAATCGGTATTAATAAAAAAAAATGTCATAGAATTTTTTCGTAGATTCAATTATGAAAATTTTTATAAACAACAAATTTTTGCATAAAATTTCATAGTTTCATGAAAACACATTCACTCGATTTCATAAATTAATTAAACATTTTCTTTTGAACTATGAAATTGTTTTAAAGACTAAACTTTTTAATTTTTTTCATTTCAAACTTTATTATCAAGATTTAATTCTTAAGTCTTCAACATATCTTATAAAGTGCTTTATTAATTCAATTAAGCCTTTTTTGATTTCCGACTTTTATGAAATTGTTTCGTAAATTATATAAAGCGTCTCATTGGCTTTATTCAAAATCTTTTTTTTAAGACATGTTGTGAAACTGTTTCATAAATTCTTATAAAAATGTTCATCCATTATACAAAGCATTTCATAAGCATTGACTTTAATGAAACCCGTTTCATAGAGAAGAAGAAATTCATTAATGAAGTGAAGATAATTCTATCAGTGTAGAACGATAAACGTTTAACAATGTGTTTTAGCTTCAAAATACTTTTTTTATTTCAAAACTCGATTATCGTCTATTTCAAAAGGGGGGTACTTCCAAAGAAAACTAACTAAAATTTTGATGAAATTTGTACATGTGATAAAGAGGGGAAACTAGTACACATGTGCTTCTTCTAAGCAGACAAATTTCAAACCTTGAAGGCTAAAAGGGGAGTTATAAATATCTTTAAAATTTCTTCTATTTTTTATAGTTTCTTTGGAGCAAAAAATAATATAAATACATAAAAACTGAAAAAACTTTTTAAAGACTTCTGCGCAATATTGACCAGTCAAACATTTTTCCCCGGGTTAAACAAAATGTTGACTACTAAGTTGGGTTTAGGAGGCCAAACTACTTAAAAAAAGTTTAAACTCATCGACAATGATGATTAACATTAAGCCGAAAAATGTGGCAGTTATAAAGGTTATTTAAGTGTACTCATTGCCGACGAGTTTTAACTTTTTTTAAAGTAGTTTGGATTCCTAAGCCCAAATCAGAAGACAATAATTATTTTGTCAATATTGCGGAGAAGTCTTTAAAATATTTTTAATTTTTATGAATTTATATCCTGCATAAAATTACCTTTCATTTGAGTAATAACTAAAGTGCAAAGGTTTTTTAGAATTCCCAATGGATGGTTTCTTATTGGAATTGCCCTTACAAAAATGTATACACCTTAAAGGTATATGGTCTACTTCAAAAATTTTCGACACCTGTTAAAACCGACTTTAGATGTCTCTTATTTCTCAAGGTTCTATGAATTGAGAGGAACATCACAAACTTATAAGGAATCGGCGTAGTTTTTTTTTGAAAATGTATGTTGTTTGCGTCTGACATTCACAATTATATTTAAGGTGGGCTAGCGTATTGCGTGAACTAAGTTACTTCGTAAACATTTAAAATGCAAACACATTTAGCTTAGTGACATTTTTTCCAAACACATTTAGCTCAGTGACATTTAATGCGCTTTATCAATTCCGCCAAAACGTACATCAAATAAAAGATTTTAATCAGCTTAATACCAAAATCGAAAAGGCATCAAAAAATTCTATGGACTTTAAGTTTTATGGTGTAAACAAAATTTTGATAACCTCAAAAAGCATCATTACATAACATTTTTAATTTTGCGAATTTCTAAGTATTTAATATGAATTCAATTAAATATCATTAAACCGGCTAAAAATTTGTATTTTCTACCATAATCGCTGTTTTCTTTTATGTTATAAATTCTGAAAAAATTTTTTTTTGAGTATATTTTTATATTTTTTGGTGGTAAAAAATATGTTTTAAAATGAGATCTGTAAGTTGATGAAGCTTTTATTTAGTCGAAGCAAAAACTGCAAGTCTGATATTTTTTATTTGCTTAAAACTTAAAACCGCCATATTTATGTCATTAAAGATAAATGATTAACGCGAAAAAATTTAAATATTTAAATATTTTACCTCAAAGTGTCGATAATTGAAGTTCCCCATATTTATAATATGCACTCCAATAAATAAAAAGAGTGGGCGTTGTGGTGTAATGGTTAGCGCGTTGGACTGTGGGCTATTGGGCTATGAAACAAAAAGCTTCAATAAATTCGCCAACTCTACATCAGGTGGCGAGCAAGAACTGTTCTAAGACTTATCTACTCGCGCAATTACAGTGTTGCCATGTTTGAAGCCCTTCATCTTTCACCACCTTTCATCTCTCCACTATCCCCTTTCCAAAGAAAGCAACACATTAATTAATAAGAAGAATTTCCTGAGTGTTGCTTCTCTTTTTTAAAAAAAAAAAAAAAAAAAAAAAAAAAGAGTGATCAAACTTCATCTAGTAGATCCTGAAAAATATTAAAAATAGGCTAAAGTTTTTAAACAAAATAAAATACACATTTTTTCGAAAGGGCATTTTGACTGAGGTTTTTTATTTGAGTTTCGTGTTTATGAGGCTAGAATAGTAAAAGACTATTCTTACATTTTAAAAAATTTTAATTTGAGGTTTTTTTTTGCAAAAAATCGTTTAGCGAAATTATATTGACCAATTGGGATGAAATTTGGGCAGATGGAAAAAAATATACTTTAATGTTATAACACTTTTTAGGTCCATAGGTCTTTGCATGCGGATTCAAAAAAAGTAACGCTCCTAAAAATCGAACGATCGATATTTTTATTGGCAAACAAAAACATATTTTTTAGGCTTAAAAAGTCGAAGTCTTTTAAAAAACATAAATTTAATTTAAGCAAAAATATTTTTTGTATAAAACTTTATAAAAAATTTTTAAACGGTATAAAAAATATGAGTTTTTGTATTATTTCTAAGAAAATTTAGGGAAAATTAGAACTTTCAGTGTGCTCTAACAATGGAAAATTTTACTGAAAAATAAGCCCAAAATAACCGTTTTCCATAAATAAAAAGTAAACATGTTTTTTTTTTTAAGAGAATCAATACTCAGAAAATCTTCCTATTTATTAATGGGTTGCTTTCTTTGGAAAGGTAGTGAAGGGAGAAGGGTTTCAAGTATGGCAACGCTGTAAATGCTACCGATGATAAGTCTTAGAACAATTGTTACGCGTCACCTGATAGAAAGTTGGCGAAGTTTGTTGAAGCTGTTTGATTCATAGCCCAGATGTATCATTTTACTTAAGTGGGTTAAGTGCTATGGAAACACCGAAAGAGAGCGCTGCGATACGTATGATGGATAGAAAACAGATACATATTATTTTTCTAAATTGTTGTTGTTGTCACTGGGGATCGAACACTCAACCTACTGTGTAACAGTCCAACGAGCTAACCATTACACCACAATAACTAGCAGAAAGAAATGAGCTCTGACAAGTGTAGCTTGAAATCATAGATTTCTGATGAATCAAATCCACATGCCTAGAATTTAATAAAATAAAAAGTTGACATTGTTGACATCTCCCAAATTCAAATTTTGCAATAATGTGAAACATTTTATTCACTAAAATAACCTTATCACATCAAATTTTAAAACAATCGAATCAAATTATTTTATATGAAGTGTCTACGCTCGATATAAAAGTTTCAAGTGTACTTTCACAAACATTTTTGCCCAACAAAGGTTATTAACCTAAACCATAAAACTCATCCTTTCAACAAAAATCTATTCTCAGCTTTGCACTAACCAAATCAAATCAAACCATACCAACCAGACCCAACAACATTCAATTCCATATGCCGTTTATATATTTTCCTATCCTGTTCAGCATTACACCAACATCAACACTGGTACAAAAAAAAAGTCCTGTCTGTTTGTGGTGTTGAAAATTTGAACATTGAACAAAAAATCCCAAAACAATCGCTCCGACATTCGTGTGTCATCGTTGCTTAACAACGATTTTAAACGATGGTTGTGTGTTGTGTGCAGCATATTCCTGCTTCTGCATAACGGCATAAACGAAGAATGTTCTAACAAGAATATTTAGTCCTATCCCGGGCTGCTAACGTGTAGGGCAGGTCATGTCTAATTTAAAGTAAAATAATAAAGAAGACTGATTTTACAACAAAAAAAAAAATAAATAATATATATATAGATTTAAGCCAACAAAAAAGTGTACATACATTCAAAAGAAAAAAAAGGATTTCCATAGACTGTTAAATATAATAAAAAACATAGGAGACACTTTTGAATAAATTGTGCCACCGCAATGTGTTCAGGATTCAGTAAATTGTTACGCCGGTATCCACTATACTTTCGCGATATATTTGCATTTGTTAATATATTTAAATCGCGTTTAAAATATACTTAAAATAATAATAAAACTTAACTTAAAATTTGTATTAAGAAAACCGAAAATAATTATCTAAAAACCAGCAATCGATATAATATTTATAAGCCCTAATGTCTAAGTGAGAACAAAACGACTGATACAACACACACACTTACACACGCTCATTCATCCATACATATATTAACTAATATTAAGAAGAAGAATCATTAAACTGCAATAAAAAAAAAATAACGAAAGACGAACAAACAAAAAACGGATCATCTTTAATTATTTAAATAACAGGTAAAATTGTATAATTCATTTACAAAATATTTCAGTTTTAAAAGAAAAATTAGAGAAAGAAAGAAAAAATGACGACGACGACGACGACGTCATCGATGCTGCCAACTTTCTTCTATCAAAGCAAAGCACAGCAGACCAATTCAAATATTATTGTGCAGGTCTGGGCAGAAGGAATTATTTAATATTTGTGTGTAAGTGTTATTTTTGTTGTTGTTATCCTTTTTGAACGTTGACGCCATTTTCAGGTTCAATGACCGTTTTGCCAAAGCCACAACAAAGTGCGGCAACAATAATAACAACAAATATAACAAACAACATTATTACACCAAAAGCAACAACAGCAACAAACCAGTGTGCAGCAGTGTTGCCACAAGATAAAATCCAAAATTACACATGATGAATGTCAAAATTACATGAAAATTTTCATATTACACATGTAATTTTAAATACTAATGATTGAAAAACACTAAGTTTTCATTATAACGGTATCTGCCTACCACGCCCATATTAATATCGATATGAATATCATTTTTTATATCACGCGAGTTTAATTCAACATTTTACCCGTTCAATTTCTTCATGTCTACAATGGAATCGTTTTTAAGAAATTTCATTTCGGTCTTGATGTTACTGTGGCAGCCGACCACTATTATATTGAAAAGGTATTGAATGCAAACCTTGAAAATATTTAATTATTTCAAACACAAATTGTAGCCTAAAAAAAATAACTTTTACCCAAGGTTAAAAATAAGTATTTTTAAGCTCAGTTTAAGCCTTAAAACTGTATTAATAGTTTTAAGGCTTAAAATGAGTTTTAACTAAAATGTTTTTGAAATCGGGATTAAGATTTGTCTATGGATACGGAAGTTAGTATTTTATGTATTCCTTTAAGAATCTTTTCTAACAAGGGAGGCATACCGAGCGGAACTAGTAGAGTTTAATGAACTTTGGATATGTTACAGGCAGGGTTGGTAACCGTTTCATTCGGTTATCGGTCGGTATTGGATAACGATATTTTGTGAATATTTCGTTAGGTTACTTTAATTTATTTATTTATTTATTTTTTTATTTTGGTACAAGTAAGACTTAGAGTCTCTTAAGGCACCTCAAACATTATAATATCAATTATATATAACATGTTATAAACCTCAAAATACAATAACAATAAAAGTTAAAATAACAATTAAAGTGAAATTTTAAAAAAAAAAAAGAATATAATTGCTACTTATAAAGCTTTAAAACCTCCGCTTTGAAAACCTCCGCTTTGAAAACCAATTCACGGGGATCGGATTTAAGTGGGTTAGGTAAATAATACCACAATTTTACAGCACTAACGAAGAACATTCTTGAGGACGATAAATAGTTGAAATCAGGTATATTAATATTGCACGTACGACTAGACCGAGCAAGATTAAGTTTTTTATATAAATAACTTTTTATATAATTTTTAGTAATGATGTTTTTGAGAGAAACAAATTATGTTCTTAGTTAGGATATTTTAAGGTTATAATTATTTTAGAATTATTTCTATGGGTTATTTTAAGGTTAACGGTATTTTATGTTACTTCGTTAGTGTTATTTTAAGGTTAAAAGTAGTTCCTTGAAACGTTATTAAATCGTTATCGGTGTTTTTGGGTAAGTGTTTGCCAACCATGTGTTTTCATAAAGGAAACATGTGTGGAATCTGGAGTCTTTTCTGTATGTACTATAAGGTTTTCTGTTAATAAAACAAACGTTAAAATATGCGAGATTTTCTACTGTTTGTAAAACAGTCCTTATATTCAAGGATTAGTGCTGGTAAAAAAATGAGTACCGGGTCTTTTTTGTCTTTTTTATGGGTAGTCGATATTTAAAAGCAACTACTCGATATTTTCAGAGTTGTATTTTGGATTGCAAAACAATACAAAAATGCGATTCCGGTAAAATGATTAGCATTGAAATACAATTCTGGCAGAAGAAAAAATCGAAGGTGAAAAGTTTAAAGAAAAACGTTGGACAACTATTAAAAAAAAACACTGAATAAATTGCAAAAAAGTTTAAAAAATATTTTTTAAAATTTGAATTTTCAATAAAATTTTGAATTTTTTTGAAAATTTTTGGAAAAGATTAAAGTGAATTTTAAGTTTAAACCCGTTATAAGTATAGATTAGTATTGAGTATCCAAATTAAAAATATCGAGTTTTATCGAGTATAGAAAAGTAACCGAAATTAATATGATTACTTCAGATAGAAGAATTTTTTTAATTTTAACATTTTTGCAGAAATAATTTTAATTTTAAAGGTTCTTGTATAAAAACATCGTCAGTTTCTCCCAGATTTCTATAGAAAAAGTTCCCAGAATCTGAAATTTATATAAAAGTCCACGCAATTTGTGTAATTACACAAAAAGTGGCAACACTGAGCAGCAAACAAACAACACATACAATTTCGTTGTCCTCTACTAGTCTGCAAAATTTATTTCAAAGGAGGTGGCTCCAATGCGCATGTCCTTATCGTGCTCGTGAACCTTCGACAACAATTACTAAAAACTACAACATAAACACCAACAATAGGCTGCCGATGGTCGTAAGTACTTGTTTTGAATGATGGAAAAATTAAAAGTGAAATTTTTGCTCAATTTTTGCAGACAATCGGTAGACGGACTACGACGCCTAAAAGTTCACTGAACTTTCCACCGTACGAATCGTTTGAGCCGAGCAGAGCAGCAACAAAACTTTAATAACTTCTCGAATATGAACCTACACACACACAATGCAGCTCCTCTTTTTGATACGTTTCAAAGTCTTACAGACATAAAGAGCTACAGCTATGACTTCTATATCGACTGCTGGCTGCTGCTGGTGCTGCTATAACGGACCTTGTCCGAGACTAAACAAGACCAAAAACTAAAGTCAACGCCCGTTTGGTTTGTTATGCCTACGTACGTACACCATCAAACGCGGTGCCTAGACGTGGAGACGGGAGTATGTTTTTTGTGTTGTTGGTTTTGTTGTTGCAGTGGTGCAGTGTTGTTTTTTTTTTTGCATAGTGTTTCGCTTTTCATTTGGGTGTGTATACTCACGAGACTAAAAGGCGACGACCGGCGTCAACTTTAGCGAGTTCAATGACCATGCAAAACACCATATGAACGAACCTACGAACGAAGAAACACATGCATCCCATACATGTAGTGAAAAGGATTTATGCATAAAAAGCGAAAAGGATAAGCGGCAGTGAAGTGTAGTAGTATAGCAATATGTACTGTTTTCTCCTGGTTGTTGACATTCAAATGGGTGCGACTAGACTAAAAAGAAAATCGTATGTCTAAGAGGAGGTTGATTATTTAAAACAACAACAACAACAACAACAACAAAAGCAAAAAGAATGGCGTATATAGACAGCCAGACATTTCAGTGGAGTTTTAATACAAAAAAAACGCCATTAAAGTTCGTTCGCCTTTGACTCGTAAAATATTATGGAGTTTATACATGATTCTAGAATAATATAAATTTAAAGATTATTTCTTGTATTTATTAATACAAAATTTCAAATAAACCCTTTGCTAATTTCTAATCTTAAAAACAAATAACACTTTCACTGCGCATTTTATATTAATTATTTTATTAAAAAAAAGTTTAAAAAAAAATACACAGAATTTGTCTTATCAATACAAAGTGATAAGAACAATAAACCCTTTCCAGTGAAATGCTAAAATTTATAGTTAAAAATAAAAATAAAAGTAAGATAGTGCCCAACCGATTAATCGGCATCAGCTTTGGTTTAAAATAGAGAATCGATCAGATTTTGTCTGATTGTCGCCAAATGCCAACATTTTTTAACACAATATATCGTTATCGCCTGAAATAACTTTACCGAAATAATTGAAATATCATTATCCGCAAAACACCGGTACAGATATTATAACTAAAACAAAATATTCTTACAATACCCTTACCGAAATAACTAAAATACCGTTACTTTAAGTACTGTTGCCGACATATTTCAACAAGATAAACAAAAATAATTGCTGTTAATAGATATATTTTCACAAAGTTTGTTCATAAACTAGCCACACATTGCAATTCGGTCATAATGGGGCTTAAAATGATCGGTGTTCATTGACATTACCTGAATAACTAAAATAACGTTACCGAAATAACTAAATAACTACCGTTACGGCTAAAAACCCGATACCGTAATAACTGAAATATCGTTACCCCTAAAATACCGTTATCGAAAAAAACGAAAATAATATTACCCTTACCAATATCCGCATCGAATCGTTTACCATCCTTGATTTTTTCTCAATTGCAAAAACTACAATTGATAAACAACAACACTAAAACTTTTTTAAAGCCGCTTAAAAACTAAAAATATATATCGATAGTCAAACGCTGACAACTCGTTGCTGACGATTTCAATATCAAGGAGAAATCCTTTGTCATGCTAATCCCAAGAGGTAATTTAATTGCCAATTACGAATTGTCAAGTTATAGCCAATTACCAAGGAACCCAAATAATTATTTTCTGTATATTGTTTTTATATGATTAAGTTTATTATCAGTTTCAGAACAATTGCAAATTTCGACATTGATTTTGTAGAGCATATTTTGCTTTTATAGCATATTTTTGCAATATTTTAATCATAAATGAATATTAAAAAAAAAAAACATACACTCACAATATTATGTTCGTTTCAGTTGAGATACACATAAAGGAACATGCATTTATTTTTCAAATAAATACTTCACCTTTTTTTATACATTTGTTCAAAATAATTTACTACTACCATTTACCGATTTTTTTAGTTTCATTTACAAAAACGGAATATTGTCTTTTATTTGTTTCCGTTACATTTATTATAAATTTAAATTAAAAAAAAAAAAAAAAAACCTAAAAATATTTAACAAATTTATGTCGGTTTATTTATTAAAATGATTTGTTTATATACAAAATTATTTCAATTCAAATTACAAGAAATTGAATAATTGTACACTTGTGTGTGTTGTGTTGCGTATACATTTTGTAGAAGAAAAAAACAAAAAACTTAAATAATTTCAAATATCTGAACATAACTTTTATTTTTACTGATCTGTAGTCATTTGTTCTTATGGATTTGTTCGTTATTTAAACAATATTCAAAAATAAATAAAGGGTTCTTCACCTGAACTGGCTGAACTGCGGCAGAATGTTCAAATTGTTATAAGGGATTAAAAGCTTGCATTTGTTTTCGTATTTAGACAGCGAAAGCATTGAGGTTGCTCGTACCTCTTGTTCATTAAAATCTACAATTAAAATTAACTGAGAACATCCAACTTTATTAAATATTATATATCCTAAAGTACCTAACTGAGAATATGGATTTTTTTTCGATTTAATTTTTGTTATTTTTATTATTACCTTTACTTGAAGTTAACTTTATATTATGTTTTTTTTTAGGTTTTTTTAATTAAAGTTGAATCATTATTATTACCAAATTTAGTGTGTTTTGTTCTGTTGGAAAAAATTGTCGCGTCCGTCTTGTCGCGTCCGTTTTTGTACTTTACCCAATTTACAAACATTAAAAGAAAATTTGCTCCCTGGCAACTCTTCCCTAACTACGTGAATAGCCAAACTACCGTATGTACAAAAAATACATCATAGTTGTCGCCAACTCACAAAATGTGGGAAATAGTGGAAATTAGATTACATATGATTTTCTAACAATTGTGAATTGTTGTGGTGTTTGTCTTAGCTATCTTCTGCAATTATCGACCCCGTATAATTGAAACTGGTTTTAAGCCACAGCAAAAATCGACCTGACTTTAGCTCAAGCGGATAAAACGCCTGTCTAAAGTGTAGTGCGAAGTGCATGTGGCAAAAGAAAGCAGGTTCAAGTCACGGTCAGGATTGCATTTAATAAATAAAAATTTCATATAGATGCAATCAAACAATAAAAACCATAACAAATAATTACAGTATTGTCAAAAGGATTACTGATGAAGGTTGTATTACCAGAAACTGCGCAGTCTAATTCAATAAAAATTTACAATGTAGTTATGATTTTTAGAAAAGTATGCTTAATCTTCTCTACCACGCCTATCTCAAACGAAAATTTTCATATTTCATAAATCTACACATAGAAAGAAGATGTTCTTTCACAATAATTTCCACATTCACAAAAAAAAATTTGTTTTCACAAATTTCGCTGACTTATGTATATTTCTATAAGTGCATAAAAATAACTTCTATATTTGTCGCGTCGGTTTCTCGCTGATATTTGCTTATATCTTTTTACTACATCATTGATTCTGCCCAATGTTTTTCTTAAATTTAGTACTCTTCCTAACTTCAATACACTGATGATATATACCGCATCTTTTCATTCCTTTATTTTTTTTTTTTTTTGCTAAACTAAAAGTGTGTAAATGTCGCGTCCGTCGTCCAGGAAATGCCCATATGTATTTAGAAGAAATGCATATTTTAGGAGCATATTTACTTAAATTCTTATTTTACATAAAATGATTTTAGTTTTAATAATATTTTAAAGCACTGTCGTTACTAACAAAACTTTTTTGGAAACACTCCTTTTTATCCAAAAACGTGCATAACTTAGATTTAATTTGTATATTTAAATCATAAATTGTCTTTATGATTTAACTTGAGTGGCTCAAATCGGCTAAGCTTCAACACCTATGGGGAAATTCGGAAATGGCGGTTTTAAATTTAAAGCAATTTAAAAATATTAAAGTTACAGTTTTTGCTTGGATTTAATTAATCAATTTATTGATCTCATTGTATTTATTACCAAAAAAAAGACGAAACAACTTATCTCAATGTATTTAAAGCAAAAAAATATTGTAAAAAAAGCAAAAAAGAAGCAAAGGTAAAAAACTTGGAAAAACAACACTTTTTCTAAGAAAAGTTCAAACTTAATAGAAAAAATAATATTTTATTTGTAAAAAAAAAAAACATTTTTAGTCAAAAAATGCTAAAAAATGCAATTAAAAGCCCAAACATCTTAAAAAACAAATTTAAAGCTCAAAATCGGAAAATGAAACAGCATAACAAAGTAAAAACAGAAAAATTGTCTTCTCTGTTTATCACATTTCAAAATATAAAATAAGAATGTACTCAAAAAATGTTTGTGTTTAAAAAAATACTGCGATTATTTTGGAAATACACATTTCAATTCTTTTGGTGGAAGACGTTTCAACGTGAAACTATGCATTTCATAGCTTTTAAGTATAGTCGACCTAACCCTGTACATCGTTCCTCTCAATTCATAAAACCTTCAGAAATAAGATTCATCTAAAGGCAGCTTAAAGAGGTGTCGAAAATTTTTAAAGTAGCTCATATACATCTCTATCTAATGGTTTTAAAACTTACTTTATTTTGAAAATTGATTTAAGTTTGATTATTTTAATTTTTGTTGGTGAAAACTGCTCACAAATTTTATTTGTAAGTAATGTTTTCAGATTTTAATTCCTGTACAGATTTTGTAACATAAAATAATAAACTAACAATTAGTAGTACAATACTTTTCGCTTATAGTCACATCTCTAAGTTGCACACAAATTTTAGACTATATACACAGAAAAAACTAAAAACAGGTTTCAATTAAAAAATTTATCGAATCAATTAATATTTTAATTGATTTTGCACCTATCACGGCAATGATAATACCAATTAAAACTTTAGTTGAAAGCTAAAAAGAAAAAAAAGCTATAAATAAATATCTACAAAAAAAAAAAAAAATAATATACTCACAACAAAACATAAGTGTGTGAAAGATATGTTTGTATATGTGTTTTTGGTAACGCTGTGTCTGTTTGTGTGTGTTCTTGTTTTGTTTGTAAACTTTAAATGTATTTGGTATTCGATACTGAAACTCTTCTATTTAACCTACAGTCAATGAAAAATTTGTTTGAGAATTATGTTTAAAATAAAATATGTATTTATAGATTTACAAGTCAATTAAAATATTAATTCAGTCAATTAATTGTTTGTTTAGAAACAAATTTAATTCAAATGAAATCTTTAATTAAATATTTTAGGTTGATAATTTTTTCTGTGTATCTATTGTGACTATATATACGACTGCATATTTAGTATTGTATCGGGTGAAAGAGTTGATTGAAATTAAACCGATGTTTAAACAGCTTTAACTCAATCTTCTGATTTCAATTTTCTTTTACGCATTCGAATGTTATAAGTAATTTAGAACTTGAAAAATTTATGATTTCAGAATTATTTTCGAAATATTTTGAAATGTGACTATAACTTGAATTATTTGCACATAATTTTACATTTGACACGTGTCAAAGTTATGTACATATATGTCAAAGTACATATACGTCAAATATGAGTATATCGTTAATGGACTATATTGTAAACATTTTGTATGAAATTTGATTTAAGGTGAGAGTAAACGCGTAAAATGCGGACTATATCGGTAAATGGACTATAATCGTCGCGACGTGACTATAACCGAAAAGTACTGTATACATTTTTCTATACTGCATTTTCTATTCCACAAAGGGACAATGTACGTTGAGTAGAATATAATGTAGTGTGTGTGTGTGTTTACTTGAAAAACAACACAATCGAAAGTGACAATAACAACAAACATGTGGATAAACGTGAAAATACCATCCCACCCAACTTTCTACGATTTTCTTAATTAATTTTTTTCTCTTACTAAGAAATACAAGCGTGTTCTCTTTATTAGAGTACTCTAGAATGCATTAGAAGTAAATGTACAAAATCAAAATTCCATATGCAGCAGAAAACTGATTGACGTGCTCACAACACATGCGCAAAATAATGTATACAAATGCAACATTTCAAGGTTAAAGTGCAATGATACTATCGTCCAGATAAATCAACAACAATAACTAAATGCAAAAATAAAACGACAACAACAACAATTAAAGCTAAAAAGAAAGATTACCATCCCAAAGTGTTAAATAGCAAAAATTTTTTAAAAAACTGCATTCAAGGTCAATTAAGAACACACGCCGAATAACATTTGAAAAAATAATAAAAATATCATTATCAAAAAAAAATTGCAATAGAACAAAGCTAATTTTAATTTGATGAGGGGGAGTCGAGGAGGGTTGTTATGTAGTCACAATTGAAAGTTTATTAGTTTAGAAGTGAAAGGCCTGTAACAATATTAATAACACTGTGCAACAAGAAATTCTAGGCTAAACGAGAAAAATGGGAATTAAAAGTAAAGAAGCAATAGAGCACAACCCCAAAAAGTTCTTTAAAACTTAACTTAAATTTTAATTTTATAGCCTTTTGTAGTTTGGCTCTTTTTGACCGTTTTTCCCTCTAAAAACCTGAAAACTTAAGAGATTATTAAAAAAGTTAGCACAAAAATCTGTTTCCCCAAAAAAAAAAGTTGTTGTGTCTCCGCTTTCGCTTGTAGATAGCGTTCTTTTCTCATAATTTTTATTATTTATTCATAAAATAGGCTATATCTCGGAAACTAAGCGAGATTGCTCTATCTCGCACCAAAAGTAGTGAATCCGTACATGTTAACTAGTCTTTATACCTATACTCTCTGTAATAAATATGGAAAAACGGTCAAAAAGAAACGGTCAAAATTTAGAAATATAAAAATATAAACGAACTTGACAAAAGTCGTTAGTTGGCAGTTATATATAAATTGTATATAATAGCCGCAAAAATATAAATTAATATTTAAATACTTGGATTAAAAATGTTCTATAGTTTATACAATAAAATTTTTAACAAAGTTTACTAACGGTTTCCAATTAATCAAGTTACCATTTAGCCAAACTTTAAAAAACTCAATATTCAATAAATGGCGGACATCGTCCCAGGAAATGCATTACGTTCTCATCTTTCATCGTATTGCAAATTTCACACAGCTTTGATGCATTGTCTTGCCATCGAGTCCCATAAAGAACAACGCATTCTAAAAATCCATATGATTTACTCCTGACTATACACGCAGAAAATAGAACATCATGTTATGAGAGTTTAAAAGCATCATGTTATGATTAAAACACGTAACAATTATAATATGATTCCCATAATCATATTATGATTCTAGATGATGGTAAAGTTGTTCCCAGTGATCATAATGTGAGCAGCCAGAATCATGTTTATGATTGTTACGCTCACGATATCATAATTTTTTTGTCGGCAATCATGTTCAATCATATTTTTTCTCTGCGTGTAATTTTTGGTCATGTAGTTTTGGTCAACCATTGGGTCAAATCTGTTGATTCTGCCTAGAAATTCTGATAATTTATATAAATTCTTAGTTAATTGAACTACCACTGTTAACCAAAATTTAGTACTTCTAAAATGTAGATCACCTAAATTTAGCAGACTGTGATTCTCAACTGCTAGCGCAATTTTAGGCACTATTTTCTGTAGTCGTAGCTGAGTTTTTAACTATTTGTACGGGCTTTTTTATGAGTTTGGTGTAGTTTATTTTATTGAAATATGTAAAAAAAAAAAACAAATGGACGGGAAAAAGCCCATCTTTAAAAAGGTCATAAAAATTTAATCCGAGCTAAGGTGTGCGTTTGAAAAAAGCTTTCTAAGCTTTCTTTAAAACATTGTTGTGATCATAGTATATTTTAAAAATATATCAGTAAATAAACTAATGGCAATATAGAATTTGTCTTTTTAATATTTCACAAAATAATGTTTATTCTTCTTCTTAACCTCAACCTTTCTAAATTAAATTTGTCAAATTATTTAAAAATTAATTGCGACTGACGTTAAATTAACACAGTACTAAAAAAAAGTTTGTTTGAAAATAATTAAATATTATCAACAAATTCATTCTTGAACGTATAAAAAATTAGCCAAGGAATCAAAAGTTAGTCGTCAGACTGTTTCAAAAGTAATTCAACAGTTTAAGGGAGGTTTGACCATAGAGAAAAAATCTGGTTCAGGAAGAAAACGAGGTCGTCATGATAAAAATAGTCCCTAAAAAGTTCCTGCACTGAAAAAGAAACAGTGGTGAAATCAACTAAATCCCATGTTAAATTGATTGATGGGTGATCACTTTAAAACCAAAAAAATGTGTCCGTCATTTTAACAAATTGTTTAGTAAATGTGCTTTTTGACGTTTTAGTTAAACGTTGATTGTTATTTTGACGAAATATTATCAAATTATTAACAGAAATTAGTTATTTTAACAAATTTATTTAATCAAATTAAATAATTATTTTGTTGTTTAAACAATGCGCTTTATTCAATGCAACAATGCAATTTATTTAATCTATTCGTATTTTGTCGATTGATTATTAATTTTTAACTTTATATATCTTTATATTTTATATTTCTAAATTTAAATTTGTAATAATATACATCTTTAGCTGGTATATTATAAAAAAAAGAATTTGATAAAAAAAAATTAAAAAATAATAAAATTAAAAATTATAACGTAGCAGTAGTAGTCTTATCCAAGTTGAACTCAAAATCGGGATATTTTATTAAAATTTGATCACTTCAAAAGAATTGTCAAGAATATTTGATCATTATTAGGTACTTTGTATAATCGGCATGTTTCTTCTATTTGTCAAACTTCTACTATTAAACATGCCGAATACCCAATAAAAGCATTATTTGACCAAATTAAGTGGTTAATGGATAATGTTGTAAAAATCTGTAATTTTGATTAAAAAAGAATCGAGAAAATTTATTTTACGTTGCAGAAAAATTCCAACTGTTTATGATGAACAGATCATTTGGAGGCATTATATACAATGAAAGTGAACATAAATTCGTCTATTGAAACAATTTTTTAGAAATCTATATGGATATTTATGCTTATCCCGAATGAAGAAGTTTATTTTTTTTTTTAAGATAAGTTTATTTAAACCATATTATTATTTTTACAATGATAGCGCCTCAGCGATACAAGGACATTATTTAGGCTAGCTGGGAATAATTAAAATCCTTAAAAAATGATAACGTAGTATCGTAGTACCTAAGCCCCAATTTTTAGAAACACCAGAAACATTACATCTACAAAACACATTAATTTATTTGAATTAATAATTAATTACATATTTTATATTTTTATAAATAGTTTTATTCATTATTACAGTTGATCACTTATATAAAAAAAATAAAGTAATGACAGTAATTAAAGTTTACAATTTACCTGCATAAAACAATATGAAACTACATAAATTTATTTAAAAATAATTAATAAACACACATTTAACTATTAACTATAATTCACTGAGTTTAATTAATAATTAAAAAAAAAAAAAAAAAAAAAAAAAAAAAAACACGAGTAATGACGCCACAATAACATAAATTGTTGTTTTAACAATAAAATTTGTCAAAAGTTAATAAAAAAATTTATGTTACGACTTTTGGTTCAGTGTGGTATGGAAAGCAATATGCAGTTGTAGAAAAAGGAGCAAGGCACTTGTAACAACCAGATTTGTCAGACAGAGCGATTTCTACCCAACGTGGCGATTTTATTTTTGAAATGCCGACGGGCGATTTTTTAAGTAAATTGCGATTTTCTTGGCAATGTTAGACACACAAAATTCCTACCAAAACACTGGAAATATATCAACAGAATATGATTTTTCTCATTAATTATTCAAAAACTTGAAGCATTCTACCAGAATATAAAATTAAATTGCTAAATTTTGGCCCATTGTTGTCGAAATATCTTGTTAAGTTGATGGTTTTCCAGTTTTCTGGTATACATTTTTTATGTGTAAGTAATTTGGCGATTTTTGAGAATTTTTTCCGGTATAAAAAATTAAAATTGGCTATTCATTTTGTTACTCTGCTTTAAAAATTTTCTTGAGTATAGAATGTTTTATGTTATGAAATTCTGCATTACATTTGTGTTATTTTGTTGCAATTCCTTCTTTTTATATAGAGACTATTGTGAGGCTAGAATTATAGATGAAGCACACAAAATTAAATTGCTCAACAAAAACTTTTTAGCAAAATAATAAAAAAAAACTAGCAAAAAACTATATTTTTTAACAAACTATTTAAGATTGATAAAAAATACTCCAAAATCGTAAATATTTTTGTTCCTTTCTTAACTCGTCAATATAATTTTTTGCGTGTTTTGATTCGACCAAGAACTAAAACAAGTGTTTTTGGCGATTGTTTGCAAAAATACTACTTCCATTTATATGCCCACACAGTATGTCCACATACTTCTGGCCTGACTTGACCTATTGCCGCTACAGCAAGACGGCCCTTGATTGGTATGAAGCCAATAACATTGCATTGCTTTTGTACCAAGGGAGGCAAATCCCCCAAACTGCCCGGATCTAATACCAGTTAAAAGATATTTTGCTCGTGCTAAAAGAGAATTAATGCCCAAACAAGAGTGTCTCATGGCATGGACGATTTCAAGTAGAGATGGAAAACCTGATCCGAGAATGTTACAGAAAGTACTTTAAACTACTTAATGGTAGGCTTTCCCGAAAAGGTGAATAAATTTATAGAGGGAGAATAGAACTGATTTGTTTCGGCTTCTAAATTAAAATATATTTTTTATTAATAAAAAAGGTTTTAAGGACTATACATCTTGTGTTTAACTTTTTATTAAATTTTTTCTGTGTTAACATTTTTTCGAATGCATACCTACCTTCATTTCCCGTTGGTTTCATTCAGGATTCAACAGGTGACCCTAAATTTGTTGCACAGTGTAATAATACTAATAAAAAGTAATTGTTAAGTAGGGTAGAAAAGGCAGCTTTCGCCAGTGGGACACAAATATCATCACCTAATATCTCTAAATTTAAGAGAGATGATCTTAAATGACAATTTGTTCAGTTTTTGACCATGTTTTTTTGTTTCTTTTAGTTTGAGGTGTTTACTATACAGGTAGTAACGGACAGACAGATTTTCTAGAGGGATTTAAAAAATATATGAAAGTAAACATATTCTGTAATAACTTTTTCAATTGGTGTACTAAAAAATATATATTTTTAGTATGAAGTTCTGTTGACTTCAATAAAAAAAATCACGTTGAGGTTTTTACAAAAAGTTTTGGAAAAGTTTAAAAAAGTTATGGTTTTGTGGGAGTGGTTGCACCTGGGGTACATTCACCATCCAACAGCCATAGCAGTTCCTTTAGAAATATTTCAAATCGGGTTGATTTACAATTGATAGACGTGCCCCAAAGGCAATAAATACAATGAAAGCTACCAATAACGAACACTCCATTTATCCTTAATGAAACATTCTTGTGCAAATCAAATTTGAACTAAAACAGTCTCCCTTTTCCGTTTTCTTTTCTAAACTAATTTTGGCTCATAATTATAACGTAATTATGTTCAAAACCTGCTTTAAATGGATACTTTTAACGTTAATCCAATTGTGGATTGTGCCCAATAGGTTGGGGCAGTTTAGGTGTTTTAGGTTGGTTTGAAAAACATTAAAAATATAATATAAGCCTTAAGAATAAAGGGGATTTTAGAGTTCAAATTAAACCCAAGCTCTGAAAGTCTTAAGATTACAAATAATTTTTCGTAAAAATCTATTGGTTTGGTGAAGACAACGCTTCATACAAAAAAAAAAGTGGCGAATGGTCCCCAGTCTACCCCACTTTGTTTATATTGTAAATTTTCATAGTTGTTGTTGTTTTTATTACTTTTGTTTTGTTTAGTTTTCTATTGTCGTTGCATTTTTTATACTCGTACTCATCTATAAAAGTGCATTAGAATTTTGTGGCCTTGAAAGCTTGTTATCAATATTATTTTAAAGCTTTCTGTTTGCATTAGACTTACTGCGGTTAAGATAAATGCAGTCATATTTTTAAGAGTTGGGTAAGCGTGCGAGTGAGTGAGTGAGTGAATTACACAAACAGTGTAAGAGTGAGTAAATGATACTTTCGTACATATTTGCAATAGAAACAACAACGTAAACGATAACGAAAACACACATCGAAAGTTTTGCACAGAGGCGACGATTAGGGGACAGAAGTCATTACAAATGTATACATATGAGTGCACCATACACTATATATTATTTTATTAATGTAATTTATGTTGTTTTTCTTTGAAAAAACATGAAACCGATTAAAAACATCCCTAACAAAAATATTATATGTAGAAACTACATTTTGTAAAAAATTAAATCGTATATATCATTCCCCGGTAAAATATATATATATATATATATATATATAATCTTAGCACATTTGATAAACGTCGATATTTTGTCTTATCCAAGTTCAACTCAATATCGGGATATTTTATTAAAATTTGATCACTTCAAAATAACTGTCAAGAATATTTTATCATTATTAGGTACTTTGTATAATCGGCATGTTTCTTCTATTTGTCAAACTTCTACTATTAAACATGCCGAATACCCAATAAAAGCATTATTTGACCAAATTAAGTGGTTAATGGATAATGGTGTAAAAATCTGTATTTTTGATTAAAAAAAAAATCGAGAAAATTTATTTTACGTTGCAGAAAAATTTCAGCGGTTTATGATGAACAAATCATTTAGAGGCATTATAACCACAAGTTTCGATAATGCACTAAGAAAATTATCTGTATGATGTTAAAGAATTTTAGTATTACATCAATGAAATTGAACATAAATTCGTCTATTGAAACAATTTATTAAGTTAAAGCAAGCTTTTAGAAATCTATATGGTTATTTATGAAAATTTTCTTATCCCGAATGAAGAAGTTTAATTTTTTTTTTTTTTTTTAAGTTAAGTTTATTTAAACCATATTATTATTTATACAATGATAGCGCAAAGAAAAATCATTATATTAAAGAAAAAGAAAAAAACTATGAAAAAAAAATTTCATATAAAAACATTATATCATATAGTTACGAGAATTTAGTATTTTGAAAGAACTTTAAAATTTTTTAAAATAAATATTTAAATTTGATAAAATAAATAATTCACTACGCAGGAAAAATTATCAACCTAAAATATCTAATTAAAGATTTGATTTGAATTAAATTTGTTTCTAAACAAATATTTAATTGAATCAATTAATATTTTAATTGACTTTTAAATATATAAATACGTAAACTTCAAATGCATTTGAAGTTTACAAATAAAACAAGGACACACAGAAACAGACGCATCATTAACAAAAATACACATACCAATATATCGTTCACACACTTTTTTTGTCCGTATCATATTTTTTTGTAGAAGTTATTTTTAGCTTTTATTCCTTTTTAATTTTGAAAAAGTATTTAAGTTGAAAATTAAAAATTCTATAAATGAATAATTTTAGACACCCAAACATTTTTAATTAAAACATATTGAGTGTTACAAAAATATATTTTTATGTGGTTTTGTCTTATAAAATGTGCGCATTTTTTATTTGGAAAAATGCGCAGTTACCGTCACCTAAAATGCAAAAAAAAGTGTAATACTTTTTTTTTTTTTGAGGAAAAACCAATAAAAAGATGTTTAAATGGATGAAAAACTACAAAGCGTTATGATTTAAATTTTTTTTTGTTTATATAACATCCTTGAGAGTTCCAATGGTTACAATATGAAACACAATTTTGAAGCAATGTGCTTAAAGGACTTTTTGTATTTCAACTGACGATATGTACTATGTACATGCAATTTTATTTAAATACTTCCTGGTTTCGATTGCATCAACATTTTTTTTTGTATTTTTTTTTTGCAATTACATACATATGGTGGTCTTTTGATCAACCCCTTGCCACCTCCCACACTCATTCCCATAATTAAATGAGGAGCATTGTGAATCTTCGCATTAACAAAAAATTTACAGTATGTACTCAAATTTGAAATAACAATTTAGTTTTGTCGGTTATTTGGTCGCTTGGTCGTGTCTGATCAATCGTTAGCTTGTCGGTTTTTATAACAGGAAAAACAAACAGTAGACCTGCCGTACGTATCAGTGGGTCTCTATCCACCTCAGTCTCTCTAAATCTGCCCTCTTCTTATTTGTTCGTAAACTCGCACCGAGCAAATGAAAACATGTTGCAGAAATTTAAAAGTTTAAATTAATTTTTATCATGTTTTTGAATAATAATTTAAAATTTTTTTTATTTATTTAAAATTTTAACGATAAAATAAGCAAGATAAAATTAAAATAAATTAAATTTTAATAGAAAATAACAAAACATAAGTATATTAAAAGTGAGTGTTTTAAGCAACAATGTTTTATCAACATGTTGCAATTATTTTTTAGTTCAGGTCGTATGCCTAAAAAACGCTGTGCTTTGTACAATAGATTCTCTATTTATATATACTCTGTGTACGTATTCTACTAATTCTACACATGAATGCAGCATATTAACTTATTTGCCGCCGTCTCATTGCCTCTTTCTTCTATGTGTTATTACATGGCGAGAGTACTATAGTACAATTTATAATTAGCCACAAATGAGTCTAAAAGCATTTTATTGCATTTTTAGCTATTATCGTTTTTATTGTGGTTTTGCACTTGCACTTGGCACGCATTTTATGAAAAGAAAAATATGTACATTAGGGTGATAACTTTTTGCATTTTTTGCAAATATCAAATCTCCCCAGACAAAATCGTGTAGGGCATGGACAAATATTAAGAACTGCGTTTTTAGTTTTTCGCTATCGTTAAAAAAGGTTCCGCACCAAACGCGTTAAAGTTTTTAATCAAACAAAGTTAAAAAAAAAAACTTTTTTTGATGCCTCAACGTCTGACTATCACATCTATATAATTAAGGCATGCTGGTATCAATAGTAAAGTCCGTTTTCGAGTCAATGGAATAGTTTTCTTCCAAATTTGCTTACTTACATATGTATAAACCATATTTAAAAAAAATTGTTATTAAAAAAAATTTAAAATAAACATATTAAAGGCATTTTAGAAATCGCTGTCGGTGCGCAAGGTTTTTTTTACCAAATTGAACTGAAATAGTTTTTTTTATCATTAATACAATATTTGCCATTAGAAAACCCCTGGGGAGAATGTTGTCCAAAAAAAGTTATCACCCTAATGTACATATGCATATGAAAAACAAGTAAAAGTTTAACAACAAAACACGATGACGAATTTAAAATACTCTTTACTTAAATAAATATTTCAAATTGAAGTCGAATTAATATCGATTTACAAAATATTGGAATTTTTCGAAACAATTCTTAGTCTTCGACAGCAAAATTTAATATCACAAGTTTTTTGCTTTATTTCTTATTTCTGGTTCATTGCAAATTTAAGACTAGATAGAACAGCAATAGCGAAGTGTGGCCTTTGACTACAGTTAAATAAGAAATTTACAATTGATAAATATTTCGGTACAGTATCGCTATGGTCTGTATTGACAATGGCTTAATAGGGCTGACTGAAGGAGGTTTAAAATAAATTGAAAATTGTTTTGTTGCTGCATCTTTGCCGAAAAGACGTATACGTTATATGCAATGTATTTATATTACGTATACGTAGTGTGTAAAGAAATCATATCAATCAAAAACAAAGTAAATACTATTTTTTTATTTAATTTCTTTTTGATTTTATTACTTTTATTATTTATGTATATACAAAATATTTGTATGAATTATATAAATATTAGATTTTTGTTGATTTAATTAAAATCATTTAAATTAAAGCAAATTGTTACAAATTAAGTATGCCGGCAATAAGAATTCTTAGCAATGTCAGCCAAATGAAAGAAAAAAACATTAAAAAAAATAAACATGTTGATGTGTTTTCATAATTTTTGTGCAAAATATTCAATCGAAACTGTACCTTAGTCATGGCATTAGACTACAATGCGTACGAATATTTTTTATATATCAATTTTCATTTTTTTTTTTTTTTTTTTTTTTTGGTTTAAAATTATGAAAATATTTACAGTTTTTGTTTTTGCTTTGCTTTATATACAGACACTTGAGAACCAGGAAAAACACACATCGCTGATAGCCAATGTATGTATATATTTGCTTTTAATTTTGTCAATGTAGTAGTGACATTGAGAGTAAATAATATTTACAACAAAAAAAACCAGACTCTGATAAAAATAAAACTACAGCAACTACAACAACTACAACAATATTTAAAAAAAACTAAAAAAATAGTACTAGGAACAATAAAAGCAAAGCGCATCATGACCTTGACGCAACAAAAAAGCAAATAAAATATGTGCATGACAAGCGTATATGCACAGTGGGTTTAAAAATGCAATATTTGTAAAAATCCATAATTATTTTACAATTTATTAAATAAGTTTTGGTATTTTAGCGCATTTAATTTCTATAAATTATTTAAATTATTTAAATTGAACTATTTATCTAATACAAAATAGTACAAACTAATTACAAATATAAAGTAAAATACATTTTAAACCCTAAAATCTAATACACAATGTCAAATTTAATAAGTGTTATCACTAGGGCTCAGAAGTTCATGTAAAATATATATTTGTTGTCGTTAGTTGGAGAACAATGTTAGTCACATATCTTTGCGAAGCAACAAATTTGAAAAAAAAAAAAATTTCATCGATTTGTTAATGCATATTTTTCAGGGATGGCAGGCGATACCGTTATCGATTCAAAACCTTTCAGCTGACTATCGGTATACCTAAAATACCGTTACCGATATAATTGAAATACCATTTACCGATATAACTAAAATACCAATACCCTTAAAATACCGTTACCAAAATAACAAAAATACCGTTATCGCAAAAATACCGTTATCGAAATAGTTGAAACAGCGTTATCCATAAATTACCGTTACCGAAATAATCTAACACGATCAGAAAAAATAATCACTGTATATATATATATATGTTTATATATGTATCTTCCCAAATTTTCATCATAAACTAGCCAGTCATTGGAATTCGGGCATAATAGAGCTAAAACTATGAAAATACATTGACATTACCTGAATAACTAAAATAACGTTACCTTTAAAATACCGTTACCGAAAAGAGTAAAAAAATATTTTTTCAAAGTTTTTATAGTCTAAGGAATAATACAAAATCAGTCAGACTCGGAACTTCATGTAAATAAATGTTTGTTGTAGTTAACTAGAGAAGAGTAGTAAACAAATATCTTTGCGAATCAACAAATTTAAAACAAAATATTGTTACTTTGTTATTAAATGCATATTTTTAAATTTTAAGTACATATTTTATGATTTTAAATACATATTTAATGCATATAAAACACCAATATTAATGCATTAACTTCCGAGCCCTTTTTGCTTTTTTTTTTGCTATTTTATATTTTTTTTCACTTAAAAATCGCTTTTTCTTAAGATTTGTGAGCTTTAAACTTCCTTTTTCAGATATTCTTTGCTTTAAATGCTTTTTTCCTCAAGTTATTTATAACTTTTTCCTTCAAAAAGTGTAACTTTTTTAGTTTTGATATTTTCTGCCTTTTCTACAATTTTTTTTTTTTTTTTTGTCATAAACACAATGCATTTTGCCATTTTTTTTTTTTGTCTTCTCTGGTTATCACTTATATTGAGTGCCACTGTACATTATTTACAAAAATATGTTAAGTATTGCAAATAAAAAAATTTAATATAAACATGACCACTAGGGCTATAACCAAATTGTTGACAATAGTCAATGTCGTTTTTCGGGGAAAAAAAACTTCACGCACAAACAACATGTTCTAAAATCTATACAAAATAGATTTTATTTAAATAATGCAAAAATTTAGCTTTTGCGGGCAAAACTTTCCCTCCAATTTTTAAATATTAGAGGGAAAGTATACATTGTAAGTAAAAAGCGAGAGTAAAAATCGCAACATAAACTGCATATAGCAATAAGAGAAAACTTATAATATTTACTAAAATTAAGCAACTTAAATAGTTTTATACTAAATATGTTCTCATCCAAAATATACGATTTTAGGTTAATTTCAAAATACTTTAAGACATTGCTAACTTATCTCAACATAACCAAAGTTTAGGACTTAACCATAGTTATGATTAACCATAGCTTTGGTTCTGCTTATTTCCCAACAGTCATTCTCAGTAGATTCTTCTGTCAAACTTTTTTGAGTGTAGTTAAATAAGAACTCAAAAATAAATCCGTTAAATATACAAAATTTTTGTAGTATTCGAACTAAATTTTAATTTATAAAAAATTAAAATTTAATTCGAAAAATTACCTTTAAAAGAATTGGAACTTATTTCTAAAAGGATATTGTATCGTATGTACTTTATAAAAAAAAATCTGAAATACATATTTCAAAAGTATATATTTTTTATTTTCTTATCTGCTGTTTTATAATTTTTCTTAAACAAAGTCTTCCTGAAAAGGCTAGCGAACAGTTTCAAGTTGAATGTCAATGAAAATACAAATGCATTCTGTACATTACATTCAATTGAACTGTTATCGCTAGAAAAATTTTATTTAAAAAAATGCGAATACACAGTGAGTTTATACAATATACGAGGGCCGTCCCAAAATTAACCGACCTAATGTAAAGATGGCGGCAGTATTTTGAAAAAAATTACTTTGGTGAAAAGTGACAAAATGTTTTAAAACATATGTTTTAAGTTTCAAGGCGCTACGTTGTTTAGTATTTTTTGGATCCATTAAAAATAAATGATCTCAGTGAATTTGTAAACATGAAAAAAGTGGTCACCGTTATGTTATTCAATACTTTTATTTGAAAGGTCTCAGTCCACCCAATATTAAAGCCGACCTGAATTATACTCTTGGGAAATCTGCTCCTTCGCTTACGACGAAATTATAGGGTGGCAGAGTTTAAGCGAGGCCGTACGAGCTGTCAATACCGATCACCGTAGTGCTCGATCAATTGAGGTGTCCACCCTAGAAAATTTTAAGAAAATCCACAAAATGGTATTGGATGATAGTTGGCTCAAGGTGCGTGAGATTTCTGAAAAGATAGGCATTTCAAAACGGGCTATACATCGCATATTAAGCGAAAATTTGGAGATGAGAAAGCTCCACTATTGCGTTGGCCAACATTAATAAATTAAACTTCGAATTGCTTCAGCACGCACCTTATTCGCTAGAATTAGCTCCCTCGGATTGTTTTAATTTCCAAACTTGAAAAAACGGTTCGATGGTAAAAGAATCCATTGAATATCACTGGGATATTTGTATCAAGTAAAGAAAATGTTTCCCAAATTTGTTGTTTTCTTTTTAAGATCGGCTTCTTTTGGGACCACCCTCGTATGTCTACTAAGCCGCCTCATGAAGCATATTATAAAAATCATAGCCTTTTCTTAAGATGGATCCCAAAATATAGCGCCTACACTGTTTATATTAATAATCACATTTGTAATGATAATGATTTAGCTGAAACAAATTTTATCAAGAGTAAGGATGGTAACAGAAATGGCTTTTCTACTAGTTTTTTTTTTAGATTTTCTGACTTTAAATGCTAATGTTTTTTTTTTATTAACTTTAAACTTTTTTTAAAAAAAGTGTTGTTTTTTTATTTTTTTAATACATAGAATTTAGCTTGTTTTTGGTTCAGAGTAATAGAAATAATTGAAAATATTTACAGAATCCACTTATGTTCAAAAGCAGATAAGAAAAATTTGATATTTATTTTTTTGCTTTATTATGCTTTTTTACGCATTTGTGCTTTTTGAATTTCCCGATTTTGAGCTTTAAAATAGCATTTTCTTACGATTTTTGGAGTTTTGTTTGTTTTAAATATATTGAATTTAGCTTGTTTTTGTCTTTTTTTAAATTAATAGATATTTTTATTGCGAATCTTTTCAATTGAAAACACATTTTTAAAATAATTGTACAAACTTACAAACCGATGAACTTACTAGATGTTAATAATGTTCTAACTAATAAAAACTTGTTTCATTTAACTTAATATTAAATTAAATGAAAACAAATTTTTCTGTGACACCTTAATGTACACTACATATAGAAAATGTCCTTGAAATGCATTTTTTACTAATTAATGCGAAACACTTTTTGGCGCAATATTTACATTACGCTTAGCAATAATTGTAGGTATGTATGTATGCAAATAAATTACAACAGAGACAAAAACAAACCCACCGTTTGCAATCTTTTCACATATGCAAACGTCCAAACTAACAAGGAAACTATGTCAATGGGTTCCCTTTAATCTTAATGAATTCGAGATATGTGTGAATAGAGGAGAAAGTAAAAATAAGCATGTGTAACTTTTTATCGGACCAATCTCACGTTAAAGGTTTAAAAGGTTGGATCAAAAATAAAATGCTTTTCGTTTTTTTTTTAGTTCTTGCATATTAATATGTACGAATTATATATCAAATGAAAGGAATTTAAAAGATCTACATGGAATACTTAAAATATGGAAAACAACTTTAAAACTTAATTTTACCCCTTTAAATATTAACCGATAGGTTTTCATTTTGTACCCTCTAGTAACGAAATCGAAGGGGATCCCATCGCTATAGTTTACAAATTACAAAATCACTTACAATGTAGCGAAATTCAAATCAAATATTCACAAACACTACTCCCTCTTTCCTCCTCCCCATAACCTAATTTCCTGATATCAACACAATGTATTGCATTATAGGGGGCATCCCCTGAGTGATGGTCTAACGAAATAAAAAAAAAAAAAAAAACAATTTTGAAACATACTTTTACCCCTTTTTAATATTAACCGTTAGCTTTTCATTTTGCCCCCTCTATCATCAAAATCTACGGGGAACGCTTCGCTACAGTTTCCTCGAAAATGTTTATGTGCTACCTTTTGCCACTTACGATGATGATCGTCATCGTAATGATGATGATGATAATAATAACAATAATATGTAACCATATTGTCGCAGCGTTATTTTCAGCAATTCAAATAGTTTTATTTTTATTACAATTATATTTCGTTTTCGTTTGGCTGAGTAGATGAGTTTTGTTTTTTTTTTTTTAATAAATTTTAGTTGTACACTTCCTTGTTCTAATAGAAATTTATGTTTGTATGTATGATGATTAAAATTAAAAGTATATACACACAGAGAAATATTTTGCCATTTGTTAGCTGCAATTCGGTTACTACCACTAAAATTCGGATATTACGAGAGTAGATTCCTACAACTAAATATTTGTTTTCACAACAAATTTCGGTAAATACAAATATGTAATACTATTCAGAAACCAAATTTCAATATGGTTTTACTAATCGAATTTATTGATGATTATCACCAAAAGACACTTTTCAATTCGGTTCGCACTTTATTTCTCTGTGTGTACTATATGTATGTTGGCAGACTGGTATGTACAAAACAAATATAATGTGGCAAAATGGCGCCATTAAGTAGAACAAAATATGACATTAAACGGCAATTGCAGTTTAAGGTACGGGTGGGGGAGTGTTTAATGACACTCGCTAAAACTTAAAAATTATAATTTAATTTTTTGTTTAACTAAAACATGATTATTTAATTGATTACTTCTTACAAAAAAAAATGAAACCAACAACAAAAATAATCATAACCTACACCACCAACAAATTATGTGTATTTTTTTAACTAATACTTTGATACGATCACTATCAATCACTACAACTACATGTGCAACAATCATCAACACTACATTTTTTTTTTTTGCCGAATAGTTTTTATTATGTAGTTTAAAATTTTCGCGCTTTCGCAGTTTTCCGCATGTTTTGGCACTTAGAATGGTATTGCAAGTGGCTCGGTTATGTTTCGTTAGTATTGTATTCTAATCTGTGCGTCGGAAAACGATTGATATATAATTTTATAAATTTTTGAACTCGAAAGTGAATTATTACAGAAAATAAAAAAAAAAACAAACACAAAATAAAATAAAATTAAAAAATATTCAGAAAAATAATAAAAAAAATATTTTTTTTATAAAATATAACACGTACAAAAATATAAAACGCTGTGCTCAAATTTTATATAAAAACTATAGAAATCCTTTAATAGAAAGGACTTTAAAAAATTTAAAAACAAATTAAAGGTGAGCTTTATAATGCGTTGTTAACCGGCATATTATAAAATCGCTTTTTTTCGATCCCACTTTAAGGATTTAAAATGACAATCATTTGTTTTTAATGATTAAAAATGATTTAATTTAAATTCTCATTACAACAAATGAATAAAAAAACTTTTACAGTTATTAAACTATTATTAAATAAATATCAAATATTTTATGGACAAGAAAAAGCTTTTTTTTCAATGTGCTCTTTCTTACAACACGGAAGAGGAAAAAAGCTTAAGCAATATTGTGTCATAATTGGAAGCAATTGAAATGAAAAATGCAACCCTATTTAAAATTCACTCATAATTTCACTCATTTTACCCATACACGCACACATTTGCATACATTTCTGATTAAAAAGTTCTAATGGGGGGAAAAAAAAAACAACAAATTGCATGCATGCGTTAGCTGCAGTGGGAATTTTTAAAATCATCCATGACAATATGGGTCAGTAGTGTACAAATATAAAATCTATGACATTTTGGATTTCTGTGTGTTGGTTTTGCCGAATTTGTATGTATGCGTGCAGTAAGAGAGTAAGATAGAACTTTAATTCACGAGTGTGTGTGTAGAGTAAATGTTAAACAAACAAAAACAAAATTATGGAATAAGTTCTATCTGTGCACCCAGAGTGCAATTTATAAATGCAGTCATACGTAAGGGTGCTAAAAGAGCAAAATAAGAATTTAGTATGAGTGAATACGGTATAAATTACAATTCTGAAACTATTGAAAATAGTTTTTATATTTCGTTAATTTTCTTTTGTATGAAGAAATACGCCTAATATATAGTTTTTTTTTTTTTTTTTTTTTTGAAAAACTTTGTTATTTAAATAAAAAAATTTTTATAAAAAATGCCGAATTTTTAAGGAATTTTTTATACTACTGTTTCAAGGTGAGTTTAAAAATACAAAAGACTTTACGAGAGTAAGTTTTAGATAAATGAAATAAACAATCCGGTTAAAAATATGATCATATTTATGTTTTATATGATCACACACTGAGTAATGAATTGCCAACTGAATTTAAAAGTCCATTTTAATGGTAACAACTTATAAATTCAGTTAGTACAACGATATTTACATTAGATTTCTGTGTATTTTGGGTGTTGCCACTAAAATTCAATTGAATTAAACGAACTTTGTTGAGAAAACTAATATTTAGTCATTGTAAAATGAAAATGTCAACTTACAGTTCAACAATTTATACTAATTAAACGAAAATAACAATTTTAAAAAATCAGTAGAAACAACTTACTAAAATTTTAAAATAAGAGTTAAATGCGTTAATATTGTCGTAATGAAGACAAAAGTGTAATGGTTAGCGCGTTAGACTGTTACACAGATGGTCCCGGGTTCGATTCCCGGTGACGGCAACATCAATTCAGAAAAATAATATGTAAGAGTTTTCTATCCCTCATATATATCGCAGCTCCCACCTTCGGGGTTCCTATAGCACTTAACACCAGGGCTATGAACTAAAAAGCTTCAATAAGTTCGCCAACTCTCCATCAGGTGGCGAGCAACAACTGTTCTAAGACTTATCATCTCGCGCAATTGCAGTGTTGCCATGTTTGAAGCCCTTCATCTTTCCCCACCTTCCATCTCTCCACTATCCAATTTCCAAAGAAAGCAACACATTAATAAATAGGAAGAATTTCCTGAGTGTTGCTTCTCTTAAAAAAAAAAACAAGTAATAAAAGAAATATACTTATTTTACTGACAAGAAGGTGCCGTGAATAGTGCACTTAGAATACTATGTAGGTAAAGATACAAATACAGTTAAAAACAAATGAAATTTCACTTGAAGAAAGAACGACTTACATTTCAGTAAGTTCAACTAAAATTGTCATTTGATTTTTACTGTTGAAAAAATTAACCGTATTTGTAGTAATATGCAGTAAAAAATAAACAAACATTTACATGTTTTGTTTTTTAAATAAAAAAAAAAAACTACTGTATAAAATGAATACAAAATCATAATACAGTAATTTAATGTGGTTTGTTTTTTTTTTTAATGAACTACAATTGTAGTCAAAACTGAAATTTCTTCTACAAATTACTGTTTTTTAACTTAAAAATAAAGATAATGGGGGTTTTTATGTAATTCGATTAGAAAAGTAAAACTTTCGAAACGGAAATTCGTTTAAAATTGTATTATCTAATTCGTTCGAATGTTTCACAGAGTTGTATTTGTGTAAAAAAGGGAAAATACAAGTGATGCCAAATTTTTGTCTTTTAATACATAACTTCGCAGCATGTCTCATAATGTTAAAGTTGTCAACACTGTGCTTATTTAAAACAAAATATTTAAAGAAAAAAGAAAATGGTCAAACTTTATTAAAGAAAATATTTATTTAAAAAGTCGAAACTTAAATGGATTGTGTTCTATTGTGGACAGAAGATGGTGATGAAAAAAATGATTCTATTCCGGAAAGAGTTCAAATTAAACTTATAAGAGATTCATCAGATATAATGAATCTTAATGAATAAAAGTAAGAAAAATATAAAATTTTACCTTTTTGACGCAAACTGGATATCAGCATCAAAGTGGCCAAGATCTCCTATCAGGATTTTCTAAAGTATCAATATTCAGTTGCCTAACCCAATACTACATTCCAAATGAATAGTAATACGTTCCACACAATTTTATTGAAATTAAAAAACTTTTTTAATTTTTCTGGTATTGAACCGTGGCCTTCAGATTAATAGTTCCCTGTCCTACTAATTGCACCACAATCCCTTTTAATTTTCATTGCCTTATGTGTTATTTAAACATTTAAACACAATTTTATTGAAATTAAAAAATTTTTTTAATTTTTCTGGTATTGAACCGTGGCCTTCAGATTAATAGTTCCCTGTCCTACTAATTGCACCACAATCCCTTTTAATTTTCATTGCCTTATGTGTTATTTAAACATTTAAACATTTGAATATTTTATTTTGATTAAAAAAACTTTTTGTGCCTTTCTTTTCCGAGATTTGAACTCGGAAGTTCGGAGTACGAGGCACCCTCTCTACCCACTACACCACAAACACTTTTAAATGTTGATTGTTAAATTTGAAGTTAAATATTTTGTGAGGAAAACAAACATTGTCCCAAATTCGTTTACCAATGCCAATCATTAGATGCTTCTAAATATAAACAATGCAATCCTCAATTCGGTTAGTACTAATGAACCCCTAATTTAGTGGCATATTTGATTGCGAATACAGTATTTGCAGTAACCACTATTTATTATCAACAATTTTTTACAAAAAAATTATAGATGGTACAAATTCTCTTCTTGTATTATCACAAAATAAATGGTTGCTTTTACCGTACGCAATTACTAACCGAATTTTTTTTGAAAAGTTGATTGGAAATACCAATAATAGGATATTTTTTTGTTTTTAAGATATGCGATCACGAATTATGTATCAGGTACATTCATGGACGGTTTGGTGGAGCTAGCCATGAAGCCCACGTTTGGAATTTGTCGCAGAAGAGACAATATTTGAAAGAAAAATATTTGGGTGGTGATACAGGAACAAGAATCCTTAGTATGAAATACATATTTTTGTTTAAATTACTACCGCACTAAAATGAACAATATTTGTCTCAGGTGATTCCGGGTATCCTTAGATTTTAACTCCATACAGAAATGGTTTTGAAAATTCTGCAGAATCATTTTTCAATGGTAAACATTCAAATGGAAGGTCCATAATTGAAAGAACGTTCACGGTTTAAAAAGAAAGATTTCGTTGCCTTTCAGTAGCAAGAGAATTACATTATGCTCCAAAAAAGGCAGTTACAACAAGCAACATACAATTATAACGTAATTACACTAACATTGAAAAAAATATTAGAGATAAAATATTAAAGAACAATATGCGAAGAAATAAATAAAACATAAATTAATAATAAAACAAAAAAAAAATATTAAAAAATAAAAAAACTACATTTAAAAACCTGTAAAACTTATTAAGAAAAACTAAATCTGAAAAAAATCACTTTCATTTGCCGTGTCTATGTTTTTGGTGCTCTAATTCAAATATTTGCTTCTTTAGCTCTAATTGTGATATTTTTCATTTGGTTCTTTCTAACTTCATTTTATTTTTTTAGCTAAAACTTTTTCTTTAACAAGTTTGAATTTTCATTCCTTCCAGTCACAACTGCTCTTTAAATACTTGTTAACGACAGCAAGGTTCTGGTTGACTTCTGTTGAAATTTTCAGACAACTCTTTAGATTATGGTAGATTTCAGACAATGCTTTAACAGAATTTTCCTGGTACTATATCTGATTTTCCACTTGTTGTTTAAGAAGACTGTCTTCATTTTGTGCACTTTCATTCTGACTACGTCTATGTGGAGTATGTGTTATTAACTGGTTGGAAGGACTTGAAAATGAGTCTTCGCAGGACAAATTTATAAACTCTTCCATAGTATCGTCATCCACTTGATGTTGAACAGGTCTGACATATGCGAAATTTGGGGCAGAATTTTCATTCACATTAGCTCCTCTCAGAGCTTTATCTATCGAAAACAATTCGTCAACTTTATCCTCAAGTTGTGTTAGCGAACAAAATTTACTCAGACCACCTCCAGTCCCTGAAATACTATTGCGTTTTTCCCGGCATTTTACCTTTATGTGGTGCTTAAAATCTGCCCACACCCATAAACATGTGTAAATTTGAATAATACCAATCTATAAACCGACAATTGATTAATCGAAAGCGTCCTTTTTTATAAGACTGTTTTATTTATATAAATATACGATAAAAAAAATATGCTTTTCCATGAAATTCCTTGTCCTATTGATTTAACTTATTTAACTTTGCCACAACTACCAACTATAATCTTCCCATTAAATTTCACCAAATTTCGACCATATGTTTTAAAATTCAGACAATGTGTTTTAAAGGTATCCTCTTGAAATCCTGTATGTGCTTAGACAAAAATAAGAGTTTTAAATAGAGCTCAAAATTCAAATTAAACACGAATTACTTTTTAAGATTTTTGAAAATTGTGTTCATTTTTTAATATTTATTTTTTGTAATTTTACGGAATTTAAATTACGACACTTTCTTGCTTTCAAACAGTGAGTGCACTGTTTGGAAGCAAGACAGTCCACAAAAAATCCTTTACAAAATATTTTTTAAATTTGGTTTTCTATTGACATAGACACATTTCTCGTTATACAACACTAGAGGCGTGCCAGTTAGAGGGTTAAAGTAACAGCAGTACGAATTAGGTTAAATCAGTCGTAACAAATTAATCACAAAATTTGTCAGTTATTTAATAATTAAAAACTAAATAAAAGAAAATCCAAATCGATAAAAAATATTATCAGATATAATGATAACATTTGACAACTTCCGCAAATACTAAAGAAAATTAAAAAAAACCTTCAAAGAACGTTTCCTTAAAAATAATGAGATATGGCAAGAAAAAAAAGCTTAAAGCTTTAACCAACAAATCACTCCTTTTGAAATGCTCACACATACGCACATAAAATATGAGTAATTTTTATAAAATCATCATGAATGCACCAACACTTAGAAAACTCGCACTTTTGTTTTTTTTTTCTTTTCTTTTTTGCAATTTGTACATGGGAAGACGTTTAGGGTGTAAAGGGTTAAACTACCAGACGACGGTCAAGAACGACGCAACACTATATAACGAACTAAAGTAAAAGTGAATTTCTATGTCATGCATTGCTTTGCATTATATTATTAATACACTTGTTGTACGGGGGTGACGACGGCAACGAAATTTTCTACTAAATGTATAAAACGTTTAATTCTAATTTTTAAAAATTCAACAGCAACAAGCCATTAGAAAATTAAAATCTAGAATGAATGAAATCCATTACAATGCATAGAAACACAAACTAGACGTCGTTTAATTTTACACCGCAAAATGTTACAAAGTCAAGGCAAAAACTATGTATAAATGATATCAAAAAAATTAACCTTGAACTTTAGGTCATAATTATAACAATATAATTGACAGTATTTGGTTAATTGAGAGCATATTTTCTTTTCTTTTTAGATTAAACACAAGCAATTTGTTAAATAAACCATCAACTACTCCAAATAATTACAAAAACAAAAATTAAATCATTAGGATTACATATTTTGGAACCAAAACCCTACAAAAAGAAATCATATACAACGACCAAAATTTCTTCTACTTCCTGAAATTGAATTGAGTTTTATTATCTTTATGTCTTAAACCAAAATGAATGTAACCACACAATCTCAAACAGAATCACAATCATTATCAGACACAACTCTCAATGTGCCCATTGCAATCTCCAACAACAGTAGCAGCAGCAGCAGCTCACCGGTTATAGGTATTATCAAACAAAAACATCTGCAACACAATACAAGTGATATGAATCCCCCCACAACTGCTCGTAGTCCATCTCCCGATGGTTCTCGAGACTATGATGTAACACGCATGAGAGAAGAAGACTTTGAACGTCTGGCGGTATATATCGTACCCGATGTACAGTGCGAACGAGGAATATCCAATAGAGCGGACAAAACACTGCCACGCAGTTTAACACTAAAACCATCTATGGTTTTTTCATCACCAAATGTTAAGGTACGTTCAAATAAAAATTGGATTTAAATTTCCTTTGAGCTCTACAAAACCAAAAGAGTCATTTTAAGAAAAGTTATTTAACATTAAATAAACGTTTTTCATTTTAGACTGAAGGAGTTTGGAGCACTGGTGTCATACCACGTGGTACCCGCTTTGGACCATTCGAAGGTGTACCTACTCCTCAATATCCAAATGACACAAATACGGCGCGTTACTTTTGGCGGGTAAGCAAGCGCTTAAACATAACAAAATCTCAAAGATCCTATTGCTCTCCTCACTCTCTAGCTCTCAAGCTTTATCTGAGAGACTTTGTCTAGTCTTAACATCAGTTGGTTCATTTCATAATCACACTCATTTACTTAATTACTTATATGTATGTTATGAAAAAAATAAGCCATTAATTCCATCTAATACGCTACATTTTGTATGGTGCAAAACAAAATTCATGCAAGTGAATGTCTCCTGTTCAAAGTCGACCTACTGAGATTAGTTATCAGTGTTGGAAGTGGGCTTTTGTAGGAAATTTTTATTTTATATCTCGAATTGTTTTGCATAATACTTCATGTTTCAATATTCTTTTTAACCATTATTAAAACAAAATAATTAAATCCATCAAAATTAAAACTAACCAAACAAAACCAACCTTTATCTTTTTAATTTTTTTTTTAATTTCATGTGACCCCCTTTTACATATAAATCAAAATCTATCCAAAAATGATTAATAACCAAAAAATAAAAACACCCCCAACTCAAAATCTAAACCCATCAACCAAATAAATCAGGTGCAGGGAACACGCCATATAACATACGGGATTATAAAGGTACTATTTTTAGTTTCTTTTTGTTTTTTAGTACAAATGCTTTTCTGTCTCAATTATCTCTCTCTCTATCTCTCTCTATTATTTTTTATTAACACTTTCCTATGTATATTGTCAAAAATTTACTAGAAACTAACTAAATTTAACTAAATCTTGGTGTAATCTAAGTGTTTGTGTATGCGTATGAAACCAACCTCCTGAAATCAAGCAGCAGTAATTCTGAATACACTGCAATGCCTGGGCAAGGAGGTTTAAACTTTTACATTTTCTTTTATATCATTTGATTTGTAGTAGATTATATAATTTTCGGTGTCAAGTAAAATTTATATCGAAACGCCCGTTGGCGACGGGAATACAGACCAGATTAATGTGGAATTTTGTGTCTGCTCTTATATTCACAGATATTCAAAGACGATGACTACTACTATTTGGATGGATCAGATCGATCACAGTCCAATTGGATGCGGTATGTAGCATCGGCCTATAGTCTGGATACTATGAATTTGGTCGCCTGTCAGCATCAAGAAAACATTTATTTCTATACAACCCGCGATATTATGCCCAATGAAGAGTTAATGGTATGGTATTGCAAAGATTTCGCCAAGCGCCTTGGCTATGATGTGGACCCCGAACGCACACTTTTCGGAGCCTGCAAAGAGGTGACTGACGACGATGATGAACCCGATGCGGAGGCAGAAGGGGAACCAGAGCCAGAGGAGGAATATACGCCACACAAAAAGAGATCACGTTCCCCGTATAGCATGCCCGCACCCGAGATTCCCCCTGAAGTTGCCTATAATCATATAACATATGTTATGGGTCTGCATCTGCCACCACCATCTGCCTCTTCAGTCGACCGCAGCAATGACAGACGCTCACCAACACCCAGTCCATCCCCGCCTGCCGTTAGCCAAACACAAACTCAAACACACCCGCACATCCACCACAGCCATGCAAGCCAACATGCGAGAACGTTGATACGACACTCAACGCAGCATCAACCCCACCAGAATGTTCTGCATCTGAAACAGGAACCGCCATCTGTCATCGTACAAGATCATCACTGTGCGATGGAACAAGAGTGCACCAATAAAGATCACAAAGATGTAATTAGTTCCCCCATTTCCCATCAAAAGGAAGTTCATTACGACCACCAGCTGACCCCCAATGATGGAAGTGTACGATCGGTGCGTTCTGATGAGGGCTATCACAGTAACGAATATCACGAAGATAGACTAACACCTTCGGGCGCCGATGATAGCGATACCGAAAGTGAACATAACTATGTTTTAGATTGTTCAAAGAAGGCAATTGCTCCTAAAGAAACTGTTATTACACATGCCCAGAAGCCCTGCAGCAGCACAGTTGCCATAGTACCCACTTCAATGGTGGCGGCGACGGCCACGACCGGAGAGTGCTGCAAGAACGAATACAGAAAGTTTAAGGTGAAAATGCCACTAAAGTATGAATTTAAAAATAGCATCAAGACTGAGGCAACCAATGCCACCACCACCACTACCAACAACACAAACACCTCTTCAATCAAGCATGATGATGATGATGTTCATATGAGTGCTACGTCCAGCGAGGATGAACATCGCACAACATGCACGTCGTCTACTCAAATCGATGAACTAATGGATGTAGATTGTCGACCTACAAGAATTGCTGAATCGACTGCCACGTCCACCCAACCAGCATCCAGTACAGTTATTGTACTTGAAAATAGCCAAAAGCGCACAATAGTTCCCATAACCAAACCCTACTATGAAGCCGAGTCTAGTTCTCCACCACCCACGGCGCAAAGTTATATACGCTACACACCGCCTTCTAGCATTTTGGAGACCATACTGACAGGTCAGCATCAACACCGTTTGGAAACTGCTGCTGCCGCAGCGGCTGTGGCGGTTGCATGTCGACAAGCCAACTCGGCCACACCGCCACCATCGTCCCCCACTGAAATGGCCTATTCATACAAGAAGTCACAACGTTATGGCAATGCTGTTAGCCCAGATTCAAGCTCCAATATGGTGGCAGAGCATAATGTACATGATAACGAAAGTGAAATGCACTTGAATTCGTCGTCGTGCAAAAAAGATCTCTGTTCTCCTCCACCACCGCCCCATCAACATCAGCACCATCTTCATCATCAACAGCATCATGTACTCTTCTCGCCGGGTGGAGTTCATGGGGCTTATGTCAATGATGGCCAACATACACCACCCTATTCCACGTACTCTTCATATTCCAATGGCAGTTTGAATGGACAATCGGTCAGTGTTTTACACGCCCCAACATCAACCTTTCATTCACCGCCACACAGTGCCCAATCGCCTTTCGATCGTCAGTCCCATTGCTCAAGTGGATCCAATCAAAATTTGCATTTACTACAGGGCAGTACACAAATGTTAAATCATCCCCTAATGCAACCCCTAACGCCTTTGCACCGACTATCGCCACTACGCATCTCCCCGCCTAGTAGCCTTAGTCCCGACGGAAATTCATGTCCACGCAGTGGCAGTCCTCCTCTCAGTCCTAATTCATTGGCAGCACGAGGTTACCGCTCACTGCCGTATCCGCTGAAGAAGAAAGATGGAAAAATGCACTACGAATGCAATGTATGCTGTAAAACTTTTGGTCAGTTAAGCAATTTAAAGGTACACTTGCGCACACACTCCGGCGAAAGACCCTTCAAATGCAATGTCTGCACCAAGAGTTTCACACAGCTGGCGCATTTGCAAAAGCATCACTTGGTACATACGGGAGAGAAACCACATCAATGCGATATCTGCAAGAAACGTTTTTCATCCACATCGAATCTAAAGACTCATCTTCGCTTGCATAGTGGACAAAAGCCATACGCGTGTGACTTGTGTCCGCAAAAGTTTACGCAATTTGTACATTTGAAATTGCACAAGAGGCTGCATACCAACGATCGTCCGTATGTGTGTCAAGGTTGTGATAAGAAATATATAAGTGCATCGGGTTTACGTACACATTGGAAGACCACAAGTTGTAAGCCGAATAATTTGGAGGAGGAATTGGCCATGGCAGCCGCAGCAACATCTGAGTGTTTAGGTGAGTTTATTTTTTTAATTCGTGTTACTTATAATTCACATATCGAATTCCTTTCAATGATCGAAATAAAGAAAAAGTTTTATTTGATTGTAAATCTGCCTCTTTAAGTCGCTATTGCTCCTACAAACTTCGTGTTTTTGAAGGGATGGAAATTTACATCTAAATTCTCTATTCATACACTCACAATATTATTACGTTAAAAACTACCTAAAATTAACTGAAAACACAATTTAAAACAGGACTACTAATTATCCATTATATTCAACCCATTTTAATATTTATTTGTAAACATTGTTTAAATAACCGACACAAGTAGTAAAAACAACAGAAAATCTTTTAAAAAAACAACCTTTAAAATTTAACGGTCAAAACGTAAACAAAAACGAATTTTTTTTCCTTGTTTTTAAAATTTAAAAGTTTTTTTTGTTTTTTTTTTTTTTTTGATTTTCTTGTAAGTTCAATTGAAACAATTTTGTATTTTATGGGAATTATTGGACTTTTTTTTTGAAAGAAAAAAATAAAATTTTAAATTTTACTGCCAATATTTAACTACTAGCGAAAGAACGTATATTTCGATAGTTTGTTTTTCAAACAACCGATCGAAATAGTTGAAAAAATATTTCTCTGCATTTTAATTGATTCTTCATTTAAAACCAAACTTTACGTAAAACTTTGTATGTTTATTCAAAATTGGACACCAGCAAAACTTCATATTCTTAGAAAATTCCAAATTACTTTCAAATGAAAGGTTAATTTGCGTAGATTTTCCAACTAAAAAAATCTTTAAGGCTTTACAGCTGAACTTTCAAAAAAAAAAAAAATTAAGAATGTCACGAAAATTTGGGCGAGTCTTAAAGGTAGCTCTAGATGGACGTGTCCACTTGATGTTTATTGGGTAAAAATAAGTGCCAAATTGGCATTTTCCTCTTTTTCATAGAGGTATTAATGGAATGAGATTTCAGAGGACCATATAAAATTACCTTGTAAAAACATACGAAAAATAATGTCAAATTCACATCAAAATACCCACTCAAATTACAAATTCTTTAAATAAACTTTGATCCAGAAAAATTCGCAAATTTATTATGAAAAACGACGTAGAGCCCAACTCCAAAGAACATTTTTTTGAAAAATCTCTTTCAAATAAACATATTCTTATTAAAATACAAAATGACGTGTTCCCGTTATTTGAGTCTATGTGGCATATACGAATCATATATGACTTCATATATACTATTCTAATATTTGCAGTAGAAGCTAATTTTTTTACTAGAATTTAATAACAAAAAATGTATTTATTTTTTATGTATTTCATTATTGACATATAACGAACAAAACAGGGAAAGTTTTCTTCAATATCGTTTAAATTGGGATGTGTATAAGAGGAGGCAAAATACTAAGACCAGTAGTACGATTCAGTAATTTTTAACGATCAGACAATCGCAAAATGTATCGACAACTTTTGATGTTTGAATTCGACAATTCTATTTTTGAATGAATCGGATTAGCGTCCGTTGAAAGTACGTTAATGACGGACCGTTATGTTCAGCATGTCGTTTCTGTACTGTTATAATCAACAAAAGCGAAGTTGTATATCTTCCTATACATTTACTTTTCTTTAGTTTAAATAATAGCATTTTATAATTTTTTATAATTATTTATTAAAAAATTTTAATGTTTATAATAAAACAATACATACCATCGGTTTGTATCCTCATCATTTTGCATCGCAATCAGGTGATCCATGGTACAATCGTGGTTAATTGAATGATTTAATAAATGGAAACAAAGCGGCAGGAATTTTGATTATGAAGAAATTTATTTAATAATTTTGTATTGACAACAATTTCAATTAACACCGGAAGAAAAACGATACGATTTGTCAAACGCGCTAAAGTCCGTATTTGACGGTACGGAATCGGATACCCTAAACGGGATTTAAAACGTATTGTTTTCGAAAATCCAATAACATGGACCATTTATGTTCCGTTTACTTACAAGCTTTGACGAATACGTGTTTTACGGACCGTTAACGTGCCGTAGAGTCCGTAGTCATGATTCCGTACGGATAGTCCGTAAAAATGATTCTTGGTTGATATCAGATATATAACATCACTTAGATATAAACACAGATCACATAGATATAATTATATATGGATAGATATAAATATATACCAAGATATAATTAACAATTTGTCCATATATGATCAGATATGATTATATATGATTATATATAATTACATCCAATTATTCATTGCTCTTTTTATACGGTGTTTTGAAATTTTTCCATATATGATCAAGTATGATTATATATAGTTATATCCAATTAGATATAATTATATATTACTCTTTTTACACGGGGTTTTGAAATAAATCGATGTTTTAATTTGAAACATTCAGACATATATATATATATATATATATGCACAGCGCATACTTTAGGGACACGCCCAAAATTGTCGCCGGAATATGCGGTGTATGGAAAAAATTGTCCTCATCTAATACGCTAGATGTATGAAAAGGCGCGAAAACTTTGGGGACAGTCCCCAAAGTAAGCAAATGTCCCTAAACTATGCGGGGGAATGAATAAATGTCTCTAAACTATGCGCTGTGCATACATATATATATATATGTATGTATGCACAGCTCATAGTCTAGAGACATTTATTCGTTCCCCCGCATAGTTTAGGGACATTTGCTTACTTTGGGGACTGTCCCCAAAGTTTTCGCGCCTTTTCATACATCTAGCGTATGAGATGAGGACAATTTATTCTATACACCGCATATTCCGGCGACAATTTTGGGCGTGTCCCTAAAGTATGCGCTGTGCATACATATATATATATATATATATATATATATATATATATATATATGTATGCACAGCGCATACTTTAGAGACATTTATTCATTCCCCCGCATAGTTTAGGGACATTTGCTTACTTTGGGGACTGTCCCCAAAGTTTTCGCGCCTTTTCATACATCTAGCGTATTAGATGAGGACAATTTTTTCTATACACCGCATATTCCGGCGACAATTTTGGGCGTGTCCCTAAAGTATGCGCTGTGCATACATATATATATATGTATGCGTAGCGCATACTTTAGGGACATATATATATGTATGCGTAGCGCATACTTTAGGGACATGGCCAAAATTGTACCCGAAATATGCGGTGTATCGAAAAAATTGTCCTCATCTTAAACGCTAGATGCATGAAAAGGCGCGAAAACTTTGGGGACAGTCCCCAAAGTAAGCAAATGTCCCTAAACTATGCGGGGGAACGAATAAATGTCTCTAAACTATGCGCTGTGCATACATATATATATATATATATGTATGCACAGCGCATAGTCCAGAGACATTTATTCGTTCCCCCGCATAGTTTAGGGACATTTCCTTACTTTGGGGACTGTCCCCAAAATTTTCGCGCCTTTTCATACATCTAGCGTTTAAGATGAGGACAATTTTTTCTATACACCGCATATTCCGGCGACAATTTTGGCCATGTCCCTAAAGTATGCGCTACGCATACATATATATATATATATATATATATATATATATATATATATATATATTTCACCCTAAAAAAGTTTAGTTCAAAATATATTTATTTGGATTCTCTAGTTTCGTCCAAATCGGCGTGTTTAGGGATTCCCTTCTAAGGGCGAGTAAATTTTCTAAAAATAACCAGGTTTAACTTAAACCACAGACATTTCCATATAAATTTGACATTCATAACTATAGTTTAGTCCAAACCTTTGGTTATTGTCAGATATTGTCAGAAAAGTTAGCAGAGCTAAATGTAATATACTGGGTTACAAATTTGCTATAAAGTAAAGAAAATAGTTTTTTCAAAAATCTTAAAAATCCCCAATTATATGAACTTCACATCTCGATATCGTCTTAAAATCAGCACATTTATCTATAACAGTGACACCGATTTTAATTATATTTAATTTACTCTATTTCCAGACAAAGATCACCCCGAACCAGATTCACGAGAAGCATTCGAACAATTGCAACAACAAATACATCCTCATATGCGTCACATGAATGTGAGTGGTGGTGATCATATGGCTGCACCCAGGGGCATGTGTCATCCATCACAACAGCAACAACAACAATCGCATAGTCATATGCAACAGCAACAACATGTAACAATGTTGCATCAACATTTGCCACCACCATCATCAGCTGCCGCCACTATGTTGCTAACAACTGCCACTCAACTACATCAACACCAGCAACAACACCAACAACAGCACATTCACCCACACCAACAACACTTAATGCAACAACAATCGCTCAAAGTTAAACCACAAATTCACATGATGCCAACAAATTCACATGACACTGGGTCAGTAGGTCCTAACAGTGTAGCTCATGCTCATGTAGCAGCCGCAGCAGCAGCAGCAGCACACGCAGCAGCGGCACATGCAGCCTCACAACATCCAATGGGAGCGCCCCAAGATAGCAGACCCTCCGTTATAGAATCAAATCAACCCATGATTATAGAATGTACGTAAACAAAATACTATGAGAAGGTCTAAGAGAGCGAAATAATCTCTGTATGCTTTTCATGAGCTACTTAAAGAGCGAGTTAGTGGAATTATTAGTGGAAGTTATATTCTGATTATAAAAAATATCTTCTTTATCTCCACATCTGAGTGCAATACATAAAATCAACATAAATTCAATATGGTTGATTTTAGCAAAAACTGTCGGTATTATAAAAAAACAAAAATTAATTATATTTGTATTAAAAAATATCATTTTTGAAACTAAAATGGAATTTAAAACAAAATTAAATTGAACAAAAAAAAAAAAAAGAACGATCTCAACAATTGGCAGCCAATTATTTCAAAAATATTTCACATTATTAACCTGGTTAAGTTTAAAACCAGATCGAAATTAATCATTGAAAACTGTAAATATATAATTTGTTAAAATTAAACTAAATTTAAAATCAAAATGTCAAATCATACTCCGACATCGTCATTAAAAGTGCATTTAATACAAAATTACTAAACTAGTACATAAATAATTAAATAATAAAAACATTTGTAAAAATCGTTATAAAAGAAAATTTAATGGAAATTACTTAAAAGTTGCCTTATTTCAATAGATTTTTTCTTTTATTATTTCGACAGACAAATGAGAAACATAAAAATATGTATTTAAATTAAAGAAAATGAAATTATCACAAAAGTTTCGACAGAAAAACACTCTGAAGAACTTGAGAAATATTCGAAATTACTTAAATATCCATAAAGAATTTTCGAATAATTCAAAATAATATTTGAAAAACTAGATAATTATCTATAATTTTTTCGAGTGTTTTTCATTTGTTTTTTTTTTTTTTACATTTTGTAAACTCTTTTCGATATTTGTCTATAATCATATAAATTAGTATTTAATTGTAGATTTTTATAGTGTGTAGTAGAATAAAAATACAAAATCGTAGCTGAAAATCGGTGCTTTTAAACCTGTTTTTATTTGTCTACATTCGAAATTGTTTGTACTAAAGAACCAAACTCAAAACTCATTCAAATAGTCTCTTCTGATTTAGCACAATCATATAAAAATCAACAAATCTACTTTGATGTTCCTTTTAATCAATTTGATTAATTTTATAATCATAAATATTAAATAATAGAACTAAAGCAAGAGTAGAATGAAATGATTTTGAAATACAACAATTTCAGCAATTATGAATCAACAGATTCCATAAAAAGTGGTCAAATAAATCAGGTGACATTTTGGGAAAATATTATTGCAAAGAATTATGTTTTTTCAAAAATTAAAACTAAAGAATTAAATTAGAAAAATAATTATATTAAATATTAATTATTATTACAAATAAATTATGTAAATTACAATAAAATAAACGGATAAATCAAGATAAAAAAAAAATAATAAGCAGTATTTATAGTAATTATAAAATATATCCCTAAGTATAATATGATTTAAAATAAATTAATTTCTCCCCATCATTTAATTACCAATGATCATTTAAATTTTTTATTTATTTTTTTTTTTTTTTTTTTTTTTTTTTTTTTTTTTTTTTTATAAAACCCACCGTTTTATTTATCTCGCTTTTATCGTTTCCTTAGTTGAAATTTTCTACAATTCCCCTCGTTTCCTCATTTATTCCTACATAAATTGTAATTATTACTACTATCAAAAACAAAACAAAAAACAAAATAAAATAAAAATAAAGAAAGAAATTTTAAAAATTTATACATGAGGCTGATTAGTTTTAAGTATTCTAATGCTAAATTATGTAAATTGTATCTTAAAATAATATAAATATATAAGCAAAAATAAGGAAAAGAACAAGACACCAAGTTTTATATAACACAAAAAAAAAAAAAAAAAAAAAAAAAAAAAAAACGAAAGTATAAGAGTTTGTCAGTATGATAAGAGTTAGTCATTCTATTCAGAATACTTTAAGATGTACGTGTGCTGGATCGAAAGTTTGACCGATCGATCAATCGATCGATCATATCATATGACACAGTTATAAACTCAAGTCCTCTTATACATATGTGTAACTACTGTAAACATAGTTTTCCTTAATATTTAATTATATATTTTTTACTTTTTCGATTATATAAAATAAAACAACAACAACAGCATACATACATACATACAATAATAATAATAATAAATATATTTATATTAATACAATTTTTACAACAAAAAGAAAATACATAAATAAAAACAAAAAAAACATCTATTCGATAACAAAAATATATATATATATATTAATTATTACTCAAATGTTTTATTTTTTTACTTTTTTAACGACATTAGTATTGAAATTGGGATTTGCGTTTGAAGTTGATTTTTGGCTTTAGTTTTATTCTAAAACAGTTTTTCACAAAACCCCAATTCAAGTGTGTAACATAACGTTACACAGAACCTACTTATTCCCATATCTAACATTCCTACTACTGCCCATAGTCAACAATACGCCTAATAATTCTCATTAAGTTTATAAAACTTATTACTTATAGTGTCGAAGTTTGATACCATAATTCGAGACAGAATCCACTTGAAGTTTTAAGCTATATTTCGCCCTGCAGCCAAAGTATACCCGATTAACCGACCACGTGCCGTCAGGCTTGCCAGACTTGGGGTTTTTGCCCAAATTTGGAGATTTTTTGTTTGTCTCGGGGACAGAAATTTTCGATTGGGACATAGAATTTCAAAAATATTTAGGGTATATTAAAAATTGTTCACAAATATTTTAATTGAATACAGCACGGCGTTTCAGTAACTTTCGCATCGAAAAAAAAATTGGCAAAAAAACAGTAAAATACAACCTTGCTCTGCTTTACATAGGGTGAGTTACAGTCTGTGTTGCCAGGTATGTTGAGCATAAAATCGTCCGATTTTCCAATAAAAATCGTCAAAATCGTCATTATATTTTCAAAAATCGTCAAAAAAAAAAATATTTGTTACAAGCGGGATAAAGTTTTAATAAAAAAAAAAGAATTATAATGGAGTTCACATTTCAAGTGCTCATGTACTATCGGTGTAATATAATACGATTTTTTACACTTTTCTGTAATTTAAACTTCGAAAATCATGATATTTTATATTTTTAGCTGTTAATTCCTTCTACATAATTCTGTAAACTCCACTTCAGTAGCACAATTTTTAAATCTTAAATTCTTTTACATAGTTTAGAAATTCTTTAACAATGTCATTTTCTTTAATTATTAAATTTGGACTTCCATTAACAAGTTAAAGTTTCAAATTGCATTACATGTGATGACATAGTTTAATACAATAAACTGTGAAATGTTTGATTATTTTATATTTTTAATTTTGGGTTGGTTTTTAATATTACTAAAAATTATTTATTATTTTATTTTTTATTATATTTATTTATATTAAGTATATGTTTTTTTTTTTAATTTAAAAATATATTATTTTTATCTCAATCTTACACTAATTTAACTTTTTAAAAGTATAAATATTCAAAAAAGCAGGGTTGGCATTCAATAACTTTTCATAATAACGATTGGCTATTACAGTAACACTAATAGCGGAATGGAAATTTAAAAAAAGCGATTCCATTAAATACATGTTTCTTCTTATATAAACGGTTTTAGTTTTCTATTTAATCTATTTGATTTTGAAATATATTGAACTAGTTAAAGTCAAAATAACGCTTAAATACCGAAACTACGATTTATAACGTTATTTTGTTGATGTAACAAAATTTAACGGGTAGAATTTTGAAATAAACCCTGTAAAGACACATGCCACTATTGGAATCGTAGCTTTAAAACGTTCATAACGGCATTGGTGTGGCCGTGGCAGGCAACTGGCATTGTAATGAAAATGTAATGTTTGCCAACCATGAAAAAAGTAAGCACATACTCATGGAACTTCTGTTGTAAATATTTGTCGTTGTGTCAGTTGTAATACAGTATCTTTATTTATAAGTGAAAAAACAGTCATTTGTAGAAGAAATTTCATTTTTGACTACAATTGTAGTTCATTTAAAAAACAAACCACATTAAATTACAGTATTATTTAAAAAAATAAAACAAATTAATGTTTGTTTATTTTTTACTGCACTGACTGAACCACTCATTAATAATACAGTTGTAGTTTATTTTTTGAACAGTAAAAAACAAATGACTATGTTAGTTGAATTTACTAAAATGTAAGTCGTTCTTTTTTCAAGTGAAATTTCATTTGTTTTTAGCTACATTTGCAGTGGTCTTTACCGTTATTATGTGCAGAAAATAAAGTAAAATAAACCTAACATGAATCTATAAAATAACTTTTTTGCTAAACTTTCAATAAAAAATAGTTTTTAATTTTAACGACATAATAAAAATCCAAAAATAGATCCGGTGATTTTTTAATAATAGCAAATAAACATGTTTTGCTGACATATTAAACGTTTGTCAAAAAATCGTCATTTTGTAAGCAAAAATCGTCAAATCGTCATTTAGTAATTTAGGTAATAAAAATCGTCAAAATGACGATAAATCGTCAAACCTGGCAACAGTGGTCACAGACAATAATATATAAAGTCAATAAAAAAGCTAATAAATAGATTCATTCAATGCATTTCTTGTTTTACTTAATAACGTTATTTTATTAAATCCATTTGTCCACAGTTTTAAAAGTTTCAAGATCTGAAACTTTGGCTATAAAAATTTAGTCAATTTTATCATCTCTTAACTCACCCTGTGAGAAGCAGGGTTACCATGTTTTTCTCGATTCGAAAACTTCACGCATTAGTTACAGAAACGAGGCACTGATTTACCATAAAATCAGTCAAGTTAAATCTTCTTTTTCCAAGCAACTTTACCAGAGTTTTTATATAAAAACAAATTTAAAATTTTATTAAAACATTTTATAGAAAACCTCTGTTAAAATGTGATATCGATAGCTTTGAAATGTTAGCATAATGGATGCTAGATCTAGCATTTTTTTTTGTTTTCAGTTAGCATCAAAATTTTATAAAAAAAAAAAGTTCTAAATGCTATTTAGCATTTTTTTTCTAAATAAATTTATTAGCACTTTTTTCATTAAAAAAAAATTTTTTTTTCATAAAAATAAATTAAATTTATAAAAACTTAAGTAATAAAAATATATTTAATTTTTTCACAGAGATTATAAAAAATATATGATCATATAAATGTCTTAATCAAGGTTACCATTGTAGCTATTTTCCGGCTAGATCTAGCGATTTTTGTTCCATCTAGCTATACATATAACTAGATTGCATCTAGCCGGAAGATTTAGCTGTTTATCGGAATATTTTTGTGTTATCGAATTTTACATTTCACGATTTTAAAAATCTCAGCGTACAATAGGAGTCCGAAAGATCCACAAAAGATCCATCAAGCCTTCTGAAATCATATGATTGTGAAGCCTCTTTCTGCGCGCTCTTTTATGACTCATAAAAGACTCCTAAATATGAGCATTATTAAAATCTTTAGAATTTTTAAGCTAGTTATGAAAAATGTTTGCTATGTGAGTGTTGAAAAAATGTTTAAAAATGTGCAATTAAGAAAAGTCAATTAAGATTCATTTATGATTCAGAAATTTGAGCGCTTGAAAAATGATCACATTTTAGAGTCTTTTAGGGCTCATAATTTCTAAAATGCTCAGAAATTTGTTGACTGGAAATTATTCAAATATATTTTAATTGCAACTGCGGTTTTATAAAATTTATAACTGCAAAAACATAAACGCTATCGTACATATTTAAATGATTTCTATTTGTTTTATTTATTTCATATTTATTTTTTCTATTTATAGAACTCATACAAAAGCCTTTTTGTGTTTTAATCACCCGATTTATTTTTGGATTTATTTTATTTCGTTAAAAAACTATAACATGACGTTTAATTTGTTATAAATCATATTTTTATCTTAATCTATAATTCACTAATATAATGTGAAGTAAGGAAAATATTTAAATATAGCAATACTAATTTTATTCCAGGACTTGCATTTTTGAATTTTTTTTTTATTCAATTATAATAGCGAGAGAGCGTTAGACTTGGATAAAAATATAATTTTTTGTCAAATTAATAAGCAGACTATAAAATTTTTTACGAAATAAAATAAATCCGAAAATTAATCCGATTAAAAACAGGGCTAATATTTAAAATTAATCGTTTTGTTTACCAAAATAAAACTAATACAGTAAAACCCGGTTAAGACGAACTCCGAGGGACCAAAAAAATTAGTTCGTCTTAAGCGAGGTTCGTATTAAGCGGGTTTTTTTAACGATAAAAAATATGTATTTATTAAAACAAAAACAAGATTTTTACATAAATAAAAAATAAAATTAGCATTTCATGCATTCACAATTACAAATTCAATTAAAATTCTTCATTTAAAAAAAAAAAATCTGTTATTTTTTTCTGAATGACTGAATTAACGATTTCATTCGTTATAAGTTTTTTTATTACCAAAATATGATTGTCAGCTTCTTCGGCAAACGATTTTTTTTCGAATATATCACTTGACAAATTTTCAACATCGGCAGGATTAACAATTTCCAATATTTCTTCACCTGATAAAGTATGTGACGTCAAAACATTAGCATCAATATCTAGAAAGTCATCCACGGATATGAAATTCATATTAGGTCTATCCCATTAAACGGATAAAGAGTGTACTAAACATGGTAATTTGTATGAAAACGAGTTTTTAGGACTGCTTAAAACAGTTCGTAATAACCGAGGGTTCGTATTAACCGAGTTCGTATTAAAAGATGTATTTAATATGAAAATTGTTGCCAAAACGTCGGGACTTTTAAATTAGTTCGTCTTAAGCGAGTTTTACTGTACATACATAAAATAATGTTCAAATAATTTTTCTGATAAAATTTCGAACCGTTTTTAGAAAATTTAAAACATGGCAAAGCAATACAAGGCTAAGGCATTAGGGAGAAATAGGGTCTTTTATTTGACTTTCTACACAGAAAAAATTATCAACCTAAAATTTCTAATAAAAGATTTGATTTGAATTAAATTTGTTTCTAAACAAATATTTAATTGAATCAATTCATATTTTAATTGGCATTTAAATATATAAATACATATTTTATTTTAGACGTAATTCTCAAATTATATTTTCTTACTCTGTATACTTAAATAGAAAATTTTCAGTATAAAATACCAAATTCATTTGAAATTTACACACAAAACAAGGACACACACACATACAAACAGACGCATCATTAACAAAACCACACATACCAACGTACCGTTCACATTAAAATATTAATTGACTCAATAAATTTTTTAATTGAAACCCGTTTTTAATTTTTTCTGTGTATGGTTTTCTGTTAACATTTTGTATGATTTTTTGTCAATGCTTTTGAAAACAAGAGAACATTTTTCTATTAAGTCTACCAGGTATTGTTTGTCATGATTTAAAAAGAGTTATTTTACTTACACCAGTAAAAATTTTCATATATGGATCCATGCATGTTTATACATGCTCATAAACATGCAAGCATGTTCCTACATGGATATATAAATCTCCATACATGATGCCATATACCTCCATACATGTGCATTAACGTGTGCATTTGAGGTAATATCTACATACATGATCATACATGTTAATGTAGGTATTATCTCAAGTTTCTCTAATGCACATGTAGGGTAATATATGGAAGCATGTATGGAGATTTATGTATCCATGTAGAAACATGCATGCATGCATGCCTCTGAGCATGTACAAACCTTTATGGATCCATATAGGAAAATTTTTAGCCGGCTGTATATATAATTTTGACACAAAGCTTAATTCCTGTAAAGTCCTTTTTACACACCAAGTAATACAACATTTGAAAATTTTTCAAAATCAAACTCTTATTTTGTCCAATGCATAAAACCTTGTACATTAATAGACTAAATGGACAAGGTTTAAAATCTGTCAAAAAATGTTTTTCTCATTTGTAGTTTTTGAAATAACGCGGTTTAATATTTGCATTTGTCGAAATATACACAAAATTGTCTTTCATTTCATTGCAATTTTATTACAAAAATGAGTTCAGTGGTAGCATAGTAATTAAATTTAGGATTTTTTAATCAATTTTCGCTATTTTTCGAATAACGCCTTAACGGGTTAACCGCCTAGGTCGAACAATTGGAAACACTAGGATTTCTTTTTTTTTTTTTTTCAAACAATGTAAATATATCTGGCCATTTCGGTGCGGTTCTCGAATTATTTCGATAACTGTATTTTAAGGGTAACGATATTTCAGTTATTTCTGCAACGGTTTTTACTATTGCAACGTTGGACTAAACTCAAGTGACAACTAACAAACAACAGGAAAGGCCTATGGAGAATACTATGACATTTCTCCTTCCTCATCACTCACCCACCCAACCTAGTCACCAGTAAAACAAATTAAAGTAACCCCTGACATGTACACCAACTCACCATTTTCAACACCAAATTTTATTCACCCATTGTCCTTTTATTTTTCCCCCAACACAAATACTTAGCATGACAAAATTTCTTTTCAAATTTCTAACTATAAAAAATATACATTTATTTCATAAAAATATTTAAAATCTACAGTGACACATATGTTTTTAACCAAATATCTTAATTATCGAATTACCCTCGTATTTAAAATTTCCAATTTCCAATAAAATCTATATCAGTTTTATGCTAAAGTTTTTCAACTTATTTTATTTAATTACTCATAAAACTTTGCTAATTCGACCTGTGCGAATTATAAATTAATATAAATTTTAATCTTTCCTCATTCAGGATATACGAGGGTTTGGGGCTTTGCGGAGTTTGACGCAGAACAACAACAAAAAACTAACAAAAACACGAACCTAACTTAAATTATTACAAAAAAAACATGCAAAGCCTTTATTTAAAAAAAAAATTGAATAAAAAAATCTAAAAAAAAAATGGAAAAAAATAAAAATTGTGTTACAAACATTTAGAAATTTAGAAGCGTAAAAAAAATTAAACTATTATGGGCTCAACCAAACGCTTTATCTACTTTGACCACTTGGTCTTGATTTTATTAATTTCGGATACTATTTATCTTAAAAATTCCCCTAAAGAGCTTTCTGAAGGAATGTATATCTTTAAAATGTTGGTGCTTTCAATAAATTTTGATCTATTAAATGTTCCCGTATTCGCTTTGGTGAGTCCCTAACAAAAACAAATATTAATTAAAAATCTTAATAACTAACATACAATAAAGAAAAAAAACTCAATTTTAATAAAATAACTAAACCCAGCAAACAATCCGGTCCGTTTATGTGCCGTTTTCGGTACAGCATATACGGATCCGAAGTCCGTTTCCGTACCGTTTTCCGGATCAGTATACGGACCGGAAAACGGAATAAAAGGAACATCGAATACGGATTCGAAACAGTATAAAGCACGCTAAAACGGACCGTTTTCGTACCGTCATGCTGTATATAAAACGGAGTGTACGTTCAAAACGTACCGTAAACTGTCCGTCATTTATTTTAAAAACGGAGTGGACTCCGTTTTTAATATACCGTATACGGTCCGAATATGGTCCGTATTCGTACCGTTTTTTTTAAATGGTCCATTTTTATTTTTTTTTTTTTGTTTATTTTATCTAAATGATTTCTTCTTTTTTTAATTTTAAACAAAAGTTTGGTTTTATTTTTAAATTTTTTCATTTATAAAGATATTAACAAAAATGGATTAACAATTACATTATTAAAAAAGAATATGAAACCACATAAAAATTCAATAAAAATCAATAAAAGGATGTGGTTTTAACATTTTGATTTTTTTTTTCATTTTATCTCTGGTGTTGTTTAACATCTTCATCATTAAAATTTTCATGAGATCTGCATCTCTATATTTAATTGCAAAAACATCTGAAATACAAGTATGTATATGTTAAAAAAAGTGGTACATTTAAAAATAACCAAAAAAATTACCACTAAAAATCATAAATACGTATTCAGCCATTTTTTATTTTATGCAGCCGTTCTCGAGTTATGGAGTGACAATCAAAATGTACACTTCTTTTTATATATGTAGATATAGATGAAAATTACTAATGTTCAGAAAAATCACCACATCTGGACTAAACGGAAATATTTTTAAACAATTTTTTTATAAACCATCCTCATTGCATGTTCTACAAAACGTATTCAGCCATTTTTTATTTTATGCAGCCGTTCTCGAGTTATAGAGTGACAATCAAAATGTACTATTCTTCCTATATATATAGATGAAAATGACTAATGTTCAGAAAAATCACATCTGGACCAAACGAAGATATTTTAAACAATTTTTTTTTTAAAACCATCCTCATTGCATGTTCTACAAAACGTATTCAGCCATTTTTTATTTTCTGCAGCCGTTTTCGAGTTATGGAGTGACAATCAAAATGTACACTTCTTTTTATATGTATATATAGATTTTATTAATATTTAATTTTATTAATAAATAAAACTGTTTTATAAACGATGACGGTTGTAACGGAGTTTTAACTGATGAAAATCGGTGAAGTCCGGTTAAACGGCACTGAAACGGATACAGCAAAACGGAGTTAAAACGGATAATTCTCGAAAATTTGAGTAATCCAATTTTATTGTACGTTAATGGTCCGTTTTCGTACAAGCTTCGACGGATACGTCAATTCCGGTCCGTTTTCGTACCGTCAATGCCGGATTCATGAATCCGTTTGTAACGGACAGTCCGTAAAGTTGTTTCTTGGGAATGTTCCTAATAACCTAATAAAATTATAAATATACACCATTAAACATTTAACATAAAATAAAAAGAAACTAACAACTAGTCACCACAATTGACGATTTAACTATTTTCAAGCCCAGGCTAGTTAGAAACGTACCACAAAATTCAACTCTTCTTATCCCAGCCACTAAACTGTTATAAATTGTTCTAATTTGGTTGTGAATGTATTTACAATGGTTCTGGTCCTGACTAATTCACTACTCTCTTCTTGGGAATACATTTGAAACGGTAAGCTGCCACTGTTTACTAATAATTTTCCCCACTTTTCTACTCGCTCAGCAAATTACACAAAAATAAATGTTTCCTTTAGAAATTCCAGCGGTCACTTGGGGGTAAAGATCTCAGTTTGCTCCAATAAATTGACCTGCACCATAATTTACCACTCTCCCTGAACAAATTCCTTATATAAGATGAACACATATTCCCAATTACCCAAAAAAAAATTACCCGTTTAAAATGTCAATAACACTTAGGGTTTCCTGGGATACGCTCGAGAAAAATAGTAAAAACAATTAAAAGGATTCGTCCTGGACAAGATAATAATACCAAAGACCTCTGAAGGATAATACCTTTTGAACAATAGGAAAAATTTTATCAAAATTCAAAATTAATTATTTCTCCCCTGCCGTAAAATCTCAGATCACTTTTACCTTTCTTAAACCAAAGGACATATAGACTAAGAAAAACCAAGGTACTCAATATCTGTTAAATTTTATATGTCAACTGGTTTTAAGAGAAACAGTTTTTAGAGGTTTGTTTAATGCATATTTGTTAGTATATACAAACAAAATTTTGTGTATCTTTAAAATTTAATTAAAATTACTTAAAAGCATGAAAATGAGTTAAAAGTACCACTGCTAACACATTTTTTTCGAAACTCTCTCAAAACCAGTTCAGGTTTTTATAAGAGAGCGTTGGGAACGGCTTGCTCAAATCACTGGTTAAATATAAATTATCAGGATTTTTCCTTTCACTTCACAAAAAAATGTTAAAGCTTTCTTAAATTTGCAATTGAAATATACTCGTAATATAATTTATTTTATGACTCTTACTCCGACACAGATTTTACTTGAACATGTAGAACTTCACTCTTGCGCGCCAGTTAATTATGTGATGTTAGAGATTTTTTGCAAAGTTTTAGCTAAGCTAGGTTTTTATTTAATATATAAATTTGACATAAAAAGCACTTTCCAAATAAAAACCTCTATTATATATTTCGCCTGAGAGTCCATATTACATGGAGCGGTCCAAATAACTTCAAGTGACGCAGATGCAGTGAAACATTCTCAATTAACATGACAAGATAAAATTTCCAATCCCCTCTGCCCCCTACACAATACTCAATGTCACATTATGTTACTAGACAAAACAGAAATTTAATAAAAAAAATCTACACAAATTAACTACCCACTCAATATATTATTAACAAAAAATAAAGTGGAAAAGATTAAATTCGGCTGTGCCAAATATTTGGATACCCTTCTCCATCTCGGTGTTTGTATTAACCAGTATACACCCTTAAATACATTTTTCGTAATGATAATTGGGGTGTTTTATTATTCTCGTCTCGTAATCCAATATTTTGTTAATATAAACAGAAAAAATAAATCGGCGTTTTTCAAAATTTTTATTTTCAAAAATTTTATACGCGAAAACAAAGAGAAGCCGTATTTTTGGAACACCAAAATACTGAAATTTAGCTTAGAGTTTTCTGTTCAATTTCGACTTGATTACCTATATTCGTAAAACGTTTTTTGTTCGCAAAGCATTGCAGAGAAAAAGAGCATTTATTCAAAACAGAACAAAAATAAATGTAAACGGATAAGATTTTGTTTCAATTTGTGCGATTTTGTATTCAATTATGGTGTTTTTTTTTTAATTTTAGCAATTTCTTCATTTTGGTGTTTTTTACAATTTTGACGATTTTTTTAAATTTTATGGTCTTTTATTATTTTTATTATTGGCGATTTTTTCAATTTTAGAGCTTTTTTTTAGCGATTTTTTAAATATTGGCAAATTTTTTAAAATGTGATTTTTTTAAATTTTGGTGAATTTTTTCCATTTTTTTTATAGATGGTTTTTTTGAGATTTTTTCATTTTTGACGATTCTTTTTTTAATTTTGCAGTTTTTTTTTTTAATTTTTTTTTTTTTCCAATTTTAGTGATTTTTTTCAATTTTGGCGATTTTTATCAGTTTCGGCGATTTTAGCAATTCCCAATTTATAAATCGATTGACTAAAAAATCGATTTAATTTCCAATATTTAATTAAAAAAATTTAATTAAAGATTTGATTTGAATTAAATTTGTTTCTAAACAAATATTTAATTGAATCAATTAATGTTTTAATTGACTTTTAAATATATAAATACATATTTTATTTTAGACGTAATTTTAAAATTATATTTTCTTACACGGTATACTTAAATAGAAAATTTTCAGTATAAAATACCGAATCCATTTGAAGTTTACAAACAAAACAAGCACACACACAAACATACAAACAGATGTATCGTTCACACAGTTTTTTGTGAGTATCACATTTTTTATTTTGTAGAAGTTATTTATAACTTTTTTTCCTTTTTAATTTTCCATAAAAGTTGTAATTGATTTTATCATTGCCGTGATAGGTGCAAAATCAATTAAAATATTAATTGATTCAATATAGTTTTTAATTGAAACCCATTTTTAATTTTATTTGTATAGTTAAAAGATATTTTTAATTTTTATTAATGGCTGAAGAATTAAAAGTAAGACGGGTTAGTCACTTACTAATATGGCTGCAACAAACTGAAAAACATCTGATTTCTGTTAAAGAGGGAAATAAAAGTGACCCACCCATAGTTTTGCTCCAATTTTAATGAAATTCGTTAGTGGGGTAGACTAAAAAAAGTTAGTCGAAAAGTTAGTAATACGTCTTGTATACTAAAATTTTATTTATATTTATTCAGCACTTAACTGTTTTGAACTAATGTTTTACTAATATTTTACTATTGTTTTACTAATTTATTTTGCTAAAAAAATTGTGCTGATAAACACATTAAAACAGTGTCGCGGCATGTCAAGATGTGGTAGAGACGAGGAAAATTATACTAAAAATCACAACTCTTTTAAGACATATAAAATAATTAACCATTGGAGATTTTTTATCTGTTTTTCATACACAATAAAACAAAAGGACACCAACAATGTGTATCGTATACATATAAATTGCGGATTAAAAAAACTTAAGTTTTGTGCTGTCACCGGCTTGTCAAAGTAAAATATTTATGTTTAGAAATGTTGAGGTTAAGAATAAACGTTTTTCTCTAAAAATTATAAACACTATAATTATTATATTTAAAAAAGATTAAATGTGTATTTGTATTGAAAACTAAATGATTATAGTGAATATTAATGTAGTGTGGTCAAACTGCAAACAAATATACGTTCAAGTAGACAGACTAAAGCCAAAGACATGGACAAGGACAAGGACACACATCTTACGTTATTTTGTATTAGGTTTCCTTTTTTTATTGCAAAAAAGGGTTGTATATTTCATATTTTGTTATTTCGGTTTTTTCGTTTCTAGAAAGATGCCATCATTTAGACAACAATTCATGTAAGTAGTTGAAAGATAATTTGTTTATGTTAAATATATTTATTTATATATATTTTTAGATATTAAAATAATTCGTGTCGTCAATGTGGGATTATGAACATTTTTATATTGTAAATTATTTTTAAAAGAATAACAAAACAAACTTTAAAATTTTCAGCAAATAATTTAACTAAAGTATAATTTTTCTACAAATTTTTCAAGTTTTTTTCAGTCTACTAATATTCAGCAATAATTTTATTAACTTTTAGCAATGATTTTCTAATTTTGCATTAAAACTTTTGCGAAATCTACTAATTTTGTTGCTAAAAATCAGTTATGTGTCGCAAGACATATTTATATTAAAGCAGTTTAAAAAAAATTTTACAACATCGAAAACGATAGTAGCGGGGTCATTCTGGTCCTTAATTTAAGTCATATTCCTATCGTTACACGAAAAATAATTGAAAACTAACATAAATAAATAATTAACAAAAATGTATTCGTAAGGAGAGTTTGAGACGTAAAAATAGAAACATGTGGTCTAAAATTAGGTATTGAGATCAGGTTTTCGAGATATCTTTACATAAAGTTTAAAAAAAGCCGTTTTTTGCTATATTCGGAACGTTATAACATTGCGTAGTATGACTTTTTCACAAAATTTCTTATGTAATTTGAAATTTTTTACCCTATGAATATTTATGGCCCAAAAGATTTTTGAGAATTTTTTCAGATTTTTTGAAGGGGTCGCTGAAAAGGATTATGTGCAAAAATATGTGGTTATGAGATGAAATTTTTTTTTTTTATTTTTTTTTTTGTTCTCTTGTGTTTTCACAAAACCATATATACATACCACTACTCAAGAGTTCAAAACTACCAAAAAGAATTATTCGGTGTACGGTATACACTGCATGACATAGAAAAAACTAATAAAAATATGACCATTAATTATATATATTTCGGACATGCCGATTTCAATGGTGTACTTAATTTTTTGATCAATGGTACAGATGTCGAGAAAATTTTCCTTAAACTTTGGCGGTTTTGCATTTAAAACTTTTCGAAAGCAATCAATCGGCTTTAGTGTTGATGGAATTAAATAACAAAACCTGTTGCGTTCATATTTATGGCATATATTTTGTAATGCACAAAACTTTATATTTAAATAAGTGAATAGTGTTAGTTTTTTAAAATGAGGCAATTAATGGAAAATATTTTGACAAAAAAAATAGCTTTCCAAGTTCACCCGAGAGTCATACTTTTGGTGTAATATGTGGATACACCTAAAAAATAAATTTTGCAAAAACTGGAGCAAAAAAGTTTCCATTTCCAAAAGTTATCATAATATAATAATTTGTTCAGCTAAAAAATGCATTAAAAAATAAAATAGTAAAAAACTTAAACTGAAAAAATTCACAAATTTGTTATAGATTTAGAATTTTATTATTTTATTTTTTTAATTAAACGTACCTGAAAGAAATGATTATTAGTGTCCGACCGAACAGTTCGGCCAAAAAACTATATTTTGTCGGTTTTTTGATATCTAGAGGCAATGATGACAAATTTCGGTATTGGAAACATGTTTGTTGAGCCGATGTAATTCGATTTTGTGTATAAAATTTAAGAGAAAAGCCGAAGTTTAGCTATAAAGTTAAAAGTTCGGCCGCCGAACTATTTTCAATTTGGCCGAACTTTCTGAGGCCGAACAGTGAATTCATTGCTTAACTACAGACTTTTCTTCAAATTTGACACCCAAAATAGTATCTAATCAGCCCATTAAACATTTCTCCATCTGCCAAATTTGTCCATAATGCTTTAAAATACCGAATACAGACCAAATGCATTTTCTGGCCGAACTGTTCGGTCGGATACTAATGATTATACTACGATAAATTTTTCAAATGGAAACTTTTTTGCTTCAATTTTTGCATTATTATTTTCTAGATGGGCGCACACATATTATACCAAAAGTCTGAATATGTGGTCAACTTGAAAAGCTATGCTGCCAGATACAATTCCTGAAATATCGCGAATATATAGCTTAAGTCGCTATATGCAAATACATTTTATTTTGTCAAAATATTTCCCATTAATTGCCTATTTTTAAGGAACTAACACTTATTCAGGCCGATTGTTCATTTTTTTTTTTTTTTCGTTAAACCAACACTCAGGGGATGCCCCCTATAATGCAATGCATTGTGTTGATATCAGGAAATCAGGTTATGGGGAGGAGGAAAGAGGGAGTAGTGTTTGTGAATATTTGATTTGAATTTCGCTACATTGTAAGTGATAGGGAAGACCTCCGCGGGGAGTTTATTAAACACACGGCTAGTACGGCTGATGAACGAATTTTCCCTGTAATGCGTTGTGCGGTTCACTGGACAATCGACTACAAACGGATGAGCTCTGCTAGATAAGCGAGTGTTTCGAATGAAAATACGGGCCCTGGGTTCACTTATCTCAGCAGAACAATTTCCATGGTAATATCGATAGAACAGTGTTACACAACCCACATTCCGACGATGCTCCAATGAGTCAATAAAGTTTGATACCCTCTCGTCATTGATGAGCGCCAACGCCCTCCTTTGCACACGGTCCAGAAGCTCCAAAATAGACTTTGAAGCCCCTGCCCATATATGGGAGTTGTATTCCATTTTCGGTCGGATATAGGTGGTATAAATATTAAGTAAATCGGAAGGAGTGAAGTACTTCTTACACCGTCGCAGGAAACCGAGACACTTGAATGCTTCTTTCGACACCTGGAAAACGTGGTTATTCCAACGGACATCAAACATGAAGAGTATTCTTCAATATTAATACCACCCAATTGAACAGGTGACAGCGTTAAATCCACGGACCTATGGGTTAACATACAACATTGGGTCTTGTGCGCATTAAATTCTATCAAATTCGCACGACCCCACTCAGAGATTGTAGAAAGATCATAATTGAGTGTATCATTCATATTCTGCGTTCATATCCGCTAAAACTTAAGCGTTCATATCCGCTAAAACTGTAAAAAACTGTAAAAACCTTCATAAAACGGGATTTAAACGTGGTTTAAATATAAAGTTCTGTGCATTAAATATTTGCCATGATTATGAAACACATATTGTTATTTAATTACATCAAAACAAAAGCAGATTGATTGCTAAATAAATGCAAAGCCGCCAAACTTTAAAGATATTTTTCTCATAATCTGTACCATTGATCAACAAATTAAGTACACCATTGAAATCAGCATTGCAGAAATATATATCTAAAATAATTTTTAAATAGTAACGTTTTGTTCTCCAATGTTATTAGTTTAAGGGTCACACTGATGACCTTCATAAAAGAAAAAAATCAAAATTTTCCAAATTCAAACCTGAATAATGTCAGAAATAGGCGTCGCATTGGCGTCAAGTAAAATTTGTTGGATAAGCCTGTAAAATATGTTTAATTTGAAACTTTGAAAACTTGATTTTGAGAAGTTTCCATGTTGGTCAAATCAAATACGAATTATGAGAAAACATATGATTTTGTTTAGACTTTTCAATATTTCTCCAGAAGATTGTTATCAAATTAAAGGTATTTGAAAGACCTTTCCAACACATTTAGTTTCACTCCAATACGATGTTAAGTTCTGAAGTTATTGAAGAAGTTTGAATATGATGTTAAGTTCTGAAGTTATTGAAGAAGTTATTGAAGAAGTTTGAATATAATCTATTTCAGCGATCCAGTACCCCCTTAAAAAATCTGAAAAAGTTCGTTATCCTTATTCGTTATACAGTTACCGAAATAAAAGAGAACAATGTTGCCCTACCGATAATTATATCAAATCGGTTACCATCCATGCAGTCGATTCAAGGAGCCATTTCTTTTTAAAAAATCTTTTTTTAGATCATTTTCCCCCACAAAATCATTAAAATTTTAAAGGTGTTTTCTAAATGAAACTTAAAGAGTTCGGTTCTGTTTTAAGGCTGAAAATAAAAAAAATAAGGTTTTTTAGAATACAATTTATTACAGTTTTTTTTTTTTATTTTCAACTTCTTCACAACATGCCACTTGGCTAATAAAAATCAACGTTTTGAGGGCTTTTATTATATTGCCAAATATCGAATTTTATTTTCTTAAAATTTCTGGACATTTTTAATGCAAAAATTAGTTCAGTGTAATGTTAAGTTAAAATTTTTTTATCAAAAATAAGGACAAAACGAAACATGCAAAATGTTCAACTCTCTTGCAATACCGGTTAATTATGCTGAAAGAAACGCCGATATGGTTATACTCAAATGTAGATTTATATTCTTAAAAAAAGCATGATGTGGGCGTTGTGGTGTAATGGTTAGCGCTTTGGACTTTTACACAGAAGGTCCCGGGTTCGATCCCCGGTGCCATCAACATCAAAATAATATGTATGAGTTTTTTCTATCCCTCATACGTATCGCAATGTCCACCTTCGGTGTTCCCATAGCAATTAACCCCACCGAAGTAAAATAATGAATCAGGGCTATGAACCAAAAAGCTTCAATAAGTTCGCCAACTCTCCATCAGGTGGCGAGCAACAACTGTTCTAAGACTTATCATCTCGCGCAATTACAGTGTTGCCATGTCTGAAGCCCTTCATCTTTCCCCACCTTTCATCTCTATACTATCCCTTCCCAAAGAAAGCAACACACTAAATATAGGAAGTATTTCCTGAGTGTTGCCTCTCTTTTTAAAAAAAAAAAAAAAAAAAAAAAATTTAGTAAAATTAAGCAAAATATACGAAATAATGGTGCGAATGAGATGAATATAAAAATTGCGATATTTCAAAAACTTAAAATGAATTTTTTTGACAGATTTGGATTCAGCGTACATATAGGTTGACTTATGTCATTAAAATATGTCTACTAAAAAATATATATTTCACAGGTTTCGCATAAAGTTGAAAATTGTTGAGTAGTGTAATTAAAACATTATTTTTTCCCCCAACAAACTTTTAAATTGTAAGCCAATAGCCTTGTTAAATCATAAATCTTGGTAAACATATTAGTTGCGTGCGTACTAGAGAATTTGGCGTTGCTTTATTTAATGCTTTTACGGAATTTTTTCGATGGGAGAAATACAGAAATTGGGTGTTTTTTATAAATGTGATATTATATATTTCCGATTAGAAAACTGCTCGCATACACTCCAGAAAATTTTTTTAAAATGACTACTGTAAAATGAGTATTGAGTAAATATAAACAATAAATGCATATTATTATTTTGTACACACTTTTATGTACAATAATGTACATACAATGTAATTAAAGGCAATATGTGTTTATAATTAATTAAACATGATGTGAGTAAATTTTTCTGTTTTGTTCATAAACTTAAATTTTACGCACAAATTTTGTAATTTTAATAATTTATACATAAAATAATAACGTTACTCATTCACTCAGTCATCGACTGACTCAACATCGGCCAACCTATACGCTGGAGCTGGTAACTTGAAAGATGGCATGGTGGTCCATCCTCCAGGGAAGACGTTCCCTACGACCGGATTTTTGGTAATGCTTACGGGGAGGAATAAAGGATAGGTCTCCCCATTGGCGGCCTGAACAAACCCCCTGAGATAGAAAGCTAAAATTTTCAACATTTTCAATTTTCAAAACCCAACTCACTGGTATGGTACTATTTGGAGTTTTGCCCAGAAACGTGGAAAAATACCAAACCGCTAAAGCTAGGAACTTGAAATTTGGTATGTGCGAGTAAGAGTAGAGAGCAGTAAGGGGAAAAGACTCCTTCTTAGCAACCTGGCTAAACCACTGAAACGAGGAACATGAAATTTGGTATGTGGATACCTTATCACGAGTAGTTATGGGATTTGATGAGATATAGGGTATTGACGGTATTGACGGGATTTTTAGAAATTCCCACGGGGAGGGGCTAAAAGGTGAAAAGCTTTCCCCCTGGCGGTCTGGCCACACCAGTAAAGCAAGGAAATTGAAGCTTGGTATGTGGCTGTAGAGCGAGAGAGTTGAGTATAGAGCGTATTTTTGGAAATTTTTACGGATGGGCAAAAATAGTAAAAGTCCCCCTTGTTAGCCTGCCCAAATCCCTTTGGCCAGAAATTTGGAATTTTAAATTTATGTCCAGGGTCGTAGTGAAAATAGGGGTTAAAGTATATAAATAACCGCTTAAGGGAGGATCTTGAAATATGGTACGTGTGTTCCTGATCCCGCGTAGAAATCCCCTTAGAAAAGATTTTTTCAAATTTCTGCGGGGTATTTGAAATTTGTTGTGTGGGTCTTTTATGGCTAAAAATGGTTCACAATGAACGTAATAAAAATGTTGGTATGAAGGCGAAAAAATTAAATAAATTTGTTCTTCCATCCCCTTAGACGGGATTTTTGGAAAATTCTGACAGGAGCTGTGAAAAGTAACCCCACTGACGACATGCCAATACCCTTTTAATAAGAAACCTGAGTTTGAAATATTTGTTCACTTCTGTATGGGCTAGTTCACTGATGAGTTATATTTTGAAAAAACGGCTTAAAATGCGTGTTTATTTAGGGAAATGTCTGCTCCAAAAAACCGCTAAAGTAATGATGTTGCAAAAAAACATGAAAATGGTTTGTATTTGTTCGGTTTCGTTGTGATATATAACTAACGTTTTTTTTTTTATTACAGATTTTTTTTGCTAAATATTAGTACTGAAAAAAATTTAAAAAAAATTTGTAGAAAAACAATACTTTAGTTAATTTATTATTAACGGTAGTCTAAATGATGGCATCTTTTAAAGGAACGAAATGCCGCAGATAACTCTAAAAACGAAACGAAAAAATAACAAAATAAGAAAAAGGAAACAAAACTCTACCTAAGATGTGTGTTCTTGTCTTTCGCTTTAGTCTGTCTGCCTGTTTATATATTTGCTTGTAATGTAGTGTATTATTCGCTACAAACATTTAGTATACAAATTTACACATTTAATCTGTTTTAAATTTAAATATTTTATTCTTCTTAGTTTAAACGAGCTTAAGATCTTAATAAAGAAGATCGAAGAAAACTTAAAATTTTTAAATATTTTATTTAATTAATAGACAATTAGCAGGTAACAACGCAAATTTTAAGTTAACAGATACAAAAATCTTCCATGGTTGATTTTTTACAATGTCTTACAAGAGTTGTACTTTTTAGTAAATATCATTTTCCTCGTCACTACTACATCTTGACATGCCGCTATATCTAATTCATTCTGTGTATATCTTTTAATCTGGTTGTCGTCCACACTAATAATGTGTTTATCAGCAAAATTTATTTTAGCAAAATAAACTAGTAAAACATTAGTTCAAAACAGTTAAGTGCTGAATATGTATAACTAAAATTTTAGCTGAAAACATAATTTCAACAACAAATTTGCTGAAAAATAGTATTCCTGATTTACAAACGTTTTGCAACGTTTTTACTACTAACTTTTGAGTGTAGCTATCAGTCTCGCTTGTAGATGGCGTTACTTTCTTATATTTTTTTTTTTTCATAATCATCAAAAAGGCTTCTCGGAAACTAAGCGAGATAGAGCAAAATGGACAAAAAATCGTTACTCTGTACCTGCGTCTGGTCAGATTCGGAAAGTCCTTTTTTGCATAAATTTTCTGCTGATTCAGCTTAAAAATTCTGTTGTTAATTTAACTACAACTGTCAACTCAAATTTAGTACTTCCACAATTTAGGTCACCTAAATTTAGCAGACTGTGATTAATGAAAATTCCGCTGACATAAATTCAGGTACTGCTTTTTGTTGTCATAGCTGAATATTCAACTATTTGTACGTGATTTTATGAGTGTACGTAGTGAATAGGTGTCGACTTTCATATTGGGTTTTATCTCGGGTTTTCAGCACTTTTTTTATAAAAAAATTTCAGAATCTAAAGCTTTTTCAATAGGGAAAGTGAAAGTGAAAAACGTGTTTTTGGGCTTTAAAATAAAACCATCAGAAAGTTCCACTGATTTAATGCATCTTTATATAATTAATCCCTGTGATTTTGTGATTCTAAAAAAACCAATCAGATTCCGAGGACCTTTTCATATAGAAAACCCTCAGATTCCTGCAACTTTTTCTATAAAAAACATTCTTACTCTAAAGACTTTTTCCTGCAAAAAACTTATCGATTATTTGGCATTTTTTTCATAGAAATACCCTTAGACTCTCAGTATTGTTTTTATAGAAAAATCCCAAGTTTTCTAGTAAGTTTTTTCCATAGAAAATCATAGATTGTGAGGACTTGTGTGCTGTAGAAAAACCTTTAACTAATAGGAAAACCTCAGAAACTTTCTACACAAAAAGTTTTTTTGCATTTGAGACTTTCGATAAAAAAGGACCACAAAATCAGATTGTTTTTCTATGGAAAAAGTATAAGAATCTGATAATGTTTCTATAGAAAATGGATTCGAATCTAAAACTGTTCCTATAGCAAAATGTGGTCAGAAACTAAGGTCTTTTCAAAAGGGAAATGTCTTTAGAATATGGTACTTGTATCGGTTTAAAAATTATAAACAAATTTTTAAATAAAATATATTAAAAATGATTTAATTATTTTATTTTTGATCAATTTTCGGGCAATTACAATTTTTGTAAATAAAATATATAAAAAATGATTTTATTATTTTATTTTTGATCAATTTTCGGAAAAATAGTAAAAATGCATAATTAATGCAATAAAAAAAAACCGTTAAAAATTAACGTAAAATTACACATTTTGTGTGTAATTAATTAACATAAATTTACCCAAATTTTAGTAGCAGTTTTGTTTCCTACTATAAGTTGGGTAAATTTAAACAAAAATTAATCAGAGTTGTAAAACACTTCCTCTGGTGTTTGCGACTTTGGTGGTACATTTTGTTACAAATAATAATCTGTTTGTACATGCCCCGATGTTAAGGACAATAACTATGAATTATTTGCAAAACTGTCAATTTGCATTAATTGTCACTTCAATTCACATAAAAAACGTACATGTCAATCAAGTGCCAATTACTTCATAAAAAAAAAACAACAAAAAAAATGCAAAGCATTACACACAATCGGTCAGTTGAGCCCATCAGGAGGTAAAATGTATGCAAATATTTATTACATGTTACATATCAACAACAACAACAACAAAAGCAACACAAATATCCCCTTACAAACACAACGTTTAACTAGAATATTTTTAGGATCTGATTAATATCGCAGGCTTTAAACAGCGGCACGATACAACAAACATGATTTCGTTTTCATCAAGTCCTTTGTATTCAAAATAGACCAGATAAAAGAAATTTACCAAAATATTGATTGTGAATGTTAAACACGGTCCAGTGCCGACAGCTGGATGCATTTTTGCATACATTTCTTATTGGCACGCGTTAATATTAATGCGCAATTCACCCTTAATTTCGTAGGGATAAACACGCCAGACCATTAAATTGAAGTATTTTGGCCAAAGAAAGAACGACCAGTGGATAGTAGTGGTGTTTGTTGGTCGTTACATTTGCAAAAAGAGAGACCCCATTAGGTTTTATTGTATTTTGTATTTAAAGCGGATTAATTTGATCTCTTTATTTTTGATGTTTTTGTTCGTACTCCTCCTTTTGTTCCAATGACTTACAATCTCACATGCACATTCACGGGACAATGAATACAAATAATCTATTCGAACATCCGGTGATTTATTTAAAAAACAAAAAAAAAAATCGAATAATAATCTGCATTTATCTGATGAAGGATATAAATATTTGGATGTCCTTTCCATTGTCGATCAAATAAAAGTACGTAATTTTAACTAAGTTCGAAGAAATATTTCGAAAATAAAAATATATTCTTATGTATTCCTACCCGTTAGAATTTAAAGAAATCCCGTCTTAGTGGATGTTTACGTGGGGGGAGATGTCTACACACAGAGAAATAAAGTGCCAAGCGAATTGAAAAGTATATATTAATGGTTACAACTTATAAATTCAGTTAGTACAACGATATTTACATTAGATTTCTGAAGATTTTCGGTGTTGCAACTAAAATTCAGTTGAATTAACCGAACTTTGTTATGAAAATTAATGTTAAATTGTGCCAAGCGTCAGAAATACGTAGTAAACGGATTTTAGCCGTAGTAAACGAATTTCAGTTGGCAAATAGCTAAATTTTTCTCTGTGTGTACATACAAAATTTAGTTTAAAATTGCCTTGCAGGGAAAACTGCTAAAATAATTGAATTTTTTTGCTAAGTATTAGTAATTAAGAAAAGCAAAAATAAATCTGTTGAATCTACAAAAGTTTTTATAAATTTTAGGTAAAATTTAGTTAATTGAGAGGAACAAATTAATCTGCAAAAAGTTTGCTAAACAAAAAAAATACAAAAAAAAAATTAAATTTGCAAAGATTTTTGCTGAATATTTGTAGAATAAAGAATAGCAAACAAAAACTGTAATGCCTGCAAAATGTTGCCAATATTTTCCTTAAATTTAGTTGAATGCAAAGAATAGTATAGTTCTTCTAAAATATTTGCTAAAATATTGTAGACTGCTGATTTCAGAAGAAAGGTTTTTTTCGTAAAGACTTTGAAAGCTTCACCTTTCTTTTTATTTATTTTTGTCTACCAATAGTTAGCAAAATTTTTTGTTGATTTTTTGTTTTTGTTTAACTAAAATTTAGCCCGAAAATAACTAAAAGTTTTAGATTTAGCAGATATTAATATTTACTTACTAATATTTGGCACACAAAAATCTGCAACGTTATTTTGAACTAATTTTTAGTAGTTTTAGCAAAAATGTTTACTAATTTGTTTCTATTAGTGTGCGTATCCCAAAAAAATACAATTAGGGTGACCATTTTTTCCGACATGATCTCAGTGCAAAATTTTTAAAATTTATAAATTTTGTGATGAATTCTAAGCGAATTTACTATTCCAATATAAAAATTCAGATTCAGAAAAATTTCGCTGGAATTCGTACAGCTTTTTAAATTAGATTAATGATTTTCATAACATTACACTCACAATATTATTACGTTAAAAACTACCTAAAACTACCTAAAACACCTATTACATTAACTGAAAATACAATTGAAAACAGGACTACTAATTTTCCATTATATTCCACCCATTTTGATATTTATTTTTAAACATTGTTTAAATAACCGACACAAGTAGTACAAACAACAGAAAGTCTTTTAAAACAACTTTTAATATTTAACGGACAAAACGTAAACAAAAACGATTTTTTTTTTCAATTTATAACGAGCTTTCAACCTCCGTATATTTACAAAAATAAAGCAAATCAAACATATTAGCTAGGTTTTATTAATTGACCACTTTCAGGAATGTGTTGATGGATCTATTTCGGGAATTTTCTAGATTCCCATCATCAGAACACGTTTTGAAAGAAGTGACAATCCCATGCAAAACATCAAACATTCGTATAAACTAGTTTTCTCACTAAATGAGAACTAATATATGAGCTCCGAGTTAAAGATTATCACCATTGATCAAAAAATAAATTAAAAACTTGTTTTTTGTGTGTTTGTTTTTCTCCTTTTTATTTGTACACTTGTTTTTAAAATGTTTTGCATGGGATTGTCACCTCTTTCAAAACGTGTTCTGATGATGGGAACCTAGAAAATTCCCGAAATTGATCTATCAACACATTCTTGAAAGTGGTCAATTAATATATTTGAAAACAAAAACTCTATAGATTATTTGTTAGGACAATATCCTAATAAAGAAATATAGAGTATGGCCTCGAACTTGAATAATTTTCATTTTCATTGCACAATTAAAGGTCGGAAAAAACGTAATTTTTATTTTAATAAAAATTATATCAAACTTATTTATGCTATCTTTTAAAAAATATACAAATTGACTAATGTTTTATTTTGCGTCCCGAATATATGTTTTCCTAAAAGACTCGAGATTTTAAAAGCTCTTTTAGAAGCTTTCGGATTGTAAACTCTTCCTTTTGAACTAATCTCAGATTTTGACCGAATTTTCCATATAAATGCTTACAGTTTCCAATCATTTTTTAACCGTTTCCATCAGATTAGAGGAATTCCCAAGTTCCGAAAAATATAACCTTAATGGATCAAAACTTAAGTTTTTTTATGGAAAAACTTATAATATTCTGAAAATGTCCAAAATCAGTACAATCAGTATACTGATCAAAAATCAGTACATAATTACTGATTTAATCAGTAAACTTATAAAAAAAAAAGTTAGTTCAAAAGTCTGTTAAACGGGTTCCAATTCGATTGAGCTAATTTTTTCTGTTGTTATCGTTTAAATCAGTTATTTAACTAAAATGATTAGTTAGCTCATTTTACCTCAAGAACAAATTTCATTCGTATTTGAACAAATTTTTTCGACCTAAAATTTAGTAATTAGTGATTCTCAAATTTATAAATTTTGCCAGTTAATTTAAACCACAATTGTTGGTAAACCATTATTTTTTCGTGTCTCCGCTATCATTTAAAAAATTTTAAAATCATAAAATAGGCCATATCTCGGAAACTAAGTGAGATAGAGCAAAATTGACCCAGACATTTTACTTCGTAACTATTAAGTAATTTTTATTAACTACTATATTCCGAGTAATAAACATGAACCTGCCTCTGGTCAGATCCGGAAAAACTTTTTTAGCAGAAATTTTCTGTTGATTCAGGTTAAAAATTAGCAGACTGTAATTCTCAACCCCATGGAAAATTTGGCTGGCGCAAATTCAGGTACTATTTTTTGTTGTCGTATCTGAATTTTTAACTATTTGTACGGGCAGAATTTTCAATGAAGTTGGGAATCGTATTATGCTAAATTTAGGTGACCTAAATTTTAGCTTAAAAAGTTAGTTAAAAATTTTAACTATCAACATTTATAAATACATTGACAATAACTAGGTAAATAAGCTAAGAATTTAGCTAAATTAACAGAATTTTTAAGCGCAATCAATAGAAAATTTCTGCTATAATGGTATCTCCTGGTCTGGCCAGAGGCAGCTCCATATTTACTGCCGAAAATATATGTGGTTACTAAAAACTACTTAACAGGTAAGAAGCAACGATTTTTGGTCCATATTGCTCTATCTCGCTTAGTTTCCGAAATATAGCATATTTTATGATTATATAAAAAAAGTTAAGAGAAAATAACACAAGTGAGACTGATAGCGGAGGCACAAAAAAATAATGATTTGAAAACAATTATGGTTTACATTTACTAACAAATTTTTAAGTTTGAGAATCTCGAGTTAATGAATATTAGTTTGAAAAATTAGTTCAAATGAAGCGGTTCATTGGTTTAGTTCCAAGGTAAGTTTCAAGACATTAATATTAAAATGTTTATTTATTAATTAAAAAAAAAATAAATTCTTCATCCGCTAATTTAAAGCAGTCTTTATCTACTGACAGTTTAAATTGGTTCTCTGAAGATTTTCGGTGACGCGAAATGAAACATGTAAGGACCTGTCAGTAGATAAAGACTGCTTTAAATTAGCGGATGAAGAAATTTTTTAATTAATAAAAAAACATTGCACGGTTTTTTGTTTAACAAAAAACAAATGATCTTGAACTTGAATAATCTTGCTCACATCATAATATAATAAAAATATTATAAACTACATGAAAATATTGAATATCCCAGGAAAACTTTGGGAATGGGTACGATAGAGTAAGGCATTACCTTGTAATGTATACTCCTTACCTGTATCATTATTTTCCAACTACAAGTTTTTGCACTCCTGTTTTTAGTCTCAAAATGTAAGATTGGGAAGCTAAAAGAACTACGGATCAATTTTTTTTAACGTATTACACATTTCTTGTCTCTCATTAAGAGTACATAAACTCAAATATATACGAAAATGTACTTTATACTTTATGCATAGAATTCTATAAAAAAAAACTCTTATTTCGCGAGTTTTTAAAAGTATTTTTTTTTTTTTATTACCTATTCTTGTTGTCAAATAAAAACATTCAAAATTAACAAATCATTGATTAAATTTTAATAAGTTACCGATATTATGTTAAGCAAGTTTAAGTACAAATCAATGATTTCCTAATCAATGATTAAGAGACCCCAGGTTCGCATGTCAACGCGACCTCGTTGTTTATTTAATTAAAAAAAAATATTTGTAATAATTTTTTTATAAATTCTTTTTTATGAAAATCTATTTAAGGACACATTAGTTTTCCCAACCCGGTAACCATGTCACTAACCAGTTACTTTACCCCCTACTATGTAATAAGTACAACAATTACTTTTAGGCTTTTTTTTTTATTTGCAATTTATTTTTAGACTACTTTTCAGAAACAATAAAAGATATTTAAAAACAAAATTATTGAAAATTTATGAAAAGCGCATTTAAATTTTTTTGCAGCTATTTGCGAAATTTATAAAACAACAACTGTTACTGAAATACAGTATTATTGGTTGGTTACTTTTTTAATAACTGTCAAAAACAGTTATTTTACATTTCCCATAGTTCACGCTGGAAAAGAAAACGCCTGCTGGAAACATAAATGCTGGTAATTTGCTTTTGTTAGGAAAACATTTCGTTTCCCATGTTTCTAACATAACATGTTTGCTTGAAAATATATTTATGTTTGCCTGTAAACATATATATGTTTGGAAGTAGTGAAACACTGCTACCGGCAAACATATATATATTTGTTTGGAAATATATATATATATATATATATATATATATATATATATATATATATATATATGTTTATTATAAGTATGTTTACATGTACCAAACATAATATCTACAAATTTTAAAATTGCAAATATATCTTTGTTTAGGTTTGAAAATTTTAATCATAGTAAACATATATAACATAAACGTGGTTTCAAATTTTTTATTAGGATTTCTTGAAATCTTAATGTGATGGAACAATTCTGAAGTCAGATTCGTATTCAGTACGTCAAACACATTTATCATAGTATACTCTTGCACAGAAGTAAAAACAAAAAAAAATGTCGGCATATTGATTTTGCCTTAATCGATTAATTTCAATTGATAAGGGTTGATATTTTCAATGTATATGTATGGCACGTGCTAATTTTGTGCAAACTATAAAGCACAAGTATGTTCTGCAAAAATGGGGGTGCATTGCACACATACATACACATATAAAATAATGTGCAACAAAAATAAAATAACACCCCATATATGGAAAACTGTGAATGGAAATCAACCCAATTCATTTTTTATGATTTTTTTTAGAAAACTGTTTTTTTAATTCGTTAAAAAATACAGCCAATGAGAATAAAGCACATTAAAACAATAGTAAAAATTAGATCAACACGGGTTTAATTTGTAATCGTAACACTTCTTTTGTCATCATCAAAATCAGCAGCATATAAGGTGTGTAGGTGTTTAAATGGTTTATGTCTCAACTAATGTTATTCTTTATATTAATAAATAGGGCAACCCAAAAAAAAAAAACAATGTTTTAAGAGTTTAAAAAATGTAAAATAACCCTTTTAAATATAGAAATAAGCCGTTAAATTCAAAAAATATAACTTTTTAAGTCATAACTTTTTATTAAAATCGTTACTACACTCAGGGAACTTCTGCTTTAAAAATATGTAGTTGTTTGGGTTGTAATACAGTTTCTTTATTTTTAATGTAAATGTCAGTCATTTTTAGAACAAATTATATTTTTTACTAACCTTGTAGTTCATTTAAAAAAACAAACCACCTCAAATGACTGTTTTATGATCTTACACTCATTTTTTACAATAGTTTTTTATTACTAAAAAAAAAAATAAAAAAAAAAAATGTTTGCTTATTTTTTACTAACATGTGGTTCATTTTTACTACAATTGTTAGTCAGTTTTTGAACATTAAAAAACAAATGACAATGTTAGTTGAATTTACTGAAATGTAAGTCGTCCTTTATTTAAGTGAAATTTCATTTGTTTTTAACTACATTTGCAGTGGTCTGTAACTACATAGTATTCTAAGTGTACAAACAAAAATTTGTAAAATATCTTCCTTGGAATTTCTTCAGTCAAACAAATGTGCAATAGAGAAATTGTTTTTTCTAAGATTCAAACTTTAAATTTGTTTATCAAAATATTCTTTGATAAACCAACAATATGTAACATTCAATTTTCAACTTTCATTAAAAAAAAACTTCAAAATACCTTTTGCAACAAGCTCTAGTTTTAAAGAAAATAGCTTAAATAAGCTTAATGTTTAACAAAAAAAAGTATAGCTTAAAATATTCATAATTTCATGATCAGAACTTGTATTTAGGCCAAACCAACGGTTCCAAAATAGAGGTCCGTAGGGGTATTCCAAAGGTCCGCGATGAGTTCCGACAAACTGGGAACGAATTTAAGCGGGAACTACTACCTTAAAAATTGTGCACCAAATTTGGAAATACCTCTCACTGATTGTTTTGATAATTGATTATATTAACAAATTTGTAAAGCCTGTTCATACGAAAAGTTATATTTGCATTCCCCATGTGTTTGTTGTTGCAAGAGACCCAGAAAAATATATTTTTTTGAAATTGCCATGACAAATTAAATTTGAATTTAATTGTTTTTTAACTCAAAAACTACAAAAAAAAAAATTACAAATATTAATCACATATTTATATTTTTGATGATTCTTTTTAAACGTCTGGTGCGAGTTTACTCGTTTAAGACGAACTTGGTTTAAGATAAAACAGCAGTTTTTTGCTTTTCCAAAATTTTATTAAAATTAGCTAATTTTCTTTGAATTTAACATATTTTAGCCAGTACATACCAAAATTCTTTTCCAAATGTATCAAAATCTCTTCGTTATGGAAATCAAATTAAAGAATTTCATAATATCGTATCTTATTTGGAACTATCTTCCAACTCTACTTAGGCTTTTTTCGTATTCTTATCCTAAGTATAAGGGAAAACTTTTAAATTTTTTTAATAATGTACAGACATGATAGTTTTACTATACTTTTGGGACGGAATAATAAAACAAAACATTGTTTTTCTTCTCTCTACTTTTATTTGTGTTTTTGGCTAAATGGGACTTTTATATTTAATATATTTTCGTAATGTTTATGTGGCTGGGAGCCAATTACACGCTAAGATAATATGCATTTTTGCATTTAATATTTAAGGTTTTTATTATTACTGTACATAGTTATTTATTTTACAATACATATATAATTGGCCATGAAGGCTTCCTTTGTATTGATACATATTTAAACAAAAGTTTATAAAAAAAATTTATATTTTGTGGACAATAAAAAATATATAAAACAAATTTTACTAAAGTAAATATAAACCTCGCTTATAACGAATTAATTTTTTTGGTCCTTCGAAGTTCATCTTAATTGGGATTTTGTGCATTTTTTTTTTTTTTTTTTTTTTTGTAATGTTTTTGTTACTTTTACATTTTTTTTTTTTTAAATACATAAAAATAAGATTTTTTGGGGGTCCGTGAACCAGTAGGGTCCGTGAAGCAAAAGCTGGTGGGAACCGCTGGCCTAACTAGTTACATTCTTTAAAAAAAAAAAAGGTCTAGCTTATTTTTGGTTGCCCTACTAAGAAAAAAATATATTTTAACAGAAGACGTAAAAGAAAGTGCGTAAATGACAGAAAAAAGAATTAGTTATTTAATTTTCTGTTCCCTGCTGTTATTGTTGGGTGTTGTATCGTAGCAACACAGAAGAAATGAAATACGAGTTTTAATTACGAAAATATAATATTGATTAATTATTTCATTGATTTTAAAAATTGTACACGATTAATTCAAAAAAATAAAATATTAATTGATTCGGTTAAATATTTGTTTAAAAGATTTTATTTTAATCAAATGTTTTATGAGTTATTTTAAGAGAATAATTTCTTTCTGTGTAGCTATATAGTGTATGTTGAAGCTAGTGCTGCCACAAGAACAACTAAATTTTAATCAGCCTCCATTCGAAAATTATCCAAAATTTCCGAAAACAAGGTTTTTTTTTTATCAAGTTCTATTTTGATTTTGAATAGTTTTGAAACAAGAAAACTTAAACTAAATTAAGAAATCATCTGAAATTTTCAACCCAATGTAATTGAGAAGTTAACAATTGCATTACAGAAATTATCGTTTGTTTTCCACGATTTTGCGTTCTACAACTCAACAAACTAGCACGAAGTGAAGAGTTTTCAACTCGATTTCCCTGAGGCAGTTTTAAATATCGGCAGAAGAAGAAAATTAAAAACAATACAAACAAATATATATAAAAAATTTTAGTGTTTATTTCAATTTAAAATTTTTATTTTCAATTTAAATTTAAAACCTGTTAAAAGTATCGAATAGTATAGAATATCCAAAATCAAAATACCCTACTCTTGAGAATAATATAACCCCTTAATTGTCAATTCACCAAATGCCGAAAAATAATTTAAAATTTACTCATTTTACCCATCATTACTCTAAAAGTGGCAACACTGGCTCAACCACTACAAGAAGCTCTTAAGGCAGACTATGTTTTACGAAATATTAATGTACATTAGGCTGTCCCTAGAATGTTCCAAAATCGCATGGGAATCCCAAAGTAAATGGCACCTGCATTTTTTTTACTGCTGAGTGACAAAAAAAAGTTAAAAACGTAAAAACTTATGTTCGACTTTCATAAATGATTTTATGGACGCAGATTCAGGAATATCTGAATTTTTCAAATCTGGCAGCAGTTTGTCATACATCCGTTGGTTTAAGAGAATATTGAAATCAAATTTTATATCTCACACCCCTAAAAAATGTCATCATCAAGTATATATTATCAGAACTTGACTCATCATGACCGAACAAGACTGAATAGTTTATACGTAAAAAAATTTAAAAAAACAGCAAATATTTTTAAAGAAAGTGCTTAAATAGTGAAGTTTTATTGTTGATCTATAAATTGTATGTGAGAAGTTATTTTTAGGTTAGTTAAAGATCATGAAAATTATTTCTAAATTTATAGAAAAATTATAATTTCTTTGTTATAATTTACTTTGAATAATGGAAAAAACACAAAATAATGAATAAATGGAAAAAACACGAAAAAAGTTATTAGACACCAGCTGAATGGAATGCATTTTCTAGTCTGCTACGACCTATCGCTTATTTAATCCGCCAACCGAAATAAAAATTAGGGGGCGTTGTGGTGTAATGGTTAGCGAGTTGGACTGTTACACAAATGGTATCGGTTTCAATTCCCGGTAAAGACAACATCAATTTAGAAAAATAGTACGAGTTTTCTATCCCTCATATGTATCGCAGAGCCCTTCTTCGGTGTTCCCATAGCACTTAACCCCACCGAAGTAAAATAATGAGTAAGGGCTATGAAATAAACCAAAAAGCTTCAAGAAGTTCGCCAACTCTCCATCAGATGGCGAGCAACAACTGCTGTAAGACTTATTATCTAACGCAACTACAGTTTTGCCATGTTCGAAACCCTTCAATCTTTCCCCACCTTTCATCTCTTCCTGAGTGTTGCTTCTCTTCTTAAAAAAATAAAATAAAAAACTAGTCATAAGTATAAACCTTAGAAAAATCGGAAAGCTTTAACCCGTGGAGCACCGCAACAAAAGTTATCGAATTTTGAAAATTTTTCTTAAATTGCTTTAATAAAAATATGTCTTGCAACACAAAATTTTTTAATGATTTATTTAAAATTTTTTTTTTTGAGATATTGCGATTTGATTTTTACAAAAAATTTAGTTTTTTTCTTTATTCTAGGTACACTGATATACACTAAATACTTATCCGAACCATCAAATTTAGGACTGGTCATTATTGTGGCTCATTTTGAGCATTTGGTGGAAATACTGGGTGCTCTCAAAAATTATGTTAAAGGCCGTCATTTTACATTTACATTTTACAAAAACCTAGTAACAAACAAATTAATAACTTTTGAGTGATCCAACCGATACTAATGGTTTATACACCAAATTAAATGTATTCTAAATATCTTTGAAATGATATGCAACATGATGCGATCCAATTTAAAGATTTTATGAACAATAAAATTATTATTAACCACCCTTTGGATCAATTAACAGTACCGGTCCTGGTATCAGCTCGAACATTTTTCTCATAGGGTATTATAAAACTTTCCAATTACATAGAAACGCTGATTTTGCATCGCTTCGCTAACGTCTGTTCTAAAACTAGTTCTCTTAGCCTCGATTTGATGGAATTAATTCAAAAGATAGGCTTTCCTAAGTTTTAGTTCAATTTTATAATACTCTATAAAATGTGGAGTAGGTTATAGTGGAACACTCCTTCATTTCGGAAACTAAGGGCTATTTGAGAAAATTTTGTTGGTGAAACCATTGCATATTCATAGAAATTAATGTCACGCTTACATTTTTGAGACTAACCATCACCATTAGTTTTTAATTGTTTGAAAAGTAAAATTGACTTTTTTACATGTGTTCAAAGATTTATTTGGTACAAAATATTTTACACATGTTAATATTTTGCAGCTCTGTCTGAAGGAATATAAATTAAGGAATTTTTTAATGCAATTAAGGGCGAGTAACTTTTCTAAAATTAACCAAAGTTTAACTTTATCTGCATATATTATCATATAATTTTGACATTTATGACTATGTTTAAGCCCTTAACTTAGGTTAATTTGACATAAGTTAGCAGGTCTAATGTATGTTAATATTACGTTTAACAATTTTTAATAATTTTTTACAAAATTTAGTAGCAGATCGGCTAATGTGAAATATGGTGTCCGACCGAAGTAACTTTTTTTGGCCGAAGCCGTAGCCGAACTTCGGCCAAATTTTTAATATTCGGCCGAAGCCGTAGCCGTAGCCGAAGCCGAACTTTTTAATTTTTTTTTAGTTTGAATAAAATTTAAATTTTCGTTGATTTTGACTACAAAAAGCATCATTAAAGTATATTAAAAAATATTCAAACATCAATAAATTTGTAAAAAAGCAAATTTAGAATATTTTTTCAAAAATATTATAAAGTCAGTTCAATTATTTTATTGAAGTTTTCAACAAAAATATGGAAATACCTGAACTTTATTATTTTAACTAAAGTATATGACGAATTTAATTGAAAATTTTGTTTTTTTACGTGAAATAAATCAAAAATGAACTGTTCTTCTTCAAATATACGGTATACGGCCAAGTTCGGCCAAAATTTGGCCGAACACCGAACTTGGCCGAACTCCGTAGCCGAAGCCGAACGTTCGGTCGGACACTAGTGAAATATCTTAAGGCGTGTAATGTGGAATACAATTGCACATTACCCGCTCAGTATTTTTTTAAATATAATATAACAATTTAAAATTGTATTTACTATTACTATCCTTCTGTGCATGATATTAATGAATTGTTGCATTAAGTTGCACTTGAAATTGTACATTGAAACTTTTCATTAAAATAATGCAGGTTTTCATATAATTCTATGGAAGATATAACTTTATTTATTAAATTTTCCATTCACTTAATGAAAAATCTTCATTAAAACTTAGTTTCATAAAAGTTATAAAGCTTTTCACTAATCTTAAAAAATTTGTTGTTCACTTTGTGAAGAAAAGTTTCATTAGTTTAATGAAAACATTCTATTTGCAAAAAAATCTAAATTGAAACAGATTTTTCAATTATTTTACATTTCAATAGTTTACAAAAACTAACACAGTTCGACAAGTTTTTTTAACATCGACTTTGTAAATTTATTGTCAATACTTTAGAGGAAAACTTCAAAAATATAATAGGTATTCCTCATTACCCGAACTTATTGAAGTAAAAATAGTCAAAATACTCAAAAATTAAAATTTAAAAGTAAAAAAATATGATTAAACTACTTTATAAAACTACTAGTGTAGTCTATCCGAATTTAAAATCGTGTCAGGGTTTGAGTTTTTTTACACTCACATAACATCAGAATTTCATCCAACCGAATTGATTCGGTTGCTGCATTCGGTTGTCACAACTGAATTCGGTTGTTGTAACCGGATTGGGGGTTCTGACAACTGAACACGATTGTGACATCCGAATTTACGAGATTGAAGCAACCGAATCGATTCGGTTGGATGAAGTTTTAGAATTTGTATGAAAGTGTAGAAGTTTTGGGTGTGTAGCAATTTTTGAAAATGTTTTTAAGTTAAAGGTGTGTTATCTCAGAACTGTTTTCGAATGGACACCCTATCGTACATAGATGAAAGAATGAATGAATGAATGAATGAGCCCTATTCCATGTAGTTGTGCTTCTTTCTTACTTGTTGTTGTAGTTTTTGATGTTACTGTAGTTTCACTTCAAAATTCGTGGATTCTAATATCGGGTTCTTTTGTCTACTTTTGAAAAATGCGTATTGATAAAATGTTGATATTTTTATTGTATGTTTTGTTGTTGTGGTTGTTGTTCTTATATTAGTTGTTTTTGTTGATCGCGTTGTTGGCGCTGCCGGTGCTGCTGCTGCCGCTACTACCGCTGCTGCAGCGGCGGCTGTTGTTGCTAGTTTTAAATATTTCCCATAGATTTGTTTTTATTTTTTCGGGGGTTCTTAGAAATAGTTAAACGTAACTAAACGTCAGTTTGTCAGTGTGCGTCATGCGTAGCAATTGTGTGTGCATTAGAAACGGACAAAAACAAAATTAAACCAAAAAAAACAAAAAACTATTTCAAAATTTAAGTGATAAAAACAGAACAAAAAAAAACAAACAAATATTAAATGTGGAAAATAACTTTAATATCAGAGTCTTGAGAATAGTCAAATAGCAATATTATATTACACACACACACATAGATTACTAATAAATGACATAAGGAATCATCTTCAAATATGAGTCTCAATCTTACAATGATCAATTCGAATAACAATCGTTTAAAGGATTCATCAAATAACAAAAATGATTTCGATCAAAATTTATCCGCCAATTTTAAAAATTCACAACAAAATAGACGAAATTCTCAAAAAGATGACGACGACAATTCATTTCATAATACAAGTGATTCGAATGAAGTTCCAATAGGTAAGTGGCTGCACTTTTAATTCAGAATCAACAGGTTTACATACATACATGCATAAAAAACATACAAATTTACAAAAGTATCCCTACAAAGGAACAAGCCAATTGGAAGGATCATTGTTGCTTATTTCATTTTTTATTGACGAACAATCGTTTTTTGCGTTTTGTTTATTGGTTTGAATGAGAATGAAAAATTTAATTTTTTCCCAATACGCATTTAAAATAAAAATCATCCCTTCATTCACCATTTACACAAAAATAATATTTATAAAGTGATAAATACTAACGACACAATGAGGGTTAAAATATAAAACTTTACAATGTTCTGTGCAGATAGTGTTTGGGTATAAGATGAACGAACAACTACTATCTGCAGCACGAATACACTCATAAAAACTTTGAACAAAAGTATGTTTAACGAAATCTGATTCAATTAAACTAATTTTTGTGTTATTTTTTTTTTAAATTTAGAACAATTATATTAAATAGAAAATAGATTAACAAAAAAACAGTGCAATGTTAGCTATTAACAGTGCAGCGACTTTCATGCACAAAAAAATCGAAAATATAAGCTTAAAATATGCAGGAACATGTGCAAAATATGGGTACCGTAAAATAACTCCCGAATGAAATAACTCCCAAAAAAAAAATGAAATAACTCCCAAAAACTTTCCATATAAATTGGGATTTATTTCACTATGAAAAAACTCCATATACGTTAGGACTTATTTCACAATTTTCAGTTAGGAATTATTTCGTTATGAAATAACTACCAAATGAAATAATTCCCAACCAGATTTTGTTGGGAGTTATTTCACTTTTTTTTTTGACATTGGGAGTTATTTCACATTTGTTGGGCCTTATTCCATTTTCATTTTTAAATGTGATTTTATCGTTGGGAGTTATTTCAATTACATTTTGGTAAATTTTATGCATTTGTAACGGTTCTTAAAATTGTCGTAAAGTAAATAATAGCAATACAATGAACGCAGTTCTTGCTAATTTTGGTGGCATGTCATAACGTCCAATGACATAATGTCCATGGACGTTATGTCACTCGAAAAGTGTCATAATGTCCATGGACTTTATGACACTCTGCAATGTGACATTATGTCCTCAAATGGAATGACATAAAGTCCATGGACATTATGCCACTTTTTGGGTGACATAAGGTCCATGGACATTATACTCCAGTGTGGAAACAGATCAGTAATTTTGAAGTTTCTTTTGTGTCGCACGCAGAAAAAACTTTATTTCGCGAAGCCGCCTGTCGCGTTCTACGGAGAAAAAAACCCTTAAGACCGGCCGAAGGCCGCCACCCAGAAGAAGTGTCATTGGACGTTATGTCATTGGACGTTATGACAAGCTACCTCAGGAAAGCGGTGCGTACGATTCGCGTCCTGCTGCCAGGCCGCGTTTCGCGTAATGCGGCGCCACCGTAGTTCCGGTCGATATTTTTGAATTGGGAATAATTTCATTTTTTTGGGGACTTTTTTCATTGGGAGTTGTTTGATTCTTTGTTGGGAGGTATTTTATTACTATGAAATAACTCCCAAATGTTGGGGCTTATTTCATTTTTTCTTTGGAGGTTATTTCATTTATTAAAATTGGGACTAATTTCATTTTTTTTTTGGGACTTATTTCATTGGGAGTTATTTCATTGGGACTTATTTCATTTGGGAGTTATTTCACGGTACCCAAAATATGCGCTTAAAATATGCACTTAAATCGAAATATGCACTAAAAATGCAAAAATATGCACTAAAAATGCAAAAATATGTACTAAAGCAAAAAATATGCACTTAAAATTTTTGGTTTTTTAAAATTCAGAGCGGGGCGTTGGTTTAAATTGAAATCCAATACAAATAACTAACAAATGACAACTAGATGGAATTTCAAGGCTTACAAAATCCTTTCTTTCGTTCATTTTTAATTAAATCTTAGATTTAGTTTTCAATTAATTTGAAAATATGCAACAAAAATATGCACTTATAGCAAAATATACAAAAATAAGCAATAACAAATTGATGCCATTTTGTGGTAAATTTTTTGATTCGGAAAAGTATTTGGTCAGAATTTATTTTGGACTACTGACTATGAAGTCACAGCCCTGGTTGTCTTGGTCTGCGACAGGTCCTTACATGTTTCCTTTCGCTTCACCGAAACTCTATAGCGGACCAATGTAGATGGGGCAGAAGAATTTCGTTGACCCGAAATGAAACATGTCAATACCCGATTAAAAACGTTTTTATATGATTATATTATGCTTATATGTTTATATATGCCACTATGATAAATAATATGAGGTATTTTGTTTTCCCAACCCGTTTAAAAAAAAACTGATATGGAGCTTTATCTAGTCATATCAAGCTAAGGGTAAGGCTGCCTCAGGGCAGAAAACTAAATTTGCTAAATATTTTGCAAATAAATTTTTCGTGTGCCGTCCACGGTTTGGAAGCGAGAAAGCTGCAAAATCAAAATTTTGTACAATTTCGAAAAATAATTATTTTTGAAAAAACATAGTTTTCAAAAATCTAAACCAATTTATGTTGACTGAAAACTCTTTATAATAAAATATAAGTAAGATTTAAGCTTTATCTTTAATAATAAGTCCTTACTTAGGTCCAAGGACTCACAGGATTTTATCAGGATTCCTCTAAAGGACATCATCTTTACTTATTAACTAATAGACGAATTTTTATGAAATTTGGCAGAAGGAAGACATTAAGTATTAATAGTAAAGCGTTGAAGTTTGAACAATATAAATTGAAGTTTCGATACTTTTTCACCTAATTTCGCTTTTTCCAAAAAGCGAAAATCGTAATATCATCTTAAATAGGAGCAGAAAAAAATAGTTTTTGGAGTGTGGTTATATCTTGGTAAGAGAAATAATTTTTGTTCAAAACTTCTCTTTTATACACAGAAAAAACTAAAAACGGGTTTCAATTAAAAATTTCATTGAATCAATTAATATTTTAATTGATTTTGCACCTACGACTGAAATAATAGTATTAACTAAAAAAGTTTGCAGACAGTTTATTAAAAATCTTTCAATTAAAATTATAATAATATCAATTAAAAGAGTTATTGTTTTTCTTCACAACCTCAATTAAAAAGTTTAGTTAAATTGCTTAAAACTTTAATTGAAACTTGAGAAGAAAACAATGGTAGTTTTAATTGTAAACTCGTGTTTTTTATTTTTGTTGCCTCCCATTAAATAAAAAAAGAAATGTAGGTTTGTAAATTAAATTGACATTTTATTTATAATAAAATTAAAGCTTTTTAATATAAAAATGTATTATAAGAAAACAAATAAAAGTAAAGACAAAATTTTTGTTTTGTTTGTCTTGTCTTGTCTTGAACTTTTTCTTGTAATTGAATTGCTTTCTTAAAAAAATCACACACAACTTTAAAATGATAGTTTAATGACACTTATACTTATTGAAAATTTAATTATTTACAAAAATAATAGTTTAATTGTCCTTTTTCGATAAGGTTTACTTAAATCCACATGTGCACTTCTATTACCATAGATAAAACACGAAACTAAATTAAGTTTTCGTGCGTACACGAATATCTCAACAAAAAGAGTGTTGCAAACTCTAGTGAAATAACTACGATTTTGCGTGTATTTGAAATCGGTAAACTATTCAACTTATTAAAAGTTAATCATTTGCGGTTTTTTTCTTTTTATTTACAAATTAAATAATATATTGATATAATTAAACCTTTGTTTAATTATTTAATCTAAATAAAAAAAAAATAGTTTGCCAAATTTTTAAAAATTTTGTTTACATGTTGTCAACACTGTATGGATATATTAGAAAATTCAATAAATTTTTTAATTGAATCAATTAAAAAAATTGTTTAAATTGCCATTGATATTGAAACAATCGATTAATTAGATATTTTTAGCCCATAATTTTTTCTGTGTATCTAAACTGATACAAATAAATATAATTTCATAAAAACCAGATATTTTTGTATACGGATTTTGACCTGATAAAATAGTATATGATTGTATGTGAATTGATATATCGAAATACAATTAGATCCAAGTTTTATTTGGGTAAAATTGCACTAAATGCAACATTTTTGTATATGATTCTATGAAAATATACCCAATTTCATACACATATATATGTTAAGTCCATAAAAAATATTAAAAAACATATTACTTTTTTGCGGGTTTCAAAAGAGTTACGGCATAAATTTTTTTTAGTTTTAATGCAAAAAATACGCTACACGCGTATATAAGAGGATCAGTCTGTTATAAGACGATCAGTCTGTTTTTATGAACGTATTCGTTCTTTTAGTGTAATTCTTGTTTTAGATTTTGTGAAAAGAAGTTGCAATCAGAAGCAGTCAAAAAGGCACAATCAATAGAAAAACAACGCAGTGGTTTTATTTGTAATGGTAAATTTTTAGTGGAAGAATGAATAATTTGATAGCCTCAACCCGGTCTACACTTGTAGTCTAGGCAAAGGTTAAATTGAGACGCATCCCTTAAATAAAGTTATTATTTATTATATGTACATAAAAGTGTTATAAATTAAGTAAGAAATTATAAAAACCTGATTTATTTTTAAATTTTTGTACACACGCAAAATAAATTGTAAACATAAAAAATTTAAAGCAATTTAAATCAATTTAAAAGAAAAATTTAAACAAAATACCCTTGCTTTTAAGTCTTTGGTACGATATAATCATAATATGTTTGCAATAATCATAATATGGTAATAAGTAAATGATGACGAAATTATTTTCCATGATCATTATATGATAACTAGGACTAAGAGTGCAAATATAATATGGTTATAGTGCAAATATAATATGGTTATAGTGCAAATATTATGATTACTACAAATACGTTAGGATCATTATAAATGCATTGTGAATTTGTATTCTTAACAATATTTTAATGCGTACTTATTCTGTAATCACATGTTTCCATTATTTTATTTTTCCTGGCAATATTTGGGCTAAAAAAGAAAAAGTGTTAACATCGTATAGCTACAAACATCTCATAGCGAAAAAATAATGATTTGTGTAACTACTTAATAACACAAACTTTATTCGTCATTGCAAAGACAATTTGATTACTTTAAAAAAAGTTTATTTAAATTATTTAAGTAAATAAATATACGTTTGTACTATTTAAAAAACATGCATAACTTTATAATTCAGATTCAACAGAATGCTGGGAGAATAATGTAGGAATCATACTATGATAATTTATAAACATTTTTTTTTATTTTTTATTTTTTTTATTTTTAACATTTCCATAACAATAATATAAAAAAATACAAGTTAATAAATTTTTAAAAATTTTAATTAAACCAGTGTATCACCACCCCACATTATCTTACTAATATTTAGAAAAAAAAATCTGCTAATTGGAATAGATTTTTTTTCAACGTCATTTTGAACAAATTTTTAGTAGTTTTCACTGTTTTTTTATGAGTGCACGGGAATGTTCGCTTATGTGGCCTGTTCGCTAAAGTGGACCTTTCGTTTTTTCCGTGTTGTTGCTTGAACATGTCAAAACTATCAGCTGTTATGAAATTAAATTTCCACTACCTCTGTCTTAAAAAAGTTTCGACGTGAATGGACACGTTTTTAATGGTTTTATAGTGTCGTTCCAAAAAATCGCAATATAAAGTACAATTTTTCATTAACATAAAAAGTGAATATCAAACAAGTTTGAAAGAGTATTCAAAGTCGGATTTTTAGAAACAATAAAAATGTTATTCAAATTTTTAATAAGACTAATAGATTTCATAAACGAATATAATAAATAAACCAAAATGTGAAAAAATTAATGTTCATAATGTTCCCGATAGTGGAGCTTTGACATGTTTCCTTTTTTTTTTTTTTTGTTTTCCAAGTTTAAGTATTTTTTAAACGGTTTACTCATCACTTTAACTGTTCTTGTCTATATTGGCCTATTTTTCAACATGTTTCACAAAAAGCACAAAAATTTGTTGTTTACCGTCCTTAAAAAAGTTATCAATATACGGCATTCACACTAGATAGCTAAACACGTGTTTTGACAAAACGAGTAGAAAAGATTAAAGAACTGTTGGAATTAAATAAAGAGCTTTTGAAAAAACACGTGTTTTGCATTCTAGAGTGGCTGGTAACCCATTAAGCAGATTTAAACGATACACAAAACGTTTTAATAAACAAAATTTAAAATAAAATTTTTGTCGATTAACTTCTTTTTCTAACAATTGTATATGCTTTTATACCAGCTTTTGCTTCACGGACATACTTCTACTTTTGCAAGGAGCCCCAAAACAATAGTTTTTCATACATTAAAAAATGCAAACATTGGATTTTTGTTATAAAAATTAAAAAAAAAAAAAAAAAAAAAAACTACAAAAACCAAATAGAGTAAAACAAGATTAACATGAACTCCGTGAGACAAAAACAATTTAATTGGAGTAAAATTTCTTTACATTTTTTTTTTTATTGTTCACAAAACATTTAAACTTTGTACTTATAAACTTTTTTAATGTTGTAAAATTATTTCATTTGTTAAAAATAGGTCATATTAACCCACGACCACAGGCAAGTATGAGTAAATATGTCCAAAGTTAATTTGTAAGGAAGGGTTGGTGCAACAAAAATGTGGAGGGTGGTGGTAAATCTCTATATGGACCAACTTTCCCGTTAGGAGTTTTTAAATTTCAAAAAAAATAATGCTTTATTTAAGGGGGAAAAATTAACTATATTTGATATTATTTTATGTAACTTAACTATTATTTAGTTGTAGAACTATAATTAGGTCAAAGATCACGAAAATCGTGAAAATTTCAAAATTGCTTCGACCGAAAATGTATGGTCCTCGAAGGGTTAAGCAAGTTTGTATTAACAGATGTTACACTGAAATGTTAGTTCGTAATAATCGAGGTTTAATTTTTACCTAGTTCGTCTTAAACGAGTTTTGCTGTATGAGTAGAAAGAATCATTAAAAACACAAAAGCGTGAGTAAAATTTGTTATTATTTTAACAATTAAAAAAGTTTATTATTTGAGCCATAGAATTTTTATAGCTTTTTTAAGGAGTTTTTGAATAAAAAACTCTTTTTGATGAACTATTTGCATACACAAATTTTAATTTTTATGATTTTATCTCATTTTTTAACCTCGTTTGTTAACAGGAATTTTAAATTTTTTAAACACATTTCAGATGAGAATAAATTTATCTACCCAATGGAGTCCAAAAACAATTACTCAATGATTTTTTTATAAGAATTAATTCTAAAAATTTTAAAAAAATATTGTGAAATTTTTTAAAATTAGTTTCAAACAATAATTTTGTCGAAACTTTGGAATACTCCCACGGCCCCTGTGTGTCCACCGTCCTTTTAGAGAGTTTCATATTTTAGGAACACTGGCGTGGACCTTTTGAGTTGTTTCTTTTTTAATTGTTATATAAGTTTCTATAGCAAAAAAAAAAAATGCACAGAAAGTGTAGATATTTGAATTTGGAATATTCCACTTAGTTTTTTTTTATATATTCCAAAAGCGATATAGCGAACATTCCCTTATGTTTAGTCTATTTAAGCATTATTATTAACAAGAACTTTATTTAAAAATTTCAATTAATCGACACAAAAAAATATTTTTTTTTTAGTTTATCATCCCCGATGCGTATTTATTTGCTCAAAATTCAAACTGGTTTCATGACTAGTCGGTCTAAGACACCAACAACAATAAAAAGTTTACGTATTTGAGTGATGAATAGACTAAACAGGTTTTCTATTAAGTTTCAAACAAACTATCGAGCTGGTTAATTAAAACAAACAAATAATCTTCTGAATAATGTATTTGGAAATAAAAAAAAGGATACAGATTTAAAGCAGATTTCTAATATATCGTTCGTTTCTAAATTATCGTTTGATTAACCCTTAAACCATCCTACTGTTTTTTGCAGTGAAACTTATAAATATGTGCCCGGCACGAAGAGGAAATAAAAAGTACGTTTTCAAAGACAGTTTTTTTGTTAGACGAAATGGGCGAAGCACAAGTTGAAAGTGAATCTCGAAAATTTATGGTTAAAAAACGGTGGATTTAAGCAAAAGTTACACTACTTAAAGGAAAAAAACATGGCTTTGAAGCACATCTTTTTTAATAGACCTCTATGTACGGTGAATCCAAATCTGGAAACCAATTTTGTTTTTTCTCATTTGCAAATACAGCGGATTATATATTAACAATTATCGCAAAACTATAGATTTTTTGGCGGCAGAAGCTTTGAAAAAAAAATTTCATTGACACAATTGTTTTGCTGTACAAAATATTTCATATTCCTCGGTGTTCCCAGAACACTTAACCCCACCGAAGAAAAACAACATAACTTGGCTTTAAACGTTGATGGCGCTCAATGTTTGAAGCCATTAACTTTTCGCCACCTTTCATCTCTCCTCTATTCCCTTTTTAAAGAAAGCAACACTTTAATCACTAGAAGAATCTTGTTTCTCTTTAAACTAAAAAGCTGACCTGAGCCTCTGATGAGAATCGAAACCATGATTCCCCGCACTTAACATATTATCAGCTACAACTAGCAAATGTGTATTTTTTAATATTAAGTAGGTTTTTTACCTTATAAAACATTAACTAAACTTAGCATTTGGAGGTTAACTTTGTCTTAATATTAACCGATTTTCACAAAATTTGCACATCCATTATACTTAAACCAATAATCTATGCTAAATTTTGTTTGATGTGGACTAAAATTTCAGAAATTCAAACAAGAAACTTTTCGCTAAAAGTCGTGTTAAATGACAAAAAATTACCAAACTTATTAATCTCTTTTAATATATAAGCTACAATGATTCCTTTTCTGAATTCAAGATAACCATTTAGTACACTCAAAATAGTTTGTAGTTTAAATTAATTGAAAATACAATTTAAAATAAATGATAATTCACCTCAAAACCGTTCTACTTACTTTTCATTTAACAAAAATGGAGCAAAATTGATTATTAATAGGTTTTTTGTTAAAGTTCTGCCTATAATGAAGGCTCTAGCTTTTCTAAAACTTCGGGTTCTGATGAGATCTTTAGCCAGATCGAAATACTAGTATCAACCTAGCTAATATGTAAATATACGGAGATTGAAAGCTCGTTATAAATTGAAAATAACATAAAAATAATCTCGATGTATATAAAAACAAAAAACTAATATAACTGTAAAAAATGTTTCTTGTTATTTATTTTTAAATATTGTTTAAATAAAACAAATCCGTAAGAACAAATGAATAGGGAGGTAAAAATGTTCAAATTTTAACTTCACATCAATAAAAATAAATATTCGATTCAATTATTTGAAATTCTTCCAGTTTTTTTTTTTTTTTTTGTTTGTTCTACCAAATGCAGACACACTACATACATATCTTGTTTGAATGGCTGTAGTATTTGTATAAACTTTTTCAATTTCTTATAATATAAATTGAAATAATTAAAATAGTATGTAAACAAACCATTTTAATAAAAAAAGCATTCTAGAATTTTTTTAATATTTTTTTGTGAAGCAGGCAACAAATAAAAATTTAAATTAATAATAACTAGAATGGAAACAAATAAATTACAACATTCGTTTTTGTGTTTAAATTTGTATGGAACTTTAAATAAATGAAAATAATAAATGAAACTAAAAAAATCGGTAAATGGTAGTAAATTATTTTGAACAATTGTATGAAAAAGTTGAAATAAATATTTATTTTACCTGCATAATTTGCTGAAATAGTTCGAACAAAATATTGTTTTGATAAAATACAAAATCGGAAAATTTCCCGTAAATAAATATTCCAAGTTTTAGCAAGAATGTTCAAAAAATGTTATACTTTTTAACCCATTCAGTGCCTACTTTTTGTTTGCGGATAAATTTCTTTTTCGACATTAGATTTCTGTTAGGGTCCTCAAATTATAAAGAAAAGGGTCTTCCACGGGAACACCCAACGATGTGGATTAAATGTGAAAATGTAAAATTAAAAAATAAATTGTACATAAAAATCACAAAAAAATCGAACGATTCAATCCCTTTCATCGATTTTAGTGGTTGCCCTGGAAGGAAACTTTTTTTGTTAGACAAGTCTTGTAAGTCTTTCACAGTTTTTATCAGAGATGTTAGAAAAAAAAACAATTTAAAAAAAAAAATTTCAAAGTTAATAGAAAAATTAACATTTTATGAATAAAAAAACATTTTTAATCATAAAATATTTAAAAAAGAATTAGAAATTAAAAAAATAAGATAAAGTTTTTTAAGCTCAAAATCGGAAAATCCAAATTAAATTTCGCAAAATTAAGCAAATTTTGCGAAAAATGTAATGAAGGATGTAAATATAAAAACCGTGATATTTCGAAAACTGCAAATGAGAAAAAAATAAAAAAAAGTATTTAAAGACAGGTTCCCTGAGTAAACAAATTTGTATATAGTCTTGTGTTATATTATTATATGTTTCTTATATGGTAACATATATAACGATACATTTTTATACATTTACCTTTATAAAATTAGATATTAGACATATATGATATACATAATGAGATATGGTAGATCTATTGGCATTTATAATAATAAAGTACACTCAAAAAAAAGTTAGTAAAGTCATCAAAAAATGTTGCTCAGTCAGCAAAATTTTAGTCAGGGGGTTGCTTAATGTCAGCAAAATCTTTTGCTGAAAATCAGCGAACTGAACGAAATTAGTAGATTCAGCAAAAGTTTTGCTAACACTTAGTGGATTAGAAATTAAAAAATTCTTGCTAAAAATTAAAAAAAATTTTTCTGAATATTTTATATTTTAGTATCATTTTCCTCGTCACTACTACATCTTGACCTACTACTACATCTAATTCAATACTAATTAATTTTGCGTTGTCGTCCACACAATTAATCTGCTAATCAGCACAATGTTTTTAGCAAAATAAATTAGTAAAACATTAGTAAAATATTAGTAAAACATTAGTTCCAAACAGTTAAGTGCTCAATAAAATTGTAGCTGAAAACATAGTTTTAGCAAAAAATTTGCTGAAAAATAGTATACCTGATTTACAACTTTTCTACTAACTTATTTTTTTGATAATACATAATATAATATGTGGCGCAATATAATCATATATCAACCTAATATATATTATTATACGAGGGCGGTTCAATAAATCCGTGACTTTTTGAATGAAACACAGTTTTTTTTGCACAAAAAAAAATTATTTTTCAACATAATCTCCTTTATCTCAATACACTTAGTCCAACGTTTCTCCAATTTTTGTATCCCTTCCATTACCTTATTGGCCACGATTACGTTATTGAAAGCAAAATTGAAATTCGTTGAGTAGGGGTATTCCTCTTAACAAAATATATGTTACTTACGTGTAGAGATTTTCGTTTTTCGAAAAATGCGAAATAGACCAATGATGAAATATTTAGCCTTAAAGGATTAGCACAATTAAGCGTGTTTCATTTTAACTATGTCTTGACATTGTAAAACGTAAACCAACTCTCAAAATTTTTGCTGAAATTTTTTTTAATCCGAGGCAGGTCCATATACATTATTGGGAGTATATGTTTTTTATAAAGACTAATTTAAAAGTACGACTTAACAATTTCTACTTAGCTTGTTTTCGAGATATTGCCTATTTTATGATAATTTAAAAATATTGAGAAATATCACCATCTATATGTGAGACTGAAAGTGGAGACTCAAAAATATAATGATTTGAAAACAATTATGGTTTTAAATTAACTGGGAGGAGATTCTATAAAAAAAAGGAGATTAACGTCCACTTTTCGAAGCCAAGTTTCTATAATTTTACAGATGTACCTACTCGATGAAAAAAGTTCCGATATGGGTATATATAAAACTATATAGTCATATATATAATTTCATATCACATCATATCTTAGTTGATCCGAAAATGGCAAATATAACCTTAACCCATGGGATCTTATCTGATATAATTTGATCCGAAAAATGGATCTATCTAATTTGATCAAGTTATACATAATTTTATACAATTTGATGTAACTTCATAAAACCCTTTAAAATTGCTTGGAAATTCGCTCTAATATTATGTTTCACATTTCAAATAACAATGCAAATTTAAATTTAAATCAAAGGATTTTAAAATTAGATGTGATTTTTATTTGACTAATATGTGATGCCATATGTAAAAGTAATCGATTCTTTTTTTCTTGTTTCTGGCATATACAGTCAGAGACTAAAGTTTTAATACACTACTCAAATTTAGTGTTTGAAGAAATGTAAATATTTCCCAAATACCGTAAGTGTGTGGTTTTATTTATATATTTTTTTATATTTGTCTGTTTCTTATCGTTCATGGAAGTATTCAGTTCTATTTAAACCCTTAATTTAAACTTTAGTCTCTCACTATATGCTTATATTTAATGATCAGAGATGGTAAATTAACTTTTTTATATGTATTGCATGTTTTTTATCACTTTTTTATAATTTTTTTTTTTTTTTTTTGATTTTCTGACTTCTATTTAATCTATTAACTGTGAACTTTGTTTTAAGTGCAGCTTTTCAAAATTTTTACTTTTGCTTTTTTACAATATTTTTTTGCTTTAAATACATCGAATTTTCTGATAATTATATATAAAAGTGATCATTTTTTTTTGTTAATTTGTACCATATATGTTTATATATAATAATATATAAAAGTGATAGAATTTGTATATATATCTTTATACATTAAAGTATATATCATCTCACATTAAGCTACATCAAGTATCTATACATAAACCAATTATTATTTTAAATTTTAATTAATTTCTTTTTTTAATACGCAAAATGTTATACTAAAAATTAATCTTATTAAAATAAATATGATTGTAGTTAAAATTAATATTTTAACATTATGGATGTAATTTCCGCTTTTTAAAAATAAGTAGAAACATATTTAAACTAACTAGAAAGCAAACTTTATTTGATTTCAAAGCTGTTTCTATTTAATTTAAAGCTGTTTCTACTTGATTTTCTAATGCTTTTTTTCTGTGTGTATGAAGACAAAAAAAAATATCAACTTTTTTGTAAGATAAGATATAATGGTAAATGATGATATATAGCGCTATATAAGAAATTTTCGTAAAAATCAGTATGAGATGTAAATATATATTGTTACATATGGCTACATATATAATTATATCGAGCTATATATGACTAGTTATAAACTTTTTTCATCGGGTACACAATTGTTTAACTATACGCTGTAAAATTCCTGTCTTTAACCAAATATTTTTAAATATTTTAAAAATTTAATGGAACTTCAAAAGGCAGTATTCGATCGTCTTATGTAGTGCTAAGTCTGGTAAATTTTTAAATTTGAGAAATACAATTTACTGAGTGTTCCCGAGCAAAATTACTTCAAACATGGATGAAATTCAGTGTTATGAAAAATTGGGATTACAAAAAAATAATAGTTCAATTGAATCAGAACAAGTTGTACAGACTTTTTTGTAAATATAAAAAGTATTTTGTAAAAAGTTAACAGTGCATGAACTTTTTAAAAACTTCAGTAAAAAATTCTAAATAATTTTTAGGCAAGGTGTATGTATATTAGGGCGGGTCGATTTAAAAATCGCTCAACGTTCAAGGAAAATCGTATTCTAGGGATCAAAATAAGAAACTTTGCCGAAGGAACCATACCTCTAAAACGAATTCTGATGTCCCGACTTTTGACCCGTAGGGTCAAATTTTGACAAAAGCCCACTTTGATATTTCAGAAAGTAGGAGGAATCTCTTTAAGATTATGGGAGCTACTTCTTCTCCGGGAGACGCGCTAGCAGATTAATGCATAAATCATCGTTCTAGGTACCGTTAAGGGGTTAAAATTTAAGTTGAAAGAGGACCTTTTTAGCCGTGTTTTTATAGAAAAATGTACAAATCTAGGGATAGAGATATTTCAGAAAATAGGAGGAGTCTTTCCAATATTAGGGTCTCTATTTCTTCTTCGGAAGACGCTCTAGCAGATGAATGTATAAATTACATTGGATTGGGTTGGGTTGGATTCGATTGGGGCACTCTAAATGGTCAAAGTGGAATTTTTCAAAATTTGACCCTACGGGTCAAAAGTCGGGACATCAGAATTCGTTTTAGAGGTATGGTTCCTTCGGCAGTTTCTTATTTTGATCCCTAGAATACGATTTTCATTGAAAATTGAGCGATTTTTTTTGCCTCCATAGATATCGACCCGGCCTAATGTATATGTACTATATTTTGTTAAAAAATAAATAAAACGTGAGAATTATGAATGAATGTACCCGAATATGCGCTGATAATAAATAAAGAAAGCTATACAAAATTTAAATCAAAATAAAACAAACAAAACAATAACACAGAGAAAACATTTTTAATCTAAATTAAAATGCATGCACATTTAACCCTAAAGAGAACCATACACTTAAAGAAAAATCTGCGTTTTATGTCTCAAATTCGACACACATTTAATGTTTTTCTTTTTTTAATGTTGAAATATTTTATAAAAAAACATTTTTTTTACAAAATTAAGTAATTTTAATTATTGCAAAAAAAAAAGTTTTATTTTAATTCGGCATTATTGTTATTTCTAGTAATGGTAGTTACGGTCTTTTGTACTTGATTTTTCTGAAACCGATGTATGTAAAATATAAAATAAAAGTTTAACGTAGAAAATACTGCTTTTCGTAGAAAATACTGCTTTTCGTAGAAAATACTGCTTTTCGTAGAAAATACTGCTTTTCGTAGAAAATACTGCTTTTCGTAGAAAATACTGCTTTTCGTAGAAAATACTGCTTTTCGTAGAAAATACTGCTTTTCGGCAGTTTTTAGTCAACTTATGTATTTTTATCTATGTATTTATTGTAAGTATTTTTAAAGCAAAACGCATTTAACTATTTAAAAACTTTCGAGAAAAAATAATTTACTTAATTAATTTTTTTCGAGAAAACAAATTAAATTGGTTAAACAAAACATAATATAAGCACAATTTATTGGTTAAGGAATATATTGACATTGCAGTTATTGCCTTTTGATTTTCGTTAAGTTTTTTAATAAAAGTTTCAATAAAAATATGGTTTTATGAAAAGTATGAAGGTTTTCATTGATTTTAAGCATATTTTCGTTTAGTTTCAATTGATTTACTGAAAAACTTTATTATTTTTCGTTTAACAAAATGCTCACCGTGTATATGGTTTTCAACTTTCGAATTCCCGGGAAGAAATTACCAGGAGTTTTGCCGATTGTCTACTTCTCGATTCCAGGAAATTCTGACAAAAATTTAAAAAACAATAAAACAACCATGTTCGCTGAACAAAAAATCAGTATAAAACACAAAAAATTTCAGAAAATTCTTAAAAAATTTGGAATTGAAATTTTAGAATGTTATATCAAACAAATTAAAAATCGACAAAAACTTCGGAAATAAAATTATATCTCAGTGTGCAAAAGGTGTCGAAATCGTATCGAAAAAGAATAATTTTTCCATAAAATTAAGTTGATATCGACTTCGCTACAATACCGAAGATGGTAGTGTTTTCATATTAAATTTGGAAGATGATATAGAGTCGAACAACTGAAGATTCGATTTTTATTCGAAATATTGAACTTATTTCGATATAAATAAAACGCTTAAAAATAAAAACGAAAATAAATTTGTACTTTTCTATTTATTCGTTTTTATCATTGTTTTTTTCCCCTTATAACTTAATTTTTTTCATTTAAACTTCAAAGCTATTTTTATTCTGTTGCAACACCAGCCAAGTTTCGAACCAGGGGTCTTTTGTTTACAAGTACATCGCCTTACCATTTGAGCAAAATCACACTGATACAAACCGTAGCATAAACAAAATTAGGATGGCCCAAAAAAAAAAAAGACTGTCGAATTTCAGAGCTCCACAAGGCTGCTCCTGTTCCAATAGTGTTCAGTTCAAATTTCATATATATCGGTAAATATGTAGAGGTCGCTTAAATGCACGATTTTTTAGGGTTAAGCCGAAATTTAACAGACAAGTTTTCGCACAGACTTATGAAAAAAACTTTTTTAAGGTACTTTGGCCTCCTAACACCGATCTGAAGCAAAAACACCTAAATTAAACCAGCCTCCCAAAATATAGCCCTAATGTACTTCAAAAAAAAATTTGTTCTAAACTTTGGACTATTTTCCATATATTTCTGGATTTACTGAATGAATTTCCAAGTTTGAACACTCGTTTTATTTATTGAAGTGCATATTATAAACATGTTCTTAACATGTCCAATTTTTTTAACAAATTCAAATGTTGTTGGTGCAATTCCAAAAAAATACCATTTTCGAGTTAAAAAATTAGAGTTAAATTTATGAAGCATTCAAATCCTAGGGTTAAGAAAGGATTGGTCCACAATTCGGAAAGACGAGCTGGTGGAACGTTTTTGACTTCAGATTCGGAATTCAGAATACATTATATAATTATAGAGAGGGATAGATCCATTGGAATTTTTGGTATACACCTATATTTTGATAAAAGCAAGCTTGTGGAGAAATAATCGGAATATACTTTCATTTTTCCATACAAGCGTGGAAAATATAAAAATAAGCTAAAAATAATTATGGGATTTGCTTTCATAGATACAAATTTAAGCAATATATCTGAACAAAGTGAACCCTGCTACACTTTTACTCCTAACTGCATATATTGAAAATCACAGGAATTAACGGGAATGTCCGAAAAAAATTACCGATTCTAGAGATATTTTTTCTCTGGTATACACGATACGATGTACGAGACCTTATACGAATACACCTAATATAAAAATGAGTTTTGCTTTTTGCTAATTCAATTTTGTTTAATTATATTTTGCAGCCGTTACCAAAGAGGAAGTTGAAGGTGTACGATATGGTAAATGTAAATGGTTCAATGTGGCCAAAGGCTGGGGATTTATCACACCCAATGATGGAGGTAACGAAGTGTTTGTACATCAAGTATGTAGAACTAACAAACGTAATAAAGTTGCCTTTTTTATTAGACCTACATGCTTTTTTATTGAATTTTCAGAGCGTTATACAAATGTCCGGATTTCGTTCGCTCGGCGAACAAGAAGATGTTGAATTTGAATGTCATTTTACGGAAAGAGGCCTGGAAGCTACTCGAGTGTCTGGAAGTCAAGGTAATTTCTTGTGTGGAAAAAATAATAGATTAAAAAAATAAATATATTTTTAAATTTTAGGTTCTGACTGTCATGGCAGTACTTTTCGACCACGAACCAAAAAACGTCATAGACGCGTTCGTTGCTATAATTGTGGAGAGTTTGCCAATCATATTGCCTCGAAATGTCATTTGGGACCACAGCCAAAACGATGTCATTTATGTAAACAAGATGATCATTTGTTTGCGAATTGCCCTACGAAAAAGGTAAACTAAATCATGGTCATCAAAAGTCACTTCCTGCATCAAAGTCAATTTACACGATTTTAAACGGTCTTCGCTTTTAGGCTGTATGTACTGTTTGTAAAATGTACAATTTTGGTGTTAAATTATTACGATAGAAAACATATTTTTATTAAAGCAATTAAAGAAAAATTTTCAAAAATCGAAAACTTTGGTCGCAGAGTGCTCTTCGATTTTTCTCAAATTTGCACCACATAAATTTTAGACCTAGAGCTATAATAATCGCAACAAATAACAGCGGCAAAAAATCGTCAATGTCGAAATTTAGTAACAGTTCAAGAAATTACTATTTTAGAATGAATCCAAAATTCAAAAAATTACAAAAAATACTAAACCTTACTGGAAGACATCGATAATCTCAGCAAAACTTTATATTACCCGGTAAAAAGTTTTTTAATAAGAAATTAAGGTTACTGGTTACTTTTCTATTTTCAATTGACGCGAGCCAGTGCAACTTCACAGGTTCCATGCAAAAATTCATAAATATCTTATAGAGAGTTCTCTCAGTGTATTATTAAATGTGACATATTCCCAATAAAAGCATTATTTGTCCAAATTAATTGGATAGTGGATAATTGTGTAAAAATCTGTAATTTTGCGTTTTATGATAAACACTCCAACCTAAAAAAGTATAATTGTGGAAGATGAATTCTACACAGATAAAATTTTAGTGGACTAATAAACTAAAAATATTCAGCAAACTAATGTAACTTGTCTTTATAATATGAACTAAACATTTCTTAAAATTAAAGAAAAGTTTATTACTTTTTATGAAACTAGTTCTTTTATGAAACTTATGCATTGAGTAAATGAAATTATTATTCAAAATCGAATTAAAACGGCTAAACAAATATGTTTTCAATGTTAAAATTTGTCCACATTGTCTCCAAATGCCAAAAAACCGACCAAATATCGTTTTTTGACCGAAGTCTTCGGTCGGATACTAAAAACTTCAGCAAACTGCAAATAAAAAATCACCCACTAAGGCAGACAAATGTCTCGGTTTGAGTAAAGCTAATTGTCTTTTTCTATTGCAGATAACTGAAGATTTGGGTGATGCCAATGAAACAGTTGTATTGTCTATCATGAAAATAATTAAACTTTTTAAAAAGCAGCAAATAAAATCTAATATGACAATATCATATTAGATTTTTGGTCTTGAGGTAGAACAATATTCTAACCAAATATTTTTAACTTACAAGGAAACTACACAGTGGTGAATCGTCAGATTTAAATGAAACTAGGATATGTTGTAAAGGACAAAATAATATTAGATACGTATTTTTTTAGGAGCGCAAACTAAAGTTTAGGTGTTAAAAAGTGGGGTCAAAAATTATCCAATTTGAATTTCAAATAAAGTATTTGTAAAAACCGCTGAAGTTGAAAAAAATAAAAAAAGTACAAAATTTGAAATATTTTTAATAATAGTTCTACATGGGTTTGTTAAAAGTATAAACAACTTATTTTGAAAGTGGTATTTGTTCATTTTCAAAAAAAATAGGTAATAATGGAGTTTCATAATATTCAATGACTGCTATTCACTGCACAATTTTTTTTTTTTTTGTCAAAATTTTATAAATCGCTAAAATTTTATCAAAATACTTGTATTGAACGTTATTTTGAATAGCACGGATATCCTCCCCATGAAAAATTGTATGAATCTTATAAACGTTGATCTTCAGATTTAAAATCTGCTCTTCAAATTTTTCCCGAAAACAAAATTTTTAAGAAATTCGCAATTTCGTTACTTTTTTAAAATGCATTTTTTCAATCAAGTTTGATACAAATAATGTTATATGTATAAAAACGAATCATGTGAAAAACCATCAATACTTTTCCAATTTCTTTAAAAATTTACAATAAAACTAAAACAAAATATATGTTTATGAACAACAGTTTTGATAAAGTATTTATTTTGAAAGTTGTGTGTCCATTCAAAATTGAGAAAACGTTGGTTTTTGCAAAAAATGTGTAATTTTTTTAAAGTATAAATAAATTTAACGTCCAATGATGATATATGTATAAAAGCATTGTGCAAAAGTTATCGTTTACAGCTTCAAAAACGTAGAAATGCAAAACCCTGAATGTCTTATTTTTAAACCGAGAAGACTCATACAACTTCCAAAATCATTAGTTCATAAATATATTTTTGTAAAGATGAACTATTCATCTTTCCAAAACAGATCAAAAATTTAAAATTGCGTCAAAAGTTTAAGGGTGTAAATTCTGAATATTGAAAAATGATTTACTTAACCAGGCTTGCAACCTACACTAGGTCATTTTTAAAGTATATAAATTTTTTCCTATTTGGTAACACCGTGTTATTGGTTTTCAAGATAAATTTTTACCTTTTTTGCTAAAGAACCGTATTTTAATAATACACTCAAAAAAGTTTGAAAGTAGGAATTACCGAAAATGACAGTTAAAACAATTGTAGAAAAATTAGTTGTTTTTAATTGTTAAAAACCAAATAGCAAATTTAAACAGGGCAGAAACGGTAATGTCATGTCATTATTTTTTGGACTACCAGTAATGACATCAGGTTACTCTATGCATTACTTTAAAACATGTTATAATTACTTTAAAACATAATAAATACTTAACTAGTTAATTTTCCCCATTATTTCAATGCAAAAAATAATGCATTACCCATAAGTACTTATTTCTGTCATTACTTTAAATATAAAGTAAATATCTAGCATTTTTTGAAAATGTATTTTTGGACTCTTTATTTTTTCAACTCTAGTAAGTATATATATAACTACTTATTTTTGACTTTTTGTAAGATTGAAAATAATGACATTTTGGGCACGCAAGTCATATACGTTTTCATCTATCAAGTTTAGCATTTCGAGATGCTCGGATGGTAGAGCGGTTGACTGACAACCTGCAGTCCTAGGTTCGAATACCCTTTGAACACATTTTATTAAAAAATAAATTTTTAACAAATTTAAAAAAATAAATATTTATTTATTAAATTTAGTTTTTTTGATTTTTCGTAAGGTGTTTAGTAATGATATCATTATTTTGCGCGACATCCCCATATAAAAGTAATGACATTTGTAATGACAATTGCAAGTACTTGCCATTACCAAATATGTACTTATATTTATATAAGCATTTATATGTTAAAGCTATTCTACCCTGGGGTAGTACAAACAACTAACAATGACTGACAATTTTTTACTACAACAATTTTGAAACAAATGAAAAAGTGGTAACAAATAAATATATCAATAACAACGAATATAAACTAAACAGGAATTTTTATAAACTCGACGAAATTCGGCATTTTTAAGTAACTAACAAAAATTAACTGTTTACTGCAGAAATAGGCCCTGTTCGAAAATGCATCACTGCAGTGCATCTGATGCGCAACTGTGATTAGTTTGCGATGCTGATGCTAATCAGATATTTGTTTGTTGCGCAGTTTGTTTACAATTTCGAACGCAAAAGAATCAAAAATGGAAAAGTTAATAATAAATTTATTTTGTGAATTGGATGAAAGTTCAAATGATATAAAACTGAGCAATACGCCAAAAAAAGACTGCCCCACAACACTGACTTTTTTTTTCTTCCAGCCGCAAACTCGTCTTCCATGTCCAAACGGACTCTTATTAACAATTTTACAAAATTTGCATCCATCTCGACACTAAAACAATCATTAAAAAATAAATACATTTAAAAAATCATAAATAAATAATAAATTTTATGCTTACCCATTCATTGCATCAGCCATTTTTATGTTGCGTGTTTGTGATTTATTTGCGCATCAGCTGCTTTATTGTTGCATTTTCGAACATCTGACGATTGCAGTGTTGCAAACTTTTGCTTTTTTGAACGCGCTGCGCATCAGATGCACTGCAGTGATGCATTTTCGAACAGGGCCATACTGTTTTCGCAGTTCATTATTAAAATAACTGCTTTAAACAACTGTTATAAAAATACAGTATTTTTCTTAAAATGTTTTTTTTAATAACTGTCATAATAGTTGTTTTGCATTATTTTATCGAAAAGAACTATAATTGCAGTTAAAAATAACAACTACTGATTACTACACAAACAACTGTCATGTAGTAAGTGCAAAAGTTTTATTGAGTGTAGGGTTAAACTATTAAAAAGGATCTTAATATAAAATATTACAATAAATAATGGAAATATTTCTTTACAGAATCAAACAAATGAATCGCTACAACATTCCACAAATGAGGAAGCTTCTTTTACAAGTGAAGATGATACAAACATAAAACCAGAGACGACAATTGCAAATAGATAACAGCTAAAAAAAGACCAAAATCTAAGGGTAACATTAAAGTACAACTTTTGACAAAATTTTTAATTGTCAGAATTATTTAAGCAAATTTTGAGGCTAATTTTACAAAGTTTAATTTAGTTTATATAATTTAATGATTTGTTTATGGATAACAAAATTTGGATAAGCGAAAGAACAAAAGGAGATTTTTTCTAAGTTCAGCATGGAAAAACTAAAGGTAACTCCTATACATTTTTTGATTTAACTCATTTTTGCTATCCAAACAGGTCATTAATTTACACCAGTCCGACACTAGTTCGCACACAGGAAATTTCTTTCTGAAGTTTTTTCGGTATTAATGTACCATAAGGGTACACAAACTAGGATCTGTCAAATACGCAAATGGCGATCTATATTGGTACGGGCTTTACTAAAGTTTTGTATCCATATTATCTACACTTAAAATAATACGTCTTTAATTTACAAACTTGTTATATTTCGGATTAAATATTTGGAAAATTAGTAAGTGTTCAGTTAAAATTTGATAAATCTTTAAGACGGGACACTGTTTTGTATTTTCACATTCTGAATTAAAAATTTGATTTTTTGACACTTTCTCTTTCGAAGTTTTTACTTTAAAGTCGATATTTTGCCCATAACTAATTTTCAATATATGAAAACACCTTTCCGATCAGAATTTGTGCTTACAGGAAATATGTACATCGGTTTGCCAGGTGCACTGAATTTTGTCGGACGGTATTTTTTAGATATTAAGCTTTCATTTTACAAAACATAGTTTTAGAAATATTTTTTACATAATTAAATAAAATTTGAATAAGAAGTTCAAACGAGTTTGTATTTATTTAACAATAAAATAACATATTGGGTGTACAAGTTAATAATGTCGATTTGGACAACATATGGCATAACTATCACATATGGTTTGTGTCAATAATACCAAATATGGTATTTTGGAGGGTAAACATCTGTCATTATAATTCAGTATTCGATAGACGCCAAAGTGTAAATACACATTTTTTTTTCATTGCTATAATAATGTCGAATTTTGTGCCTAAAAAAGATGTTTTGCGTTGAAGTCTGATAACTTTCTTTCAACATGCATCAACTCGAAAAACTTTCTGTCAGATATAGGTGATATAAATAGTAAGTAAATCGGATAGAATGAGGTTATTCTTCCACCGTTGTATAAAACCGAGACACTTGAATGCTTCTTTCGACACTCAAAAAGCGTGTTTATTCCAACGGATATCATACTGAAATTTCATGCCAAGAACATCAAGAGTATACTCTAAAACCCCTTTACCGAAATAACTCAAATATCGTTACCGTGACAGAAATAAAAGAAAATAGTGTTACCCCTACCGGTAGTTAGTCTCCAGATAATTCACAAGTTGGCGGTAGTTTTAAGGTTATTACCCGCACTCTTCTGGGATTATCAACCTTCCAGAATAAAAGGAAGACTCCCACACCATGTGAATCGCTAAACAGATGGACGAGCTAGCGTAAAAAGCATAGATATCAAAGATATCTCAAAAATCTATTTTGAATTAATATTTGTTGTTGTTTTACGTTTTCTATATGTTCAATGCATTATAATCAGTCGCGGATGAGATTTTGGGGAGGGAAGTTGGAGTATTTTTTTAATTTTTTTTTTGTATTGAACATTTTTATTTTGGGGAAGGAAATGTCCCATTTACATGAAATGTAGAACACAACATCTTCTATTCGTTTTTAACTCATTGAATTTGCTACACAGAGTTACGTTTACGTCTGCCTAATACAGCCTTCAGACAGTGATTCTGAGTCGATCGGTATAATTCTCTGCACAAACTCATTATAGCCTGACCACGTAGTGCTGTAGGGCATACAAATTAAAACGCAGAGCTTTATTTAGTTTCTAAGCTTATTTTGTTAAAGCTTTATTGGGATAACACATGCGCTGTTTAAACAACTGATAAGAAAGCTTTTTTGTGTCACGTGCTACGTTGTATGTAGTGTACAATGTTACACATTCGTTTGTTTGTTTATTTTATAACACAGCAACGCAGAATCCTTTATTTTTTGTTACAACTTACAAACACAAATCAATGCGAAAAGTTCTCTCCCATCTCTTTTTCCCCCTCTTCCTCAACTAACCAAATCAAGTGAATACTAAAAGAATAGTTGAGTGGTTAGATGGATGGAAGGAAAGAAGGATGTTCGGATAGAATAATGGACAAACGATACAAAGTCACAACAACAATAGCAACAACACTTGAGTAAACATCCTTAAGCATGTTGAAAGTATGTCTGTAGGTGTTAGTGAAGAAGAACGTTTCTTTTTGTTTTTGTGTAAGAAATCGTTTAAGGAGTATGCGGCGGCATGATTGCTTTGAATGGAAGGAAAACAAAACATGTATTTGTTATTGTTGCTTAAATGTTGTATTTGTTGTAGTGTTTGTTTTTTTTTTTTGTGTGTGTTTTTAGCTTATTCCATGTGATACCGTGTTGTTATTTCTCTTTCGGTTTACGAGAGTCTTATACTCTAAGGTTTGGCCAAAAGCCAACGGATGTCACATTGTAATAAAGCAAACGTATCACCAGCAGCAGCAGCAGCTTCTAATGATAGCTTTTCTTCTAACAGAAATAGGATGCAAAAGGCAGCAAACGCGTAATATTGTTGCAGGACTACAGTTACAATTTGACTGTGCCAGCATACTAACGCGACATATTATCAAGGACGGAACAAAGTGAATTTTTCTTTACAAGATAAAGAAACAAAAACTAATTTTTTGCAAACTTAAAAATAATTTAATATTTCTAAAAAAAAAAAAACATTTTTAAAAAATATAAAACAAAACGGTTTAAAGGGGTTTCGTAATAAACAGCAACAAAAATAATTAAATAATATTAACAACTATTTTGTAAATAAATCTATAAAAAAAACAAAAGTTTTGGTGTTAAAAAAAAATAAAAAAATAAAAATTTAGTTTAAAGTTTAATAAAAAAAATATTTAAATACTCAACCATATTTGTAGGTTTTAAAAAATGTCCTTATTTTCGATTTAAACACAAATTCCCAACCTTCATTACATAATCATCATACAACCAACCATTGTTAGGACCTACAAACACACACACACACAAACACAAAACACACACCCAAACTCACTAAAATGCGTATTGAGGAAACAAGACGAGCGAAATACAAAACAGGAGGTCTATCCATGATGATGATGATGACATTTTGTGCTAAGCAAAGTGTTATTTTTATATCAATATCCACATTCATAAGATATACACTCTACTAAGCAGCAGCAAAAGGGCGTGTGTGTTTAAGCTTTAGCGACTTAAGCCATGAATTGTTGAGTTTATAAGGACTTTTTCATGTTTATGCATGCATGCATGTAGCATGCACTAGCATTTATCTCGTGGTACATACATTTTGGAGGGAAACGAATACGAGATGCCAGCAGAGCTACATACATCAGAATTCCCTTGAAATAACAACAACAACAACAACTTTACGTATATTAACCCTTTTTACTAGAGATTACCATGACCCAAAAAAGAAAAAAGAAAGAAAAATAATAATAATAAATACCTAAATATAATAAAAGACAACAACAACAACAATCAACATTTTTCCTTGACATCATCAGAAACCACGTCTATTGTTTAAAACAATCTTTTGTTTTATTTGATGTATTTAAACAAAAACACACACACACGCACAACTCATACACAACAACATTTAAATTTTTTTAAAGAAACTGCTCAAAAAAGGATTCAAAAACTACTAAAATATGAACACAAGACATGCAAAAATGTGTACGATTACAAAAAGAAAATATGAAAATTGTATAACGAAAAGAAAACTTTGAGACACTCCCATGTAACCTATTTCTATCTACGATATTATCAAACTAATGCCATCAACAAAAATTCAGTTCGTTCGTCCTTTCGTTCGTTCGTTAATTCTTTGTGTTCTTTTGCTGCTGGCACTTTTAATTTTGACTCTATATGAGGTATTCCACAAGAGCTTCGAAAGAACTCAATTTCTGATATGTTTTCAATATCGGAATAACTGTGGAATATTGAATTCTCAAACTCGAATTTAAAAAATCAAATGTATTCTTAATTGGTTTCATTCGATTTGTTTTTGAATTGAGTTTTTATCATTCGATTTGTTCAATTACTAAATTCAATCATTGCTAATAGGAAATAAAATATATATTTTAATCATACTTGGGAATTTTTCATTGGCATTGAAATTTAATTGGCATTACTAATTCATTATCATTCCAATGACAAATGATTTTTTTTTTAATTGGCATTGATTAGACCAACGGAAATGATATGGCACCAATGCCTAAAAAATCAATTTGTTTGGGGTAATTTTGACTTTATAAACAAAATTTCGACTCAATGATAGACTTTGTAAAATTTTTGACAGTTTTTTGCATGCATATTTATTATTTTTTTTAGCTTATTGGTGAAATTTAAGTCCCTTTACTGCGCTGTTGAAATAAAAATTCAGATTTGGACTACACAAAAAAAATAAATTTAACCTCCAACAAAGTTCGATTAGTTTAACAAATTTATTAGGGAAAATTTAAAAATTTTAGAAAAAAAAATATTGTTGAGCGATGTTTTTGGCAGTAGAGTAAATTTGGGAGGTTTTTTTTGGACAATCGGCAACACTGTAATACAGGAGGACAAAATAATAATTTTTAAAAAGTAATAAGGTTGTGACCGCCAATTCTATATATTTCAGGCACGCTGAATTCAATGGTGTAATTTATTTTTCGATGTATGGTAGAGTTTTTCACAAAATCACTTTAATGTTTGACGCATGTAAATGCAGTTTTTTACATACAACGCCTTTAAAATGCAATCAATCTGACTTCTTTCTGTTGAAATGTAAAGATACATTATTTGAGATACATACTTTTAAAAAAAATATATATCTTTTTCGTCTTTTTTTGTCAGTAGTAAATTATTGAGTGTAAAAGTGGAAAACTTTTTCTTAATTTGATCATTTTTATATTTTATGTATTGACATAAGACAAAATTTTTGTACAATTTAGATAAATTTCAGAAAAATAAAAAGAAATTTTGAGTGTTTATTTTTGTGATGTTGACAATATTCTGGAAACTTCAATCAAAGCAAAGTTTAGTAAAACATAACTCAAATTTTATTGTTCAATATTGTGTTGGATAGTAGAGTGTCCCGTTAAAGAAAATGTTTGAGTAAGAGCACTCATATAATACATGTTGAAGAGCTCAATGTACAACAATTTTTTTTTTTGAAGTACCTTCCGACACACGATTTAAGATCAAACGTTTCGTTAAGTAGAGCTAATTATGAGAAAAATATTTATGAAGTTTTTTAGAACAGTTTTGGTCCACCGAATCATTTTTAAGTTTTCAGCATATATGTATGTAGTGCTGGTAAATTCGCTTACTTTTCAATACTTGATACTAGTCTATATTTTTAATTTGGATACTCGATACTAATCGATACTTTTAACGGTTTTCTAATTTAAAATTTACTCTAATTTTTTACAAAAATTTTATAAAAACTTTCACTTTTATTTAAAATTATATTTTTAAAATTATATTTTACAACTATTCAATGTTTTTTGTAGTTTTTTTTTTTGCACATATACTTTTCAAAGGTATTCACATATCATACACGTAGAGAAATAAAGTGCCAACCGAATTGAAAAGTGTATTTTAAGGGTAACAACTTATAAATTCAGTTAGTACAACGATATTTACATTAGATTTCTAGATATTTTGGGCGTCGCAACAAAACTTCAGTTGGATTAAACAAACTTTGTTGTGAAAATTAATGTTCAGTTGTACCTACGGACTGAAATTCCTTTTAACCGAATTTGAGCAGTAATAATCAAATTTCAGTTGGCTAATAGCTAGATTTTTCTCTGTGTGTACTAAAAGTTGGACTCAGGGTTCATCTCGTAAAGATATGCTGCCATATAATATTTTTGAGAAATCGCTCGTTTGCATATGAGGCACCAAATTGAAATATTTTTTTTTTTTTGCTGAAACACCTCCCCCTAATAGGCTCTTTCTACTGCATGACTATTTCTTAATGTCAGGTGCTAGTTAAGCAATAAAATTCGAAAAACTGGTAAATAACGGGTTTAATCTGCAGTTTCATGAATCAAATATGAAGCTGAAATAAGAATACAGGGGTTTTCTTTACAACAGAAAGGAGTCAGTTTGCATTTTAAAAACATTATATGTAAAAAACATCGATTTGTTAATGGATATATTTAAGAAAATTTTTTGATATTTCACCAAAATCTAAATTTTTACAAAATTTATATATTTAAGAAATTTTTTCTTTAAATTTATAAATATTTTTTGATACACATATTTTTTTTTTTTTTGTCAGGAAGACAAAAATTATAGAAAAGTACAATTACTTTCAATCTTAAATGATTAACTTTTCATTTTTAAACTTTTAAACACTTTTTAGGACAAATATTGTCAATGTGCTAAAAAAGTTTAAAACGTTGAAAATAATCAATAATAAATTAAAATTTTTAGAATGTAAGTGCATATTTTATGATTTTTAATGCATATTTTATGTACATAAAACACTATTACAAATGCATTAACTTCCGAGCCCTAGCCATAAGCTTATTAATTTTAAAAATTATGATTTTTTTAAGGTGTGCAGGGCCTGCACTCAAATTTTTAAATAATATTAATTAAATTTTAAAACTAATTTGAATTGTTAAATATATTCTCTGCACACGTTTTGCACAATTAACACAAATTACTTACTTTTTTTGACCTAATTAGATCCAATTAGATCTAAATTAATCCCAAAATTATACATTTATAGAAAAATAAACAAAAATATGCACTATCAAATCGATGTCGACTTTTTAGAGAAATCAATACGGAAATATTTTAGTAACTTCATATACTCCGAGTATATTCCAGTAAAATCTTAGTAATGGGTTCTAATAAGCAGTAGCAATATAATTCGGTTAGGGTAACGGTAAAGATATTTTGGGAGTAACGATATTTCAGTAATTTCGGTAAGGGTTTTTAGTGATAAGATAACTGTATTTAAATAATTTCGGTAACGGTTCAGTAACAGTTATTTCGGTAACGGTATTTTAAGAGTAATGATATTTTAGTTATTTCGGTATCGGTATTTTAAGGGTAACGATATTTCACTTATTTCGGTAACGGTGTTTTAGCGATATCACTATTTTAGTTATTTCAGTAACGGTATTTTAATGATATCGGTAATTCATTTATATCGGTAACGGTATTTTACGGATAACGGTATTATAAATATTTTGGTAGAGGTATTTTAGGGATAAGGGTTTTGAATTTAAACCGATATTTTAGCGGTATTGCCTGCCATCCTTGATCAAAACTAGTTGTTTTTTATTACACGAGATCATTTTTACTAGTAACTAGTTGCACATATGCTTACCAGCTGCATTATAAATAAAAAAAGGCGGTTACTAAAATATTAACTTAATCCTACAATTATAAGCCAAAAAAATAAAGCTTACCCATTAGGCCGGGTCGATTTGTATGGAGGCAAAAAAATCGCTCAACGTTCAAGGAAAATCGTGTTCTAGGGATCAAAATAAGAAACTTTGCCGAAGGAACCATACCTCTAAAACAAATTTTGATGTCCCGACTTTTAACCCGTTGGGTCAAATTTTGAAAAATTCCACTTTGACCCATTTAGAGTGCCCCAATCGAATATAATTTATACATGCATCTGCTAGAGCGTCTTCCGGAGTAGAAATAGAGACCCTAATCTTGGAAAGACTCCTCCTACTTTCTGAAATATCTCTATCCCGAGATTTGTACATTTTGCTATAAAAACACGGTTAAAAGGCTCTCTTTCAACTTAAATTTTAACCCCTTAATGGTCACCTAGAATGATGATTTATGCATTAATCTGCTAGCGCGTCTCCCGGAGAACAAGTAGCTCCCATAATCTTGGAGAGATTCCTCCTAGTTTCGACTTTGAGGTTTTTAACTTACTCGATTAAGCGAGTAAGATTTTAAAATTATTCGAGTAACTCGAAAAATTTTCTTTAATTAATTTTTCATTAAAAATTCATAATAAAACACAAAATAGATACCAAATCAGGAGCTCCAAAATGTATTTTATCAAAATTAAGGAAAAAAAAAATTTGGGAAATTACTTATTTTTTATATTAATTAATAACACTGTGCTAGTTTTGAGAACTTCTTTTGCCAACAAACGGGGCACGCGGTGGGTTAAACTAAATTGACTGTGCTGAATCGAATGGCGTTTACCGTTTTTTTAGGTTAGCTCTTTAAAAAAACGTTAGGGGGGGTTAAAGTTTCCCCCTTTTGGCCTGTTCTTGCAGAATACCGGTATATAAAACTATGTTTTCAGCAACTTTGTAGAAAATATTATGCCAAATATTTTTGTGGAACATATTAACCCTCTAACTGCCCCTCATAACGGCTTTTTTTGGCTTTATTCTAACAAATCGTAAAAAACACTCCGAAAAAGGGGAAGGGCGGGGATAAAATGTTCTACAAAACTGTTGGCCATAAAATTTTACTATATACGTCAGAACACACCAAAACCCAAAACTTAACACAAACACCAAAAAAGAATCAAATTCAAGATTGCCCACACACAAGGTAAAAAAAAATTTTAATTTTTTTTTTTATTTTGTTATTCAATCAAAAGAAATTTAAGAAAAATTAAATACATATTTTTAATCCTACAATTAACAATTAACAAAAAATAAAATTTATAATTTATTTGCTATTCAAAATTAAAGGTATTTTTGTGGTTAAAGCTAAAGTTTTAAATGGAAATTATTCTTCGTCCTCCTGCAAATTCCAACAAATATCTCCTAACAGCGAATCGAGTTGTTTGCCACTATACCAGTGTTCGAGTCTGGCTGTCACTTGGTGAAATCTCTCGCCATGTTCATCGGACTTAGCTGGTGATTGTTCATTAAATTTATCTGCATGACAATGCAAAAAATGTACTTTCAATGACAACTTTAAAGTTAGACTTATTTTTAATACTTCTTATTTTTCAAAGTTAGTACCACTGTACAATTTTATAATTGAGGGTTTGCCGAAAAAAAAAAAATAACGGTAAAGAAATAAACCCGATTTGAGGCAGATTTCTAACGATTTCTTAGACCTTTAAGTGTAACTTTGAAAGAATGTTTTGAATGGGCTAGGTCCAAAAATGGATCAAGCTAGTTAAAACTTGGAATATATATTAAGGATTACAAAAAATATAAAATAATTTAGGAAGCAATAATAACTAAACTAACCCTTAATGAGCAGTCTAGAATATGATTAGTTTTTGGTGTTTGTGTTAAGTTTATGGTTTTGATGTGTTCTGACGTATATAGTAAAATTTTATGGCCAACATTTTTGTAGAACATTTCATGCCCTCCCCTCCCCTTTTTCGGGGTGTTTTTAACGATTTGTTAGAATAAAGCCAAAAAATGCCGTTATGAGGGGCAGTTAGAGGGTTAATATGTTCCACAAAAATATTTGGCATAATATTTTCTACAAAGTTGCTGAACACACCCTACACCTCAGATGTAACGAAAACATAGTTTTATATACCGGTATTCTGTAAGAACAGGCCAAAAGGGGGAAACTTTAACCCCCCCTAACTTTTTTTTTAAGAGCTAACCTAAAAAAACGGCGAACGGCGAACGCCATTCGATTCAGCACAGTCGATTTAGTTTAACCCACCGGGTGCCCCATTTGTCGGGTTTTTCAACTAGCATAGTGTAATTATATAATTACAAATTATATCATTACCCTAACCGAGTAATAGCTACTATAGCTTTCGGCGTGTTGTAGCGAAAAGAGACCAATGCGTCTGATGTGAATTGAACCCACGAAATTGAACAATAATTGTATATTGTTCAATTTCGTGGATTTTAAATTTTTTCTTTCGTTTTTATAAAGTTCTAAGTAACTTTTAAAATTTAAAAATATGAAAAATAATTAGCATAGCAGTCTGTGCCTAGGAAAAATATAGAGTAAAAATTATATAAATTACATTAACTTTTAATTTATTTGATTAAGTTGGAATATATTTAGATCTGAATTAAAGAAAAGAGTGAACGGCAAAAAAATGTAATTAATGGTTTTGCGATTTTTGCGATTTTATTTTGTTGAATATTTAGATACTTAAAAATCTCGCTTCATTTATGGAAATCGGACCTTTTGGTATTAATTTTTTTTTATAATTTAGAGCATTTTTTTAGTATAATTCTGTAATTGTTCAAGGATATTTTGAAAATATCTTTAGAAATTGCTAAAAATGTGATATTTTAAGCACTGGTCTCGGTGCCGAACGTCTTTTCTTCAAATAACCAAAGACAAATTTTTTTATCAGTACAGTATTGCCTATATCTTGGTGCTCATCTTCACATATATAATATGTATATTAACACGATAACTGACACATTGCTCTATATTTTATACTACGTTCATATTGAACCACAAAATACGTTTTCGATTTAAAATTTAAATAAATAAAAAATGAAACAATTTAAGTTTTTTAAAGAAATATAAACTGAAATATTACATATTTTGATTTACTCGATTAACTCGATTAATCGACAAAAATTGTTCGAGTTATTCGTTACTTGAAATTGGCCATTTTAATTTACTCGAACAGTTTTTTGAGTAAAATTCATCGATTAATCGAGTAACGGTTAACCGATTGAATACCCTACCATATACTTATCAGTAGAAGTAGAGCAAGAAATTTCATAAATATGCATGTTTGCAGTCAATAGACCAAAATAGAGTTTGACCAAATACTTTTCTGAATCAAAGAATTTGCAAAAAGAAAGCATATTTTTGCATAATTTGCTACAAATGCATATTTTGGCATTTTTGTTCCATATTTGCAATTTAATTGTATGTCTTTGCATATTTCGTAAAAATTACAAAAATTACAATTATTAAATAAAAATTAACAAAAGAAATATTTGAAAATATCATCTACCCTGAAAATATCATCTACCCAGCTAGAAATCGCCGATGGTACAAAAAACAAAGCACTGACAGAGTGTTGCTTAACAGTAATACCAAATAAATATCTATAATTTTATAATTTTGTTTATTTATTATCAGACGACTATGGGTCATTGTTACCTATATCGCCATTTTAAAGCATTATGGACAAATTTGACTAATGGAAAAATGTTTATTGGGCTATTAGATGCGATTGTGAGTGACAAATTTAAAGAAAACTTCGCCGTTAAGCAATGAATTCAATATTCGGCCGCCAAACAGTCGGGCAAATCAAAAAAACCTCGGCGTCCAATTATTAAACTTTTGTCTTAAATTTTATAAAACTTTACCAAAATTTTCCAAAAATCTGAATAATATAGGTAATTTTCTCATAAAAGTTAAATTTTCGGGTCGATTATAGTTTTTGTAAAATTTTCGACAAACTTTTAATTTATTAAATTTTGGTCAATTTACTGCACTGTTTAAAAAAAATTGCAAATTTTGACTATAAAAACAGCAGATTGTGTATTTTAATATATAAGGTGGCGCAAAACTAACCTTCCGATGTTTTTTTTTTTATTATGTATTTATTATGTATAGCATTTTCTGATAGAAGGATTACTTTTGCGCCACCTTATATTTGTTAGAAGGATTTGAAATAGAAACTAAACAATTTGGAGATTTTAGGAAAACTTATTTTTAGTGGGTTTTTTTGATAGTAGGGTAAATCTAGGGGGTTTTTAGACAATTTAGTGGGGATCTATAAAAAAAATACTTGGCAACACTAAACTACACAGTTTTAAATTTCTTAACTTTTAGTCAAATAATAAATAACAAATTCTTAACAAATTTTTTACTAAAAATAAATAAATAAATATATTTTCTAAAAATTTTCTTAGAAAATTAACATAATTCAAGAAAGGAAAATTAAAGAAAATGGCTTATTATTTTTTGAGTTCATGAAAAATTAATGTGAACTAAAATCCAATAAATTTGCTTTTATATATTTTTAGGAAAAGTATAGTGTAAACTTAATTTTAGTTCATACTTTTTTCTTGAGTGTTGGTTTGTAACCTAAATTAATAAGAGTGATCTAAACTTTCATTAAAATATAAGTTTTGCGTATGTTTAATCGATATAATAATTTTTATTGAAGATTTCACTGCCAAGGTTAAAAATTTTTATATTTAATACTTTTTCCTCTTCGTCACTGGTTTGCAGTCGAAAAGGCACTTTAAAGCCAACCTTAAGATTTTCGAGATTTGAATAAACTATTCTAACAGATTTAGGTATAACAAAACATTTAGTTATTTCGGTTATACCGTTCCATTTCAATACAGCTACAACCAACAACTGATTTTTGTAAAAAAATGTGTTCAAAACCGATTAGGTTCCGTTTTTACAAAAACGCAAAAAATCGCTTCATTTCGCATCGAATTGCAAAGTTTAAATATTTTAGATTTTTGTGCTTAATTTGATATATAAATCTTGTTTTGAACTTTTCATTTCACAAAGTTGCGATGAAAACAAAATGTAAAATTTTTTTCGTAAGCATTCTTGCAAACGGGCCAAGAAATATGTTTTCTATATCAAAATTTGTCCACATTCTCTCAAAACACCAAAGAAATAACCAAATATCTACCGAAGTCTTCGGTCGCACACTAATATTTAACTGAATTTTCAAAACATCAAAAAGAAAATCTGATCGAAACAATACTTGTGTGTACGTAGTGTGACCAAACTCCACTTTAGCCACAGTCTTCGCTGTGTCGACCGTGGTTCAACTCGTTAAGAGGTGAGATTACGATGCATAGCTTGATGCTAAGGCAGTGAGTTCAAATACCAGTACGACACCAAAAAATAAAAAAGTTTATCATATAGAGCAAATTAACAATATAAATTACTTTGTTCAATTGACACATAAATTAACCACTGACGAGTCCCAGGAGGGGGACGAAACTGCGGCAGTCTGGTGCATCATTTGTGTCCGTAAAATTTTTCATTTGTCCGTAAAATTTGTGTCCGTAAAATTTTTCAAATTCTCAATTTTTTTGTTTGAGAATTCTGTTAGTTTGTGTTCAGGTGTGTAGAATGTGAATAAAATTGGATATTGCAAAAGGACGAACTGCTTAAAAATGGCTTCATACAATTTTTAAATCTGAAAATTTTCTGTGGAATGCCTAATATATTTTTTAATAACCCACCATGCAGCACTAAACATCATCATTATACTATACTCATAAAATAGCAATAGTATACTAAATAACACACACTCCTTATAATATTTCATTATTCATTTCATGCATCTACATTAGGGTGTCCCAAAAAAAAATGTATTTGTTGCTCAAGCTTAATTTGAGTGGTAATGGGGTAAAGTATTTTTAAGATTTTTTTAAATTTTTCGGAAGAGGTGTAGAGGTCTTTTGAATTTTATTCATAACTTGGTCATTAACCAACATTCTCTTAGCTTCTGAATTAATATTTTAAAAGAAAGATATCCAAACTTGATTTTTATGTGCATAAACCATAAGATCCGGCAATGCTTTTTTACATTTGCGTAGCATATATTTAATTTTTTTTCAATTTTTGAATAAATTCTGTAAATAACTCTTTATAACTTTAAAAATTTCTACTAAAATGAAAAAACTAATGATGCAGTTTAAAAAATGGATCAATTCTAAATAATTTTTTCAACATAAATTTGCTCTTACTAATCAATTATTAGACTAGTTTTAATATTTGATATCTTGACCGAAAAAATAAGTACTAAACTCGAAAAATCTCATAATTCAAAGAAGAAATGGGTACGTGAGTGAATTTCGACTCACACTTACTCACGCTCACGAGAGAAAATTCCACTCACGCACAATCATTCCCGAGAATTTTAGATTTTTAGATTTTTTTTGCTAAAATTCTACTCACTCACGCTAAAATTTGACTCACGCACGCTCACTCACGAAGAACTTGTACCCACTAAAACTGGGTCTCGCTAACACTCATGCGTAATTCACGTGAATCGCGCAAAATTCTACTCACGTGCACATCTCTAATTCAATATTTAAAGGAAATCCGATGGAAAACTGGCAAACAACTTATAATTTTGTTAGTTTTATACAATGGGTACAAAGCTTTAAATGGTTATAAATCTGGAACAGTAAAGCAAATAAATATATTTTTAACAAAATCATTTAGTTATTAATTCATTTTTGAACCACATTATTAGAAATTTTAAAAGTTACAAAATGTATTCAAAATGTATACGAAAATAAAAATTAAAAACTGCAAATGTGCAAATGTGCAAAAGCACATAAAAATAGAATTTAGATACTTTTCTTTAAAAATATTGACTCAGAAACTAAGAAAATTTTGGTTATAACTAAAATTCAAAAAAACGTCCAAAACCCCCGATTTTTGGGCAAAAATTGATTTGCGCCACCTCTAAACATCTCCTGAAAAATCTGATAAAAATCTCACAAATACTTTACCCCAAAAGGAATCAAATTAAGCTTGAGCACCCATGAAAATCGAAGAACAAACAAATTTTTGGACACACTAATCTATATATCCATCCAACCACCCATCTATCCTATAATTCATATTAGTAAAAGAACAAAATTAAAAAAAATATAAAACAAAGCCAAACGTGAATGAATATACATACATACAATGTCATAAAAGTCAATATATAAACTATGAGTCCTTAAAAATATTAACCCATTTTCAGCCAGTTATCAAATCGGTACTAATTTTTTTACAGCCCTCTTGTAATAGTATGTGAAAGAAATTTTTATTAAACTTTGACTTGGTTTATCTCTGAACGAAATTAGGGCGCAACTATAATTGACTTTTGTTTTGTAAATTTTGTGTCGATTTAAATTTGTTAAGGAAATTCATTAAATTCGTGTTTTGTTCAAGTCAACTTAAGTCAATAGTAGTTCTAGATTTGTATTTATTTAGCATAAATATTATCCTAAAAATATTTTTTAAAGAATAGACGTGGTGGGTGGTCTTGACTGATTTTGGCATTACTGGCAGAACATTTGTTGAAGACGCTGTACCAGTGTTTCCAAAAGAAATCATAGGCAAAGAATTGGATAAGACCACTGGACCAACATTGGCAAAAAGTTTTTACAGTGTTATTCAATCCGAAATTGCCAACGCCAGTGGTGACATATAAGAGCCGCCAACTGTTACCACGCAGTTATCATTTAATTACGTTTTAAGCTATCACGTATTATACATCACGTTAGTTTAGTGGGTAAAGCTGTCGGCTGCCAATTTGGCGGCCAGGGTTCGATTCACGGCGGGATCAAAAAAATTATAAATGAATTTTTTTTAGTGCAGTGTTATTTTCACGTCTTATAGACAATCGCAATTAATTTTTAATTAATATGCATTTGACAAATTTAATTTTGAAATGTTGAGGTTGAGAAGAAGAATAAACGTGTTTTCTCTAAAAATTATTAACACTATTAATTTTTAAATCAGACTATGTACCAAAAACCTCCGTTTTGGTACATATTTGTCACAAAAGGTTTTTGTTAGAAAAACTTTTACAAACCGAAATCTTTTTTGTCTGATTTTATGCACAAATACTTTTCGAAAGTTTTCACATATCATACACTCAAAAAAATAAGTTAGTACAAAAGTTAGTAAAGCGTCTTGTAAATCAGGTATACTATTTTTTAGCAAATTTTTTTTGCTAAAATCGTGTTTTCAGCTAAAATTTTTGTTATACTTATTCAGCACTTAACTGTTTTATACTAATGCTTTACTAATATACTAATGTTTTACTAATTAATTTTGCTAAAAAAAATTGTGCTGATAAGCACATTAATAGTGTGGACGACAACCAGATTGAAAGATATACGCAGAATAAAGCAGATGTTGCGGCATGTCAAGATGTAGTAGAGAAGAGGAAAATGATACTAAAAAGTACAACTCAAATAAGACGTATAAAAAAATCAACCATGGAAGACTTTTGTATCTGTTTTTCATACATAAAACAAAATTGAGGATTAAAACAACTTAAATTTTGCGTTGTCACCGGCTTGTGAAAATAATTGTCTATTAATAAAATAAAAGACAAAAGAAAATATTTAAATTTAATATGTATTTCTATAATAAAAGTTAATAGATGTAGACAGAGTAAAGCGAAAGACAAAGACACACATCTTAGTATGGTTCCTTTTTCTTATTGCAAAAAAAGGGTTGTTTTTTTCGTTTCGTTTGTTTTTGTTTATTTTTTCGTTTCGTTTCTATAATTATCTTCAGCAGTTGCGTTCTTTAAAAGAAAGCATCATTTAGACTACCATTGATGTAAGTAGTTGAAAGAAAATTTGTGTTATGTTATATATATTTATTTCTATATATTTTCAGATATTAAATTAATTCATGACATCAATGTGGGAAAATGGAAATTTCGTAATTATTGTAAATTATTTTTAAAAGAATCACAAAAATATGTTTTATGATTTTCAGCAAATATATTAACTAAATTACAATTTTTTTACAATTTTTTTGCGTTTTTTTTCAGTCTACTAAAATTCAGCAAAAAATTTATTCATTTTTACCAACGCTTTTTTATTTCCAATCTACTAAGTGTTAGCAAAACTTTTGCTGAATCTACTAATTTTATTGCTAAAAATCAGCTCGCTGATTTTCAGCAAAAGATTTTGCTGACATTAGCAATTTTTTTGCTAGCACCCTCCTGAGTAAAATTTTGCTGACTCAGCAAAATTTTTTGCTGACTTTACAAACTTTTTTTTTTGAGTGTACTAAGAGTTGAACTCTGGGTTCAGCGCGGAAAGATATGCTGCCATATAATATTTTTGACAAATCCCTCGTTTGCATAAGAGAAATGTTGACATAAAAGCTACAGATATGGACGTTTTTAAAAAAAATTTTGATATTGAATTTTGCAATAATTTCTTTTATTTTGAACTGTAAAGATAAAGAAGGCTGATAGAATTACTTAAACTTTTGCATCGATGCTATGTACTCACAATACGACTCATATTTAAAAAAATAGATTTTCAATTTATGTGCACTTGGTTTTTTTTTCTAAAAACGATACATAAGGTAGCGAAAAAAATTTTGGATACAAAATATCTCTTTTCACTTAATAGATAAATCACAAATTTAAACGCAGTTTTTGAGATACTTATAATAATTGTAATGCATATCTGCAACAAGTTTTCAAATTTATTACACATAGTATACAAATCGTCATTGATGTGCCATTAAAAAAAAAATTTAATATTTGTTTAACCCCAAATAGTAAACAATTTTGAAAAATTTCCATATCCTTTTTAAGATCCTTTTTATTTATTTTTTAAATAAAAGGAGTCTTAGGAAAATCTGCAAGTTTTGTAATCGTAAATTAAAAAAAAATCTAATTATAGCGTGAGAAAGAATAATACAACGTCTTTCGAATCATTAAGACCTACAAATCGAAATTATTTAAGTCTACAAGCAAGATAGCGATAGTGTTAGAGCTTGTCGACTAAAATAATTTTGAACAAATTTATAGTAGTTAAAGTATATTTAGCTAAATCATAAAAACAATCGAAGGATTCTACTATCCCTTCCCCCAAAAATTGGAGTGCCCTTTATATAAATAAAAACCTTCTTTGTAAGCAACATCTTTTATAGCCATTGAAGAAAAAACGGTTTATCGAATAATTCGGAGGCTAGTTTTCACAATTTTAAATGTGTTGTATATTTTTTTGCATCAGTTTGGAATGCATTTTTCTTTTAACTTTACACTATATACGTAAAATATAAAATACAACACAGAATTATTTTAAAATTTTATGTATAAAAACAGCATTAAAACATGCAAAACTTTGATGCAATTTTGCGAAAACCTTGCTCATAAGTGAAAAAACTGTGTACGCCATTAAAATTAGTATGGCCGAAATATTATTTTTCGAGTCGCACAGTGTAATCGATGAAAAAATACAAGATTTCTTGTTTTTTGGGTGTTTTCTCAACACTGTGTAAATATTTGCCAACACCATTTTTCTGGGTACTTTCCCTACTCTTTGTAAAGCATTGACACCACCGTGGAACGGTGTTTTAATTTGAGCGTTGAAAAGCAGTTACATTTTGTTTCACTTGGTTTTTATTTTTCCCAATGCCTTTCCAGAGCCTTGCAAAGCATCGGCACCAGCGTTTAACGGTGTTATCATTTGGGTGTTGGGAAAGCACTGTTAGCAAACTAGTATAAAAGGCATTGCCATATAAGTGGTTATATAAGTACATACAATTGTCATGTCGCGGAAACTAATGACATAACATTACTAAACACCTTACGAAAAATTAAAAATATGTGGTTACCTATATGCTTACTAGTATGGACAAAAATAGTGAGTCTTAATATAAATTTAAAAAAAAAAGAAAACTAAATTAAATTAAATAAAAAAAAATATTTTTTTATTGAAAATTCTTTTTAAATTAAAATGTGGCCACACGGGGTTCGAAACCGGGACTCCAGGTTTTCTGTCAAGAGCTCTACAATCTAAGCTATCTCGGCATTATAGATAAAAAAGTAAATAACTTGCTTGTACAAAATGTCATTAATTTCCAGCTTACAAAAAACAAAAATAAGAAGTTATATAAGTACTTACTAGAAGGGAAAAAATACTGAGTCTAAAAATTGATTTTCAAAAAAATTTTAGATTACTTTATATTTAAAATAATGATAAAAATAAGCTGTTACTGGTAGTGAGAAGAGTAAGGACATGTCATTACCTTTTCTACACTGGGGACTTTGCTTGCACAAAATGTCATTACTTGCCATCTTACAAAAAATTAAAAGTAAGTACTTACTTACTAGAGCTGAAAAAATAATGAGCCTAAAAATAAACTTTCAAAAAATGTTTGAGATCATTACTTTATAGTGAACATAATTATAAAAATAGGTACACTCAAAAAAAAAGTTAGTAAAGTCAGCAAAATTTTAGGCAAAAAAATTGTTAATGTCAGCAAACTCTGAGCTGATTTTTAGCAACAAAATTAGTAGATTCATCAAAAGTTTTCCTATCACTTAGTTGATTAAAAATTAAAAAAAATTATTACTAAAAGTTAATAAAATTATTGCTGAATATTAATAGACTGAAAAAAAAACTCACAAGAATTTGTAGAAAAATTTTACTTTAGTTAATTTATTTGCTGAAAATCTAAAAATGTTTTTTGTTATTCTTTTAAAAATAATTTACATTGATGACATAAATTAATTTAATATCTGAGAATATATATATAGAAGGTAACATAAACAAAATTATCTTTCAACTACTTACATCAATGCTTGTCTAAATATACAACCCCTTTTTTTGGAATACGAAAAGGAAACATATAAAATTACGTAAGATGTGTGTCTTTGTCTTTTGCTATATTATGTCTACCTGAACGTATATTTGTTTGCAATTTGGCCACACTACATTAGTAATCACCTTCCAGATTTAGTTTACAAATACACATTTAATGTTTATTAAATTTAAATATTTTATTATATCTTTAATTTAATTTATAGACAATCACTTTGACAAGCCGGTGACACAAAATTTAAGTTTTTTAATCCAAATATGTATTTACACGTTTAGTGTCCTTTTGTATGAAAAACAGATACAAAAAGCTTACATGGTTGATTTTTTTATATGTCTTACAAGAAGTGTACTTTTTACTACTATTTTCCTCATTTCTACCACATCTTGACTTCAATCTGCTTATATATATCTTTCAATCTGGTTATCGTCCAGACTATTAGTGTGCTTATCAGCACAATCTTTTTAGCAAAATAAATAAGTAAAAGATTAGTTCAAAACAGTTAAGTGCTGAATAAGTATATCTAAAATTTTAACAAAAAATTTGTTGCGAAATAAGTATACAAGACCTGGGAAGTACTAATACCATACATCTCAGTACTTTGCCAGTGCTGGCCACTTTTGTATTTTTCAACATGGGTATGGTTGAGCCCTAAACTTTGGTTATTTTGAATATATAATTATTTTGTTCTTAATGGGTGTGCTAAATGTTGTATGTGTTGTATTGTCGTATCGAAAATAGAGTAAAATTCTATTTCTACAACAATAAATAGTGTTTAGTGTTCTATGTTCAAGTGTGCCAAAAAAGAGAAAACATAAACGAAAAGCTTCGTCAAATTGAAAATAAAACTTTGCAATCTCTATTTTATTTTAGGACGATACAACATATGCAACACTCAGTACACCTTGTGAATACCTTTAATAAAACTGTTGATATGTATGTTTTTTACAGTATTTATGGATTAAGAAAATATAATTTTAAATAGTTTGTAAAATCATGTTCCAGTTCGGAGATATTCCATGTTAAAAGTCTCTATTCTAAAAAAAAAACTAAACAACAAAACGAGTTTAGAGTGATAATTTAAGAATATCATTATAAACAAAAAGACATAATACAACAAATATAACAGTGATGAAAATTAATGCATTTTAATACAAGTTTTAAAAAACAACCACTAATCTAATGAAAAGTACTATTGGATAAATGAAAAAAGATCAAAGGTAAGTTGTTGATTAAAAAAAAAAACAAACTTTTTATTTTTATTAATTAATAATCATATAATTACAAATTATATACTATTACCCTAACCGAGCACTAGCTACTATGGCCTTCGGCGCGTTGTAGCGAAAACAGACCAGTGCCTCTGGTGGGAATCGAACCCACGACCCCCGCACTGATAAGCAAGCACGCTACCAACTAGCCTACCGGGCGCACAAAAAAAAAAAACAAACAAACTAAATTTAATGATTCTCTTTAAATTTAAAATGAATTTCCACACATTAAAGCTCTGAGTATTGCTTCGAAAGTATTTTATTGTTAAATCGTGTTTCTAATTACAAAATTTTGTTTAACGAATATTTTTTTTAAATTTATTTAGATGGGCAATATTTGAAAAATGCCCCACAAATATGTAATTAAAGTACACAGTTTTATTTTAGCAAAGAGTTTGGAGAAAACTAAATTATTTCCGGTGTATTAAAGTAAAACATGAAGAAAACTGTGTTCTGCGTAATGATATAAGGATTTTCAAACGTTCACATACCAATAATGATTTTCAACAAATTTTTTTTTCCAGCTGACTTGGGAATATTTCTGTTAAGTTACAGACATATTATTTTGAGTGTATGTACTAATACTATGTACTAATATTCTTTTGATACACATGATGTTTGATTTATATATTTTTTTTTTTTTTTGCCTTGGTATAGTTTTGTTGTTCATATGACAAGTATCGATTCTACTGTCTTCCTTTTTTGGGGTTCAGAGTATCTCCAATTAATGTTTGTTGGTTGTTTTATCCATCCATCCATACATCCATTCGCAATATATAAATGTGTGAGTAAAATTGTTACAGTTTTCGAGCTGTTTCATCTGCATTTGTTGTTATGTAGTGTATTATTTATTATATGATGTTGTATTTGAAACAAGAAAACATTTGCATTTCATTACGATTTCTAAGTTGAAGAAAAGTTTCTTGTAGTGTTTACTACTTAAAAAGATGTCGAACTGTTATGAACAAAAAACGAACATAAGATTTTTCAAAAAGCACCTCACAAAAGCAATACATTTTATTTAGGGACCCAGTCAGAAAAAAAATGATAACATTGTTAGACAAAAGGTCCGTCTGTTCAAAAATTTTCGGACCAGGCAATGGGGAAATAGGTGGTCTAAAAATAGATTTTAAAAAATAAAATTTAAAAAAAGTTCATTTACAATTTTTTTGGTCCCGTTGTGTTTCGAACCCTAGCCGCCAAATTGGCAGTCGACAGCTGTACCCACTGAGCTAACAAGACATACAATACTTGATAGCTGAAAACGTAAGTGAATGATAACTGCTGGGTAACAGTTGGCTGCTCAAGCTGATATAAGGTGTGGTAGAATCAATTTGCTAACGTTGGGAAAACAAAAAAAAAAGTTGGTTTTAAAGGACCTTTTCTAGAAAAAAAAAAAAAAAACATTTTGATATATAAAAAATATCAAAAAGTATTAAAAAAACATACAAAATGTATGCCTGGAACAGGGATCGAACGCGGAACCTTCTGACTGACTATAAAGTTTTTTAAACAAAGCATTATCATTTTTATAAAATAAATGCTCTACCAGTTGTTAGACTTTTGAGCCATTGGTAATTTCTGACTAAATAGCACTTTGCAAACACTTTTTGCCAACGCTGACATAGCTTTTTGGAAACGCTGGTAAAACGTCTTAAACAAATGTTCTGCCAGTAATATGTTTACAATTCCTCGATTAGCCATTGGTATGCCAGTGCTTGATTTTTTTGTACCACTGGCAGCTTCTGACTGGGGAGGTACGTATTTTACAAACAAACAAAAATCGTTACTTTTTAAAAGTTTTTAGTTTAAGTAAAATAGTTTTTCTTTTAGCTTTTAAAAACATATTTACATAATTACAAAATAAAGTTTTTACTTTAAAATTGGCTTTCAGAATTATTTTTACTTTATTTTTAAACGATAAAAAAATCCGATTCCATTTTTAAATAAACTTTTGCTCTTACCCAGGTAGAAATCATGGGTGGTAATAAAAAACAAGCACTGGCAAAGCTCAAGTAGACCGTGGTCTTACAAAAAAAAAGGACTGGCAAAGCACTAAACGTGAACGTTTCAAATAGATGCTTCTCCAGTACTTGTTTTGCTGAACTTTTCAAGGTTTTTGAAAAAGCAACAAAATCGAACGCTTTGCCAACTTTTAAAATAGATGCGCTATACCAGTACTTGGTTTACAAAAGTTCTCACAGTTTTTTAAAAAACGCACTGGAAAGGTAATAAAATCGGACGCTTTGCCAACGCTCAAAATAGGTGCTTTCCCAGTACTTGGCTTAAAAAATTATCTACGGTTCCAAAAAAAAAAACACTGACGTTTGATAAAGGTGTATTTTGGGACTCGTTTTAGTATAATTTGAAAAGTCAATAAAAACTGAAATATTTATTATATTTTTTTTATTTGCTGCAGTTTAGTGAATGAAATACATAAAAAATAAAATACAGCATAAGTTTGTTCTTCCATCCCATTGTACGAGATTTTTGGAAATTACTGCTGGGAGAAGTGAAAAGTATTCCCATGGACGGTATTTCCACTAACCCTTTTAGTCAGAAATCTTACTTTTAAATATTTGTTCGCTGTTGTATGGGATAATTCAGTAATAAGTTATATTTTGGAACTTTTGAAAAGAACGATCTATTTCAGGAAAGTCTCTCCCTAAATGGCCTATACAAAAGCCGCTGAAGTAATGATCTTTAAATTTTCTTTGAAGATTGCTCAGCCAGCGTAGAGGTAATTTTTAAAAACTCCTACCGGAACGCTGCTAAAAAGCGAAAAAGTCTGCGGCTTATGCACAAACGAGTAGCATAACCCAATGGATCCAGAAACTTTTAATTTGGTGCAGGCATCCGCTAAAGTTGAGACTTACATTATTTTTATGGGGAGGGACAGAAAGAGAAAGACTTCCCTTAACGTCCTGAGCAAAAAATGTTTGAGGTATTTGTTAATTCATGGAATATAAAATAAAATCGTGGTATAAATGGGGTTTAAAAGAAAGAACTTACACCTTGAGTGAAAAATGCAATTCCTTTAAGATCTGAAAGAAATCTGAATCTTGAAATGACAAAAACCTCCATTTTTAAGTTGTTAAACAAATTTATTAAAAAAAAAAAAATCCTTATAAAATAATTAATTTTCCATCCTAAAATCTTACGATATATAAAACTACCGGAGTTTTTAAAAATCATATTCAAATTTCAGGGAAATTGGTGTGTGACCCCGGGTTACCTTGCTCGTTAGTGCCAACTATAATACTGACCCCTCATATTCATCTTAAAGTTTATTTTGAACTTCTTTAAATGAACTCAAGTTGATTATAAAACAATTCTTCACCAGGAATTTCGGTTAAAAAAAATTACAACTGACAAAGAAAGCCTCCCAATGTTTCCACTTCAATTTGCATGAATTTCGGAAAATCCAAATCTAGAATTGGGGTAATTTTTTTTTTAACCATCTCCGACGTTTAAGAAGTAAAAACGATGGTAGAAAAAATGCAAGTTTTGGTACTTTTTTGTTTGTAAGCATGAACAATTTTATAGCGTTGAAAAAAAAATTGCAAAACCAAAAGGGTTCGGGAAAAGTTCGGAAAAAGACACGATAAAATTTAATAAGGAATAGTACAAGTAAATTTGACAGCCCATGGTTATACATCTGTTTGTTTCTTTAAACTTTTTTAAAGTCAATCTTCGTCCAAACAAACTTGGCCTAATTGGCTCTAAAAAATTTTATAAAACTTCGTCGGAAGAACCACGAACACAAAAAAAGTATATTTTGGATATACATTTTTTTCTTTTTATTTATTTTTGTGTTTGATTAAATATATGAATCGCTTAAGAAGAAAAAAAAATAAATTAAAAATTCTTCTTGCTATCTCTGCTCTGATATAGTTTAACAGTTTAAATTGAAAGTGGCCTCAGTTAAGTTTGGATCGAATAGAGTTATTTATTTTAAATTTAATTTTCAATGTTTTATAATAGAATTCATTTACATATACATTTAAGATTACATATTTACAATTTTAATCCAATAATGGTAAATAATTAAAAAAAAAAAACACCTGAAGTCACATAAAAGTTTATGTATATCAAATTTTATTGTTTACTTTGTATAATTTAGTAGAAATTTGTAACCGATTATGGCCTTCAGGCTAGGTTATTGAAATGAATAAATAAATTAAATTAAATTAAATTAAATATTTATTTTAAAAATTACGTGAGACAATTCCGCTGTACTAAAAATGGGTTAACGTGAAATGTAAGCGGAAAATTTAGTTCTCTCCTGTAGTATCGAAAATTAAAAATCAACTATGTATATAAAGGGTGTTTTTTATACAGGTATAGAACTTTAAGTTGGCAAAACTTTTTTAACTGGCGGCCATTTTGTCAGCTGTCAAGTGATTTATGTTTATTTTGGTTTGGCATTTCAACATGAATAGACTGACGCCTGAATAACGCTTCCAAATTGTGCAAATTTATTTTGAAAGTCATGGATGTGTTCGAAATACGTATCGAGCACTACGTCCATTTTACGGTCAAGATAATCAGAAGTCATTGCTGTAGAGCGTAGCGTAGAGGAAGACCCCAATCAGTCTATCCGCCAATGGTGACCGCTATATAGCCATGATTACTGACTTTTTAGTTCATCAATTGAACAACCATGATGTGCAGAAGCTGTGGTTTCAACAAGACGGCGCAACATGTCACACAGCTCGTGCCACAATTAATTTATTGAAGGAAACGTTTGGTAACCGCATAGTTTTACGTTTCGGAAACGTAAATTGGCTTCCAAGATCATGCGATTTAACGCCGCTGGACTATTTTCTGTGGAGATATGTGAAATCGCTAGTCTACGCCGATAAGCCCGAAACGATTGACCTCTTGGAGGACAACATTCGCCGAGTTATTGCCAATATACGGTCACAAATGTTGGAAAAAGTCATCGAAAATTGGACCTCCAGATTAGATTACGTCCGAGATAGCCGTGGCGTTCATATGCCAGAAGTCATACTTAAATTGTAATGCCAGAAGATTATCTTTCGAATAAAGTAAATTTCATGTCAATTTAAAAAAGTCCTTATCACGAAAAATGTCAGCATGTGCCTTGCGTTTAGCATTACGTATAACAGTCTTAGCATGATTCCTTAGACGACAAAATGTTTTCGAATTTTGTTCCGTCTTGTGATCATGGTACGATCGATAGGCAGTGTCACGAATATTTTAATTAAACCACGAATTGTGAAACAATTTTCCTCCTCTTCAAAGAGACAGCACTATGAATATGCCATAAATATGAATACAATAAGTAGTGTCCGACCGAACAGTTCGGCCAAAAACCTATATTTGGTATGTTATTTTGTATTTAAAGGCAATGAGGATCAATTTTGGTATTGTAAACATGTTTTTTGAGCCGATTTAATTCGATTTTGAATATAAAATTTAAGGAAAAGCCAAAGTTAAGCCATAAAGTTAAAAGTTCGGCCGCCGAACTATTTTTGATTTGGCCGAACTTTCGAAAGCCGAACAGTGAATACATTGCTTAACTATGGACATTTTTTAAAATTTCACACTTAAAATCGTATCTAATCAGCCCAATAAACATTTTTCCATTCGTCAAATTTGTTCATAAAGCTTTCAAATACCGAATACCGCCCAAATACATTTTGTGGCCGAACTGTTCGGTCGGACACTAACAACATCTACATTGTCAATATAAAGAATACTATTAAAATCACAAGAAACCGCAATTTGCTCCAGTGAACACAAATCAACATCATTATAATCATAGTATTCAATCATATTATCAACATGTGGTACAATAAGATCAAATGAAGAAAATATGAACGAATGTCGGGAAGTAACTGGAATTTGTATTTGCCCAAACCTACAAAAAAATTGATAATGCAAAAAAATTGCTAATATCGACAAAATCTTTCGCTAGCTGATTTTCAGCAACAAAATTAGTATATTCAGCAAAAGTTATGCTAACACTTGATTAAAAATTAAAAAATCATTGGGAGTCTTAATTGATTCTCGCCTTAATTTTGATGAACAATTAAATTGGTTTTGTTCTACTATAAATTTTACATTACTTCGATTATATTATTTGAATCTTAATTTACCCGTTTATGTTAAAAAAGCGCATCGTGCACGCACTATTGATGTCCAATATGCTGTATTGTGGTGAACTTTTTACTGATGTTAAGGGTCGGGTTATGCGTAGATACAATCTTCTTTTCAATCGAATTATTCGATTTGTGTACAACTTTAAATATCGTGGTCATGTTTCAAATTATGTAGTAGACTTTCTCGGATGCAATTTTAAATGTTTTATTCACATGCAACTGTTTTTATAAAGTTTTAAGTGCTAAATGTTCGGAATATTTAATCTAATGCATTTGTCTTCCTTTAAAAGATACCATCATTGAGACAACCATTGATGTTAGTAGTCGAATATGATGTGAGCAAGATTATTCAAGTTCAAGTTTGTTAAACAAAAAACCGTGGAATGTTTATTTATCAATTAAAAAATTTCTTCATATGCTAATTTAAAGCAGACTTTATTTTCTGATAGGGGCTTACATGTTTCATTTCGCGTCACCGAAAATATTCATAGGACCACTGTAGAAGGGGTAGAAGATTTACCAAAATTTTAAAGGAAAAACTTTAACGCTTTACCCGTATTGTTTTATTTGCAAGACAAGAAGTAAAAAATAAAATTAGAAGACTTGAACTAATTCAAATCTATTGATTTTTATTTACAAATAAATCAGATTATTGACCAAAATAGCCCGTAAGGAAACCCGCTTTTAAAAATCTAATTTAAATATTAACATTGGTCACAAAAACAAAAAATAAACCATTTTTCTATATATTTTTAGATATTATACTAATACTAAAATGTGGCTTATCATGTTTTTACAATAAGCCCTTCAATTATAAATATTTAAAAAAGAAGTTAAAATTATAAATAGAATATAGTCTACACTCATAGAAATAAACCTGTAAGAATAGCAAAATAGCTACGAAAAATTAGTCAAAAATTACGTTTCAGAAAAAACTGCTAAATTAGCAGATTTTTTTGCTAAATATTAGTAAGATAAGAATAGCAAAAATAAATCTGTTGAATTTACAAATATTAAGTTATATTTGAGATAAATTTTACTTAATTGAAAGAAACAAATTAATCTGCTAAAATAAGCAAAAAAGTTGCTAAATATTAGTAGACAAAAAAAATATTTTTAAAGTTTTTTTTTAGTGCTTTTTTAATGTGAATTAAAATCTACCCTTCTGAAATCAGCAAACAAACTACTTCGAGCTCATATATATATTAGTTCTCATGTAGTGAGTAAACTAGTTTATATGAATGTTTGACATGGGATTGTTACCGCTTTCAAAACGTGTTCTGATGATGGGAACACAGGAAATTCCCGAAATAGATCTATCAACACATTCCTGAAAGGGTCAAATAATAAATTTGAAAACAAAAACTCTATAGATTATTTGTTAGGACAATATCATAATAAAGAAATATAGATTATGGCCTCGAACTTGAATAATTTTCATTTTCATTGCACAATTGAGGCTCTCAGCGCCGAAACGGCCTAAGCCCAAAAAAATGGTTCTGAGAAAAACGAAGTTAAAAGAAAATAAGTTTTTAAAATATTTTTATTTTTTTTTTATTAATCGTAAATAAATATTAGTTGTAATATTTGTTTTAGGTTAATTATTAGGTCTTAATTAACTTAGATAAAGACTGTTTTAAACAGTTAATACAAATATTAAAGTGGCTTAGGCCATTTTGGAATCCATTGATATATTGATAGGAACTGAGGGTTAGGCCATTTAGGCTCCATTTATTAAAACATACAAAATTTCTTCAGATAAATAATAAAAATAATTTTTAGCGTTTTAAATAATACAAATTAATAATAATAATTATTCGTCTTCTTCCTGAATATCTTCTTCTTTGGCTCTCGAATTTGTTTTTAAATTATTATAAAATGCATGCTTTATAGGAGGTATGAACTCTTTGAGTTCCTGTAAATCCTTAAACTTTGCAGCTTCAATGAATCTTCCTCCAGGATAAAGCGGTTCCAATTCCAAATTTACGAACTTGCTGGAGTTCCTCTTTGAAATATCAACTTCTTGAAATAAAACATCTATGTTATTTGGATATTTGTATTGAATTATTAATGATTTTACATTTTGGAATCGAAGTCACAGAATCTTAAGCCATTCAACTTTTGAAGTCTTGTCTGCGAAGATTTTTCTGTTTGTGACTAGCTTCTCGATTAAGGATATGCTTTTAATATCATCTGCCGTCATCTTTACCTAGTGAAATGGTTCCCTTTTTTTTGCCGTGATGATTACACGATCCCAATCATCAGGCGTAAAAATGTCCTTATAATATTTTTTTTCCTTTTCAACGAGACCAAAATCATGATCGCATGGTAGGAATGAGTGGCCAGATACTAAAAATTTGTGGTCTATCTGTTCCACTGGGAAGGTCGAATTATTGACCATGTATGTGCAAATAGTGCTCATTCTTATGTTTCGGTTTTGGCCACCACATTGATCGATCTACATTATTAAGTTCTTACATTTGACATTGGCTTTCACGTAATGCATAATGCAAGACCCTATTTCCTGTGCGCCACGTGAAGCTATTCCCTCATTCCAGGTAAACAAAATTTAAACGTAACATGCGTTTTTGGCCTAACACACACGTATTTTTTATTTCTAGGATTCAATTTGGCCTAAGCGGCTTAGGCCATTATGGCATCCACATTTTTTTGAACTATGCATAGAGGAAAAACAGTTTTCAGCAGGTAGTATAACCTAGTGTTATACTATGCAATAGGGAGTTTTTTTAGTATTTATTTCAAAAGCTTCCGGTTAGATCAGCATAGTCAGTTTGATTTTTTTGAAAATGAGGGGTTAGGCCGTTTTGGCGCTGAGCGCTTCAATTAAAAGTCGAAAAAACATTATTTTTATTTTTAATAAAAATTATATCAAACTTGACTCAAATTTTTAGCAAAAATTTCTCTTGATTTTAGCAAAATATACTGTTATATGCATTCTACTAAATTTCAGGTAAATATGGCAAAAATTTTATTGATATTCCAGTTTTAGTTTGCTATTTTTAGTCTACAAATATTAAGTAAAAGTTTTTGCTAAATTTAGCAGAGTAAATTGCTGTTTTCAATTAACTAAAATTCATCTCGAATATAACTAAAATGTTGTAAAGTTAAGAGATTTATTTTTGCTGTTCATATTTTACCGCTAGAGCCATTTTAATTACATTTTAGGTATAAAAATTAAGGAGACGAAAAATTTTAGAAAATTGAGGGATTTTTGTACAAAATTATTGTTCAAATTGCTGTAAAATTCTTTTTTTTTTTTAAGCGCCGCTAAAAAGCGATTACATAATATATGGCTTTTTGACATTACCCAGTGATTACTGCGTGGAGGTTATAGAACAGGGATTTTCATTTACAAATGTATGTATTTTAAAAATTACACAGCACAACAAAATCAAACTTTTTTTCTGTTTGAATGAAATATTTTAACGGTTGTTTACTAATTTCGAATCTACCCTTATAGTTTATTTCTAACAGCTCTAGTTTTTTAGATACAGCTACTACGTGCATATTGAGTCTGTTTACATTAACCTGTATATATTGCAGTCGCGTTTTTGATGAATCTTTTAAATTTCTATCATCTCTTCATCTCTTCATCAATAAAGGTCTGCAATAACGATCAAAATAGTTTTTGTAATATCTGTGGTAAATATATATTTTGCTTTTTTAATTTCGTTTAAGTATCTCAGAATTCGTAAAACAAGTAGTGTTTTTGGATTTATATTGGAGACAAAACAACAAGTACTGGGTGCCCAATGTTGTATGCAAAATCTTTGTTGAGGAATAACGTTTATGGGCCACTAAGAAGAGAACCCCTTTTAAATTCCATTCTCCAATCATCTGATGTGAACGTTTAAATCATCACGATTTTTAAATTACTTACAATGTTGCTTATTTAAAAAAACAAAAAATATATATCGCTTATTTACTGCAAGACTGACCCTTTCTCTATTTATTTGGTCACGTTTTTTTATAAATAGGGTTGTGTGCGAATTCGCAAATTATCGAGAGACCCGTGTGTAGCTAAGTTTCTCTATTAAGTATATAGTCTTTGCACCCACTTTAAAGAAAAAATAAAATATAGAATCCTCTATCTCGAATAGTATACATGATATTAATATGAAATTCTTACACGTTATATACAAAGCCTGATATAACTAATAAATCTGCATCATTAACTCAAAAATAGCATTTTTTGACTTATGACAGTCTTGTAGTAAATGAGCGACACATATTTTGTTAAAAACGTATTAAGGGAAACAATTAAAAATGTATTTTTTAAAATCGGCTGTTTAGGTATTGCTAACGTTAACGGCTATACATTTCAAAGGATTTAGAAAAAGACATTGTGAAAAAGGCAAACCTCGTGCCAACCTTGAAAAATAATCCCATCAGGAATAATTGTCAAAGATGACAGAAATCGTTGAATAATCATCAACATGAAAGATTTAGACACCATCAATACCCTTTCCACGACCGGCAATAGCAAACTACTGCTACGTATATCAAAACAACAACGACGACGACGACAAAAACAAAATCAACAACCTAATGCTAATAAAACTAGGTGAGGCGCAAGTGACACTTCTTATGTTAAGTGTAATGCAAGTGTTAGTAAAAACAACAGCAACAGCAACAACAACAAAAAACTTGAGATTTAATTTGGAATTCATTAAAACTTTTTAATCCATTTTTTTCACAACAGATTCAAACAAATGAGAAGAGAAAAATAAACTAAATTAAATAATGTAAATTAATAAAGTTAGTGATGATAATAACAAAGCATCAACACACAGTGGAGAAAGGAAAAAATGTAAACCAAATGCTTCTGATCGGTATCAAATGTACGCAAGAATTCTGGAAAAGTCTCTTTGAAAAAATCGTTGCCAAGTTAATGTTTGAAATTTTGATAAGAACCTGTAATATTTTGTTTTTATTATGTTATATAAATAAATGTAGGCACAGACTTTAATGCCTTTTTAAACATTCCGTCCTCACACTGAGGTATAACTAAACTAACCAACCATTCCGCTTTTGGAGGTATTATCCTGCTTCTTGATTCGGCATTAAATTTGTTTCCCGCTTTTTCAACCAAATTTCCGCTTATTCAATTTTAGAACTTCATAACATATTTTTTATAAATAATTTTTAACCAATACCCACCCTTGTGACCATTTCTGTTTTATTTCTTTAATAACTTAGTTAATTTTGCTTCGATCTAGAGGAAACTTTGAATTACTAAAAGCAATTATTGATAACATTTTTATGCAGGGTCACCCCGGTAATAAATGATGCACATAAAATCCTTTGGTAAGGCGAAGGTTAAAATTGTTTCCTATTTTTGAGATTGAGACATAGTTTTTGGGATGAAGATTATGTTTAAACTTAGTTTAACGAAGTTTGTAAATGGAATGCTGCTTTTGAAATATGATTTGTTTTATTTTGTTATATTAATGGTCAAAATTCTGAAGTAGTTCCGACAATTTTTTGTTAACCTTGGAAATGGTAGACAAAATACGTTCTCGGTTTAACTAAACCGAGTTTACTGACATCCCAAAAACTCGGCCTAAGAAGTTTTTTTAATTGAAATAAAGTTAACAACTCCTGTGATGGAACTTAGAAATGTTCGATTAGTGCCAAATCGAAGCCGCAAATGTGTCATGTTTAGTTTTTTTTTTTTTTTTTAATTTTTAGGAAAAATGGTAAAAAAAAATTACAGTAAACTTTGGTATCTTCCAGAACTTGAGAGATTTTACAAAGGCTTTTTAAACGGTTGGAAAATATTCGGAAAAGTGTAAAAAAATAGCTTAAATATACCTAAATGCTAAATTTTACTCAAAAATTTGTTTTCAAAAGATAAATTCTGAAGAAAAAGAAAAATTTTATTAAGATGAGAAAATTTTTAAATGACAATAACTCCACCCACACATTTTTTGAAGTTATAATTGCTTAGAAATGTATTTTTACACAATACAAGTTCTGTACATATTAGTTTGTCAGTTGCAGATTTTTGAAAGAAAATTTGAATCATTTTTTTTTTTTTTTAATGCCAAAATTGTTTTTTACACAATATTTTATATCTTTCAGTATTACCATACACACTTACTTGCATCGATTTATTAGAGCATATTTTGCTCTTTCTTAACTGCGTAGTTTTGCTTAGTTATTTTGATCATAAGAACATATTTTTGGGGAAAATTCAATTTTTTTAGCATATTTTTGTACTTTTTGGAGCAAAACCAATTTTTTATCATACTTTTCGGTTTTTTTGAAAATTCAAAGTTTTTTTCTAAATTTTCTGGGGGTTGTAATACTAATTTTAAAAACTCCAACATTTTTTGCAAATTTGAATTTTCAGTTTTTAAACTACTGATTAAGGTATTATAAATCTTGTATCTACTATTTTGTTAGCAATAGAAATAAATTTCACAAAAGTTAGTCCAACTGTACTAAAGCTAAAATGTACTAAAGCATAAAATACGGGTTTTTAAAGAAAATCGTGTTTTTAAGAGCATATTTTTCCTTTTTTAATGCATTTTTGTGGGCATTAAATCGATTCGATCAAAAGGCCGAGAACATAAAATATAAAAAAGTGCATATAAAGTTAGAAACGGAATTCACGTGTTTGCCAATGGATAACTTTTAAAATTGTATCTAATTATGCATAACAAATTTTTTATTTGTTATTTATTGCTTCGTTCTTTTTCTCTCCTTTTTTCCACTTTTTCCTCTTTTTTTCTTTTTTCCTTTTTTTCTTCTTTTTGCTTTTTTCTCCTTTGCTTGGGAGTGCTTCCCCATCCCCCCTACCCACTGGAGCCGCGCATGAACTATGTCCAACACGTTCTCATGAGAGCACTGATCCAAGAAATCTATGGTTTTCTCTAATAACAAAAAATTTATTCTAAAACCTAAAAAATTTATAATCTTAGACCTAAAAATAGCAACCAAGCAGCAGATTTACCAATTTTCAATAAAATAAATAAAAAACAGAAAAAAATGTAAAATTACTTACTAGGTAAACCAATTTCTACTCAAGTTTCTTGTGTGTTTTGTTTTAATGATTACATACGATTTAAGACGATGATGGCAATGATTCTGCATTACAATTCCAGACTGGCAAACCACGAGATACATAGGGTACAGTATTATACAGTTTTGTTTCTCGATTTCTTTGATGAATTCCAGCCAGTACGGCACATAAACTGCCATTGTTATAATTTGGTGTATTAGCCATTGTCGATGAGGATTCATGTCCAGCTGTTGTTGTACAAAAAAAACAAAAAAAGAAACGAAGCACAAACAGCACACACACATAGACATAGGCAGATGGACGGACAGAGCCACAGACAAAATTATTACATGGTGCAACTTTAAAATTGTTGTTGTTCATTTGCTCTACTTACGTGTAATGATAAATTGTTTTACCCATTTATTCTCATCAATTTTAGTCCATGGCAGAACTTCTTTAGATTTGGGTACAATCCAACGGCTTAGAATTTCCGTGGCTATCTTATCCATACTACTATCCAGGCCAGGCATTAAAGTCCCAACTAATGCTGGACTACAAACATCACACAAACATTCATAGTTTATGAAATAAATAGAAAAGAAAATGACAAAATAATAAAATTCATGTATTAAATAAGAAATTTTCTATAGCTAGTTTTATACTTTATTCAATTCGAAAAACTTTGTTCGAATTCGGAAATTTTAAAAACTCTTGTAAGATGATAATCGTACTTAAAAGTCCAACATTTTTTAACTTTTCACATTTACTTGATCATTGTCTACACCTTTTCAACATTGTCTTCACGTTTTCAACATTTTTACGCATTAAAAAGTACTTTTTGTTACTTTATTTTATGGAGGTGCGATTAATCTAACTTTCTGATTAATCGATTTTCTGATTAATCAATTAATCGATTAATCAAAAATTCTGATTAATCAGAACTATGATTTAAGCTTCAACCACAATTGACTTAACTTTTGTTAATTTGGTTCAAAATTTTGATTAATTTTACTTTAAATTTAAGACCGACCGACCGAACATATTTGACTTACTCGAATTTAAAAATGTTCGCCACATTTTCGAATCAATTTTATGTTTTTTGTTTATATTAAATTTTTTTATTTATTCGTGTTTGTTATTTTTTAAAATCCTTTTGCTTGTTTGAAATGTTTTTAATTTGGTTAGGTTGAGTTTCGATGAGTTTCGATTACAAATTAAACAAATTAATAGAGATGGAACTTTAAGTAAGTTGTCTTCAGCTAAATATGGGTGGTTCTATGTATTTTCATACAATCGCTTATTCCCATAATTCAACTTCGCTAAATATAGTTCGGCCTTAAGCCTGTATGACACCTGCTTTTTTGCATCAACTTTACCAGGGTATTTTTATAAAACGTTTTAAAAAACAAAACGGAATGTCAAACAATTTAAAGTTTCTGATAGAAAACCCCTGGTACATCTATTATGGCTGTCATATAGGCTTTAATCAAATACACATTAAATAGAGAATGGAGCAAAATTGATTATTAATAGGTTTTTTGTTAAAGTTCTGCCTATTATGGAGGCTCTAACTTTTCTAAAACTTCGGGTAGTTGTTGTTAACTGTAATTACAGATATTTTTCTATGAAATAATACAAAACAACTATTTTGACAGTTATTTTAAAAAACAACTGAAGAAATAAACTGTATTTTGTAAGTTTTTTGAATCAGTTGTTTTAGTATTTTTGCAAACGACTACCAAAACAGTAATTTTGCAGTAATCAGTTAATTTTTTTTAGTTATTTAAAAACAGAAGATTATATCTGAGTTTTGAAAAATTCTCGTTTAGTTTATATTTGTTTTTATTGATGTGTTCAGAGTATGCAAACAATAATTAGAAAACTTTATAATATCTCCAATGCATTAGTACGTCATAACTGGAGTACCGTTTGGAATTTTGACTTTGCATTTTAAGTAGAATAAAGGAAAAACTAATTTATATTGCAGTTGAAAGAAAAAAAGATTCTTCTTTATAAGAAATATTTTTAAAATGCCAAAAAAATAACTGTTGAAAGTTTTTACTAGTAGTTTTTACTACTTCTTACAGTAGTTTCAACATTTTTGTAGTAAAAAAGTATCCGTTGTTTTACTACATTTATTAGTTGTTTTTTAACAGTTAAAAACAGTTAAAAATACATTGTCGCCTTTTTAAAGGAAATAACAGTTGTTTTAAGTGACACTATCAGCATATACTTGACTGATGTTGTTAATCTGCAACTTGAAGTTCTTATGTCGAATATTAATTTTCTAAATGTTCGTCGAATAGTTTTTTAGTTTTAGTTTAAATAGTTTTCGCCGAAATGAATAACTAAGTTTGACGGATGTCCCAATGTAAACTGTCACTATTGGCTTTGGGTTTTATACTCCTATTAATTTTTACTCACCACATAGCTGCTTGATAATACAAATGGGGCCCCACTAATTCGCTGTACAAACCGTTCGAATGTAAACGCGAAGAATCGCAACCAAATAGAAAAACCACACAATTAATTTGATGTTTGGTAATATTGCGACCATTTACATACTGTAATCCGGAACCATGACCGGCATACCTGCAAAATGAATTGGACAATTTTTAATCGTACTCATGGCAAACGTGGGCAATTATGATAGTACGAACATACACATAACAACTACGACTTAAGTTTTCAATCAGTGCATCTTTTGTGGGACGTTGGCCAATTACTGCATTCCAATGTGGTAACCAATATTCAAAAAATGTACGCATGCGTGACTCCATTTTAGGCAAATTTTGATCTGGCTCAAGAAAATAAGAATTTTATAATGTTCCTTTTAAGAGTGTTGAGTGTTGTTTAGATTATATTAACCTGGATTTATTAGGCAACAACCGTCTGTTATGTTGACATTTAAATAACCTTGTCTAATGTTTGTCTTATGGTGACGATATAATCGCCATAAACACTGCAATGAATTTACACGGGTAAATTCTTGATGAACATTTATTTCTTCCCAAAAGAAATGGTCCAATCGCTATAGAATACAACAAAATGTTATGAAAATTATTCAAGTTCGAGGCCATACTCTATATTTCTTTATTAGGATATTGTCCTAACAAATAATCTATAGAGTTTTTGCATTCAGGAATGTGTTGATTGATCTATTTCGGGAATTTTCTGGGTTCGCATCATCAGAACACGTTTTGTAAGAAGTGACAATCGCTAGTTATCCCACTCAATGAGAACTGCTATATCAGCTCGAAGTTAAAGATTATCACCATTAATCAAAAATAAATTAACAACCCGAAATTGAAAAAACCGAAATAAATCTATCAACACATTCCTGAAAGTGGTCAATTAATAAATTTGAAAACAAAAACTCTATAGATTATTTGTTAGGACAATATCCTAACACAGAAATATAGAGTATGGCCTCGAACTTGCATAATTTTCATTTTCAATTTATAATGAGCTTTCAACCTCCGTATATTTACAAAAAATAAAGCAAATCAAACATATTAGCTAGGTTGATACTAGTATTTCGATCTGGCTAAAGATCTCATCCGAACCCGAAGTTTTAGAAAAGCTAGAACCTCCATAATAAGCAGAACTTTAACCAAAAAACCTAGGTTAGGAAGGGTTATGTGCCCAGGGGCACAACTCCACTCGGAGACCAATACGGTCCATTGTGAATCCCTTCATAGAAAAAACGGTGAGAAAGAATAAAAATAGACAGAAACATAGATTGAAAGATAGATATAAATAAAGATAGAAAGAATATATACTCCCCAGAAACCAGCTCCTATCGTCCCCTTACTAGAAACAGCCGTCCTATCTCCCTGACAAATCTCAGCAAATCTACTGGATTGTGTCCAGCGACACACCCGAGTTCGTCGTGAAATCTATCTCCTAGCCATTTCTGTCTGAGACCCTGCAACCTGGGACAGTGGCACATTATATGCTCAACTGTCTCCAGTTCCTCAACGTCCTCGCACAACCTGCAAAAATCCGGTATGTCCCTGTCCCATCTGCTTGTAAAAGCCCTGACAGAACAATGACCGGTCAGGAACCCCGTAAGGGTCCTGAGACCTTCCCTGTCCAGTCCCAAAAGAACGTTGGTTGCCCCTGCGTCCAATGCGGGCCATAACGCCCTAGACACCATGCAGTCCATTCTGTCCCTCCATGATTGGTTAACGGTTTCGCGGAATCCCTTCCGTATAACCTCAAAGTAGTAACATAATGGGGGCTTTACCCCCCCCCCGTCCCTTTGGATCCACGCCAGACCTCCCTAATCGGGAAGTCCACCGGAGGTGTTCCACCGAAGTCTAAGGTCAAGATCATATGATCCGATATTCCCTCGAGAACAGGGACCGTAATCATTATGAGTTTTATAATAAAAATTACACAATAATGATTATGTTATGAGTTTTAAGGATTTTCTTCAATGGTAATGATTATTTTTGAGTAATAATAAAAAAAATCCACAATAATCATTATTTTTGAGCAAAAAAATAAAACTCAAAAATAATCATTATTTATGATTTTTATTTTTTTCGCTCAAAATAAAACTCACTTTCATGTAGGTGTAAATAAATATACATATTAGGGTGGGGCGATTAGTATGGAAGGAAAAAAAATCTTAATGGGCGCTTCGCCTGAGCAAAAAAGTCCACTAGACCATACGTCTACGGTGAAAATCGAGCTTCCAGATTTGGACTTTACGGCAAAAAAGCCCTATTTTGAAATTAATAATTAACACCTTAAACCCCACCCACAAATATCATTGATGCATTACTCTGCTAGAGAATCTTCCATAGAAGAGATTGATACCAAAATCTTCGATAAGCTCCTCCTACTTTCTGAGATATGTCCATCCCACACATTGAAAGTGAGTTTTATTTTGAGCGAAAAAAATAAAAATCATAAATAATGATTATTTTTGAGTTTTATTTTTTTTGCTCAAAAATAATGATTATGGCTGATTTTTTTTATTATTACTCAAAAATAATCATTACCATTGAAGAAAACTTTAAAAATCAAAAATTTAAAAATCATGACGGATATGCAAAGATTGTAAAAAAATAATAATAATGGTGCAATAAATTTTTTTTATGTCTCTTCTAAGTGATTGATTTTTTGATTCAAAAAAATGAGCAATAATCATTATTTACGGTCCCTGCTCGAGAATACTACCCTGATCAAGCAGTCCTACTACGTGCAGTATTTTTGTGTGATCATCCCTCCTAGGTCTTACCAGCGCAGACTCGTAGAGCCTAAATAAGTTCCTAGCAGCCACACTCCTCACATAATGTTCAATTGGGGATAGATGCAGTATGATATCCAACGCTGCCTGAAAAAACCTATTAATCATCAAATTTGCTCCATTCTTGTCGTCATGGTAATCAAGCACGTGGTTAGGGTCTTTTCCAAACAAGCATCATGACGTTACTAAACATTTTCATTGCACAATTAAACGTCGAAAAGCATAATTTTTATTTTTAATAAAAATTATATCAAACTTACAAAATGTTATTGTAAGGAAAATTAAAAAAAATATATAATCATACAGTACCGGACAAGAGTATTGTCACACTTTAATAAATAAAACAAAATTGTACAGTGAAAAGAAAGATCTCACTCCTTAAAAATATATCCAGAAGCAAAAAGTCGGCAGTAAAATGGTTAATATTTAAAACGGCATTTATGCGTTTTTTTTATGTTAAATTTTTCTTAATCATTATTTCGGTTTTATATCAGCCCAAGAGATATTTTAGAGAGTAGTTATATAAAGACAAAGACAAACAAGAACAAACTTTTTTCTTAGTTTTAGTAGTTCAAGTGGAATAAACAAATATTCATTTAAAATAATCGAGAAAAATGTAAAATGTGTTTTTTTCGGAGTTTATTAAAATCAATTGATATATGTACATAAGGAGTGAGATCGAAAAAAGGCCGACACATATTTTCACCTTTGTACACGAAACGCCACTTTTTTTCTTATTAAGTTATCTTTAAGAATGTTTGTCAGATTATGTGTACAAAACATTTAACCGATTGATTGCCTCATTATGTTGCTTAAAAATGGAATCCGAACAAAAAGTGAGTAATAGAAATTTTTCTTTAATATCATAATTGCTAGCAGCAGATCATTTAAAAAATAAAGTGATAGTATTGAGAACTTGTTTTGTAGCCTTCATCAATAATTTAAAAAGAATCTTAATATCATTTGATTGTTCTGAATTCTGGACAATATTGCAAATTTCTATTATGAGAAATTGAAGAATTTTATGTAAAAATTTTACTTTTTCTTTTCCCTTACTTTTTGTTTAAAGTCCACTTGTAACATAGTGTCCACACTAGATATTAACTTTAATATTTTTCTGTCAGCAAACTTCAAATTCAATCGCAGAGAGAATTAAATTACGTGTGGACCACACATTACTGTTAATGTTAGTATTATATCTGATATCTAAATAGAGTTGTTATCATAAATCCCTACACAACAATATTATGACATGAGCTGTCAAAATACACACACACATACATAAAAGATTGTAAAAAAAATAAAAGTTAATGCCTAAAACTAAAAAAATACAAGAAGAAAAAGTATATTAAAAATTGTTTCAACTGTTAATTTAATTTAATTCATTTATTCATTTCAATAACCTAGCCTGAATGCCATAATCGGTTACAAATTTCTACTAAATTATACAAAGTAAACAATAAAATTTGATATACATAAATAAAATAATAATAAGAAAGAGATAATAATTAAAATACAATAATATTAAAAATAAACAAAAAATATAAAAAAAGGAGTGATAATAGTTTATTTATTTATTAAGTCCCCAATGTTACGAAAAAAAAAAAACAAACCTAAAAAAATTAAGTGACTTGTGAATATAATAGAAAAATTTTCTTCCTATACGTATTAATTAGAGTTGTCAATTATTCGCCTTTCAGCTTTGTTCGAATAATTCAAATAATTGTTTTCGCTCGTTCGATCAAACGATTAAATTTCAAAAAATCTTCGATTAATCGGTGAGAATAATGAATAAAAAAAATTATTTTTAAATAATATTTTTATTAACAACAAAATAAACAATTCATACAGACATACCATCTTCAGCCAAACTTCTGCATACAATGTCTTCTATAGAACTGCCGCTGTCTCTTAATGTATTTTGCCATTGGACCAAGTTCGGCATTTTTGATGTCGTTGGTAATATTGTGGCTCTTACGCAAATGGTAAAGAAGTGAGGATGTTGTAGATCCAACAATTTTGTATACTTTAGGACACTTGGTGCATGTCACTTTATTTTTTCATTTTTGTTCTTGGTGAAATACTTCCAAACCGAGCTCATTCTGAAAAATAATTATATAACTTAAATAAATTACAATACAATAACAACATTTTATACTTACATTGGTATAATTTATACAAACAGAAAAAAATTTAGCTATTTGCCAACTGCAATTCGGTTGGTATTACTCAAATTCGGTTATTATGAATTTCAGACAGTTGGCACAACTTTACATTCGTTTTTACAACAAAATTCGGTTAATTCAATAGAAATTTTGTTGCAACACTCAAAATATTCAGAAATCTAATGTAAATATAGTTGTACTAACTGAATTTATAAGTTGTTACCATTAATATACACTTTTCAATTTAGTTGGCACTTTATTTCTCTGTGTGTATAAATCGATTATTTTTTTAGCTTTTTATGTCTTATACCCAAAAGTGAAAAATCCCCTTTCTTGAAATTTTTTTAACGTTTGATTTAAAAACAAAACATCTGATACAATTGTTTGTCAAAGATGTGTTTAAACATTGAGATTAATTACAATCAGGGTTATAGCACATTTTGTATAAAATCTTTAAAAATTTATGAGAATAAATCAAATTAAAAGGTCTTATTTAATTTATTTTGTAACAAAAAAAAAATGTTCGATTAATTGACGTTAATTAATCGATTTATTCGTTATTCGAAAATCGTCATTTTTAAATTATTCGAACAAGAGTTTGGTTTTGTTTGATCGATTAATCGAATTATTCTTAATCGACTGACAACTCTAGTATTAATAGAAAAATCGAACGATTTTAAAGTAAGTGGTAATTTGTTATACTCACGGACAACTCTAACAAAAAACGATCGCCCCAAAAGTGGTGTATGTTTCGGAATAACCAATTGTCTATTCCTAGTAGATCTACCAAATTTAAAAAAATTATACAAAAATTTCGGGGTTTTCAATTTATATATTTTAAAAAAATGTAAAATACACCTAATTTGAACAAAATTATCGAACGAACATCCCAAAAATTTTAAAACATAAGACGAAATGTGATGACGCAATCTAAGAGAGTATAAATATCTCATGACACGATTAAAAGCCAATCTAAGCTTCTTCATCACATAACCTAAAGCTCCAGAGTACACTTCTAAGCAATATAAAAATATTGGCATAATCAACCCATGAATAACCTTAAGCTTGACATTAAATGGTAGTATAACATCCAAGCTATACAATTTTCTCAAAGTAAAATTAACTTTAGAAACAACCGCATTGACATGATCCTGAAAACTTAACTTGGAATCTATAGTCACACCAAGACATTTAAATTTTTCTACAAATTCAACTGCATTACCATCTAAATCAATAGTAAAGTTATAAATATCACTATCACCAAATAACATAGCCTTAGATTTACTATAATTAACATAAAGATAATTCGAAGACATCCAATTGCCAAGTAAATTAGCAGTATAATCAATCATATTCTGCATTACATCAGGGAATTGCCTATCTCCCTTAAATAGAATCTGAACGTCATCTGCAAACGCAAAAGGAAATCACATATTGTTAGACAAAATATCAAAAAGATCATTAATAAACATAATAAAAAGTAGAGGCCCAAGAACAGATCCTTGGGGAACACCACTAAAAACAGGAAGCATTCCAGAACAAGTGCCATTACTGAACACATATTGCATTCTATCTGATAGATAAGAAGAAATTAATTTGCATGCAGATCCAGAAAAATTAAAGAGCCTATTTAGCTTTTGAACCAAAAGAGAATGATTAACCTTATCAAAAGCTTTTGCCAAGTCCAACGACAATAAAACACAAACCCCATTATCCGCAACCTTCCGCCTAATGTTGTCTGTCAAACCAATAAGCAATGATGTAGTACTACGATTACATCTAAAGCCAGATTGACAATCATGCAACAAAAGTTGATTATTAACGTGTTCCATCAATTGATCCTTCATGAAGTATTCAACCATTGTTAACAAAATGGGTAAAATAGAGATTGGTCGTAAATTATCAGTACCACCACTCCCACTATTTTTCCCTATAGGAACAATCTTAGCAATTTTCCACAACATCGGAAAAACCGATGTTGTCAAAATAGTATTAACAAGATGTAAAATGTAATCACATATAAACGGAATCAACAACTTGATGAACTTAAGCGCAAAGCCATCGTAACCAACAACTTTTGACTTAATCATGTTAAAAGCTAAAATCATTTCAAACCTATCCACTGATCTAAAAGAAAAACCACAATTATCTACAAAAGGAAATCAATTTAAAGTTATTTTTTAATCGCAAAGTTAAAAATTGAATGAATAAACGGACGTCTTTACACAACGGGAGACAGAAAATTATGAGAAGACATGATATAAATATGAATACGTCTTATCCACCCTAAACATTAATATGAACATAGATAATTTAATTCCGTTATTCTGTTGGCGATCTCGCACTGATTATATTAAAGTTAATATCTAATGTGGACACTATGTAAACAAACTAATAATCCGATTACGCTATTATTTATTTTTACACATAATCTGACGACTTTTTAAAAGATAACTTGAAAAAAAAAAAAAAAAATTCAATCGGAAATTGTTTGATCTGATCTCATTCCTTATATCGAAGTTATAATCAACAAAATGTTAGAATTTATCTGGAAAATAACGCGAAAACGCATTTTATAAACGTCTTAGATGCATTTCTAATATTTTTAGGGTTAATTATATATATCTGTCTGTACATTCGATGATTTTGTCTGTCAGTTTTTTAATTGATATTTTAATAGTAGGTTATTTTTTTCGAAATTGAATATTACAAAATTGACATTGATATCAAAAGATCGCATTAAAATATGTTTGATATGCATTTATTCTTTCTTTTATCATTAACTTACCTCATCAATAACTAAAATACACGGATAATGTTGATTTTTATTAAAATTTTCGGTAACACCGTCTGAAAAAGTAATAAATATTTGTTAAGTTTTACAAAAAAATAAATATGTCACTTCTTTTATAAAGTATTTTTGTTTTGGGATTTCGTAATATATTTGCACATTAAAACCTATTCACTAGAGCCAATTTTGCGTGATTTTCGAATAAGTGAAGACTTTATTTAAGTCTTCTGTCCTGTGTGTGTCAAAATGACTCAATTTTTAAAAACAAAGTTAAAAAACCATTATACTTAAAAATTTATTTCGTTAAAAATTGTATTAACCCGATTGAAAAAATATATAATTATATATAGGGCCATATATATTTATAGCCCTACATTAAATATATAATTACACATTGCCGTTTATTAAATTATATATAATTATATACGGAAATTGGTGGATATAATTACATATGATTATAAATAAATATATAAGTTTCGATACAATTAGATATAGCTAGATAAAATTATATCCGAAAAATAGGTATATCTAATTTTATATAGTTATATATAATTATATTCAATTTTATATATTTATATAAAAATAGCCCTACATAATTTTTCAGATTTTGCTGAATTTTTGATTTCTTTAATTGTTGAATAAATTTAATTTCCTTTTGTTTTAACTGTATGTATTTGTTATTTATAAAAAAGTTTGCAATAGAGATATATTAAATTAACAAACTATGAAAAACTTAGATGCTGCAAAAGTGCAAAAGCCAATGTTTTAATATTAAAACTTAAGATGCATTTATTCTCCAATCTTTTTTTGAAAAACGAAACTACAGGGGTATATTAAAGTGTCTTTTTTCATAATTTTAGAGGCCCATCCTATTGATTTTGGGAATAAATACACCTTGAGTATTAATTTGGACACATTGGCTCATTGTAGTCTTTGGGCTTACATCGTTTGATGTAACTAGATTTTATCAAGCATTAAATTGTTAATCGGAAGCAATAAACAGAATTCTAGTCGCACCAAAAGACACTATTTCTCTTAGCTATTGTTTCTGTACCTAAATCCAAAAAATTTTAAAATATTTGCCAAAAAGTTTCCAAACAAAACTCAAGCCAAAATAAAACTTTTCTCTATGATCCATATCCATATGCGCCAAGACGTTTTGGGAATCTGTTGGTAGAAAATGCCATAGCCTTTCGAAAGGCATTATCAGTACATGGACTTTGAACAGAAAAAAGATGTCATCTACAAAGAGATGATTTTATAATGACGATAATTAATGAGATTTTAATTACTTTCAATGACTAGTCCCAGCCCAATTCATTTAATTGCACATTTTCTGCTAATTCAGGCTAATTATTAAAAAAATATAATTATTTAGATTAGAAAAAATAAATTTTTAATAAAAATATTTATTTTGAAATTTTAAATTTAAATAAACTAATAAGAACTGATACTTGCAAATGTGACCAAAGTTAGGACTGAGTTTAATGATGTAAATAAAAGTTATCTAAAATTGAGGTCAAATATAACTAAATATCTGTAAATTTAACAGATTTATTTCTGCTATTCTTATTTTACTAATATTTAGAAAACAAATCTGCTGATTGGCAACGTAACTTTAAACTAATTTTTAGTAGTTTAAACAAACATTTTTGTTAATTTAACAGTTTAATTTAGCTGTTTATTTTCGACTTTTCCCTTAAATTTAATACTCGTAATCAAAATAAACCGGCTCAACAAAAAAAATTTCCAAAATAAAAATTATTCATATAAATTGGTTATATATGATGGAATATATCTATATATATAAAATGGAATGTTTGTTTGTACCTTATAGGAAACCAGACCTCTGAACCGATCTTCCTGAAATTTTTAGAGCATTTAACCGGGACTCTGGCATGATTAATAGGCTACTTTTTTGACCACGCCCACTTTTACACCCACTATATACTCTACATTATATACTCCAGCAAGGTAGATATAAACGTTTCATACGCCACGCCTCCTTTCACGCCCCATTTTGTTTAAAAGTTTTAATCTTTTTGTCCTCTGTATATTTATAGAAAAGTTATTAGCCTTAAATAAAATGTTAGGCAGGACAACGTTTGCCGGGTCAGCTAATTAATACAAATAAAATTTTAAGGCAAAACGACGTTTGCCGGGTCAGCTATAATTATATAAAATTACATATGGCGTCATAAAAGAAATTTTTATAAAACTCACTTTATATATAATTATACATAGTGTCATATTTATTAATATATAATTATATCAAATAATATAAAATTTTACAACAAATTTTTTACTCGGGAATGTAAAAAACTTTTAATGAAAAAATTTCTTTGGATTTCCTCTATGAACGAATTTATTTTTTACATCTCTATTGTCATTTTGATCCAATATTAGTACAGTGCACTCGCGATAACGCGAATACCCCGAAGTCTGAACGACTCGGAACAACTTTTTTTTATACAGACTACTCTGAAAAAACGTGAACAAAATTAAAGAGAATTGTTGTGCTTTTTTGTTAAAGATAAAATTAAAAATAAAATTCAAAATTTTGTTGAATAACGAAGTCATAGTTTGATTGATTCAGTAACACAAAAAACCCCTCAGATTAGCTTTAAAAACTGTCAGAACCTGCGAAAATGTATTAAATATATGGGCCAAAAAAAACCACTAGATTTAAACATTTTAAATGCTTGAAATTGGTTAAATTAAAAATCGGTTAAATATTGAATTTTCAAAAAAAAATAAATAAAAGTTTGATATAATTTTTATTAAAAATAAAAATTATGTTTTTTTTCGACCTTTAATTGTGCAATGAAAATTATTCAAGTTCGTGGCCATACTCTATATTTCTTTATTAGGATATTGTCCTAACAAATAATCTATAGAGTTTATTATTTGACCCTTTCAGGAATGTGTTGATATATCAATTTCGGGAATTTCCTGGGTTCCCATCATCAGAACACGTTTTGAAAGAAGTGACAATCTCATGCCAAACATCAAACATTCATATAAACTAGTTTACTCACTACATGAGAACTAATATATATATGAGCTCGAAGTAAAAGATTATCACCATCGATCAAAAATAAAGTGAAAACTTGTTTTTTATGTGCAAGGTCCACCTATGGTGGATATTCAATACAAGTTTTTTGTTTTTTTCTCCTTTTTATTTTTTGTTTTGTCTATAAACAAAAACGGGGAGAGTGAACTAGACTGTACTTTGTCTATGTGGGGGACGCCCTCAATTTATTTTGTGAATAAATATAATATCTTTCATTTAAAAATTAGAAAACATTTTGTGAAACAAATTTATATGAAGTCCATACTACAGACTGTCTTTATATTTTGACACAACAAATTTTAATTTTTTGCATTTGTGTATGTGAAAAACTGCATTAAAATTTAGGGAAAAATTTGCATTAAATTAAAAATATTTAAAAATTTTATGATGCGACAAAAAAAGTTTTTATACAATTAGTCAAAATTCCACACTTTATTATTTATTTAAAGACAGATAAATATGAATAAAATCAAGTGCTTTTGAGAATTTATGTTCAAAATATTACTGAGATTGGAAGACCCTCGAGCTGATTTACGCCTCATGTAATTGGCCACATTGGTACACATGTGGACAATAAAATAGGTATGCTTGAATGTAAGAAATATAAGGAAAAAAAGTCACATAAATTTATGGAAAAAATACTAATATTATTTTTATATTCTCTCTTCAATTTATGCAACAATCCGAACTTTGTTGTTGTAATTTAGAAAAACAACAATAAAAAATAATATAAATTCCCATATATCTGTGGACATTAAAATAGGTGTAACATTGTATGTTGTGGACATTGTATTTAATATTTATATTTATTTGTGTGTCAATATTAAACGAAGTTTGGAACGAAGAGTAAAAATTAACTGTTATGGAAAATCGCAATAAATTCCCTATTAAGAGGAATATATTCAATATTTTTGTTCCGAATTAATTTTATTTATTTTAAGACAATTAAACAATTTTAGACAATTAAACAAATAACCGTCTACTATTAATATTCTTTAAATGCTGACTTACTTTCGAAAACAATAAATTATTGAAAAAAAAAAAAAATTCAATAGCATCCCAAGTTTAATTTCGTTTATTGGCGCGTTTCAACCGGCATTGCAATATTAAGTTGATTGTAATTTAAACTAGACATGTTTAAGTAAATAATGACACCAAGATTTTTATTGTACGACTTTTAATTTGATTTAATTTGTATTACCTCTTGACACACTTCTACAGGTTCACGGTTTATTGTCATAAATTTAAAAAAAAAAATGCAAAAGAAACTAAACGAAACAAAACAAAAATTGGATTTTTTTACAAAATCCAATGCAGGAAAATGAAATGAACTCCTTGGGACAAGAATAATTAATTTGTCAGAAGCGAGGTTCGTTTTTACTGAAGTAAAAATTTTTTTTTTAAATTTTTATTGTAAAATTCTTTTATTAAATTTCATAAATAAATAAGTTTTAGATACATTTGAGAAAGAATTTTCGGTTCGGTTTAAAATTTGTTACAATTCGGAGAAATTTTACGAAGTTTGTAGCTTTGTATTAAAAATGGAAAATTATGTATGAAAATGTCAAAAACAGTTCATCTTAAACGAGGATTCGTCTTAAGCAAGTTCGTATTAATAAATCTTACATTGAAATTGTTAGCAAAACGTCAGGACTTTCAAATTAGTTCGTAATAATCAAAGTTTATTTTAACCGAGTTCGTCTTAAATGAGTTTTTCTGTACGAGATATGATTTTATCTAATTTTTTTAACCTCACAGTTTAGGTAAGAATGATGATCAATTAATTTTTTCTTATAATTTCAATTTTAAGTAAAATCCCGAGTAAAAAAATGTATATATAATTATATATAATCATATATAGCATATAATTATATATAATTATATATATATATATATAGCACCATAATATTTAGATATAATTATATATGTGGTCGATTATTTAAAAATTTGTTTATATGGTGATATATAAAAGTATATATTATTATATATGATCCCATATATAATTATATATGCCTTATATAAATATATCTAATTTTATATAATTATATAATCCATTTTTCGGATATAATATCAGATTTTATAGAATTATATATAATTATATCCACCAATTTCCGTATATAATTATATATAAATATTGTAATTTTTTTTTTAAATTTGTTTTTAAACAATCATATTGTCGAAACTCTTCGCGGAGCCCCTGGAATACTCTTACCGTCCTCTGGTGTCCGCGAACCCACAAAAGAACCCGAGAAAGAAAAAATAACCCAAGTAAAATAATTTATATATAATGATGTATATTTATATATATTTGTATATATATTTATATATAATTATATCTTTATATCTGATTATATCATATTTTATAGAACTATATATAATTATATCCACCAATTTCCTTATGATATGGCTTTTATAAATTTTTTCAATCGGGAGGAAATAAAATAAATAATTCAGCCTAATTTTTAAAATGTCCCGTTAGCCCCTAACTGGGAATTTAACTGATACATTTGTTGTTCTTTTCCACAGATATTTTCCACTGTTAAATGTTAACAAGACATTCAGTAATTGGGCCTTAAACTTGGGTCAATTTGACCCAACAAACATAACAGATGTGTTATAATTTTAAACAGTACAGAAGTGTTAATCAATTGAGTTTAAGAGGAAAATAAATGCTTGTAAGTTTGGAAGAGCCGAATTTTAGATGTTTTTTCGATATTCGGAGGGGTTTTTGTTTTTGACGATTTATTATTTTTGTGTTTTTTGAACCACAAAGTAGTAAATGGAAAAAATTATTTATTATGTACTTTTTCCAGCTAAACCCGGTGCCGAACATCGGCCTATTCCGAAGCAGACTGTACCCAAAACAGCCCAAACAACAATTTACCCACATTTTTTAGTACGAAAACGCTTAAATACGTTAACAGTCATATCTAAAGCAAAACTCTAGCCCGGTATCTCAAAACAGACCAAAACCAATCCCGTATTGAAATGTTTTGTGTAAATTGCTGTTATTTGATTTGTAACTGGGTTTTTTTTTTGGGTAATAATCGGTATTGGACGATTAACTACTTTTGGCCAATGCCAAAGTCGATTGATTATCATACCTTTTTCCTTTTGCATTTCAATAAGCATTGCTGAGGATAGATTTCTTTGCTCTTGACTATCCGTAAGAATTTCACATATGGCTACTATTTCCGCTATAGACACAACATAAAGATTTGAAGCAGCCAACGATAGCAAAACTCTAGCATCATCGTCCCACTTATGTTGATCACAAAATTTATCAACTTTCGACCATCGTTCCTGAGAGACCTGAAATGTTTCTCGGCAATACGGTATACCAGTAAAAAGAAAGGTCCACGGATAGATGAAATTTTTTAAATCTGCACACGCACTCTGAAATTTGCAAAAGATAACAACAATGTTAACATATACCCAGAAGATATGGAAAGTTTAATAAAAAGCCTACCGCAATAAATATATTTAATTCACCCAACATTGTCCAATAAAGTTTCTTCTCCTCATTCGTATTCCCCACTACTTCCACACATCGTTTAAAACGATTTATTATATTGGCAAAGCTGTGAAACAGATCCTTTTGTTCAGGACGTGAGAAGCGTAAGCACACAGGTTTCCGATATTCGTTACTGCGCGCATGCTTCATTAGGGTCAGGTATATGGCAGCATCGCTCTCATGAATCTTTGGAAATATGGAATATGTTGTTTCTAATCGAGGACCTTTACACAATTGTATTATAGTCCATTCTGAAAGTGTTGCAAGTGATGGAACGTTATTGTAAGCACAAAAGTATTAATCTATTGCCAACCAACCATTTGGAAACTGTTGACAAATATCCTGAATTTTTGTAAAACCTTCTATTGGATCTTCTATGTCGCTCAAAAAATTGCAACTTTCGACATTATTTGTGGGGAATATGGGGTTTTTTTTCCATTGCGTGTTTTTATTTTCCGCCATTTTTTTCAATGATTTATAGGCAAATTGTACTAATGAATTGCTAAAAGAATAAGAATATAAAAGTATTAGTGCCATTCACATTTATTAACATTATTTAATACTTTTTAAATTGTGCAATTTCTGTTGCATTCATTTTGTTTATTAAAGAGTCGATATTTTCTGGCATCGCATTATTGTCCGTCGAAGGCCCGCTTTTGTCCGCAGTTAAATTGTAGCGTTCTTGTGAATTTTGATATAAAGTGAATGTTTGATAAAATATTGACTGCGGGATATTTCCATTGCAATATTCATCTTCGGCTTGTAGTAGAAGCACTTCTAAAAAAAAATATATAAACACGAAAATAAATTTGTACACAAGTTGACGAAGGCTTTTTTTTTGTCATTTTTGAAGGTTTCTTCCTTTACACTCTTCCTTTACCTCTTGAAATTGGTCCAGTATTTATTGAATTGTGACCTTTAATCTGATGGGCCACAATATTCGTATCCATTGTATGTTTTTTGGGAGTTTTCAATAAACAATATTAATTAGAGCATCCGAAATTAAACACAAACAAGAATGATAAATTCCAATAAACTTCTTTTGATTTAAAACGACGCGCGAAAAGAAGAAAAAAAGAAGCCGAGTAATGGTCAGTGTTGCCAGAGGTATTTTTTTTTTTACAAAAATCTCTACGTTTTCATATCAAGATAAATTTATATAGGTAGTGTCAAGAAATATTTATATAGGTAGTCTTACTAGAACAACAACTACAAAAAGCAACTACAAACAATACAAAAACAACAGGGTTTTGACATTGCTTTGTACTCAAGATACAGTACAAATGAATGTCAAAACCATGTAAGAAATGTCAAAGAGGAAGATAAACAGCTGGGCTACTAAGACTACCTATATAAATATATCTTGGGTAGTGTTAGTAGAACAACAACTACAACAATACAAAAACAACAGGCATTTTGTTGTTGCCTACAGTACACCGAAATGTCAAAACCAGCTAAGAAATGTCAAAACCAGGTAAGAGGAAGATAAACAGCTGGGCTACTAGCACTACCAATATAAATTTATCTTGTTTTCATAAATGAACTTTTTATAATATAAACTAAATTTGTATTTAAAACTTGTGTCATAATAATTGTTTTGCTATTCTAATACTTTCGACGAAAATTCTAATTCTTTTCAAACAATTGAAAAATGAATATTCGAAAAATAACGGCAGATTGTTTGAAAACTATTTAAAAATATATATGTAAAAAATTTCTATTTTATACAGCTGTTTCTTTCGCCGAAAGGAAATATTTATTCGTTGGCTCTTCAACATAATTAAACACATTCAGAACACAGAAGAACATAATTAAACACAGAAGAATTTTAAATTTTCATCGATTAATTTGATATTTGCTAGATAGCTTCCAAAAACTTAGGAAGTTATCGTATTCGGAATGATTCCTCTCCAAGACAAGCCAAAGCAAAATTTATATATGAAAATGCCAAATTACGAGACAAACAATTTTTCCTAGGCAATACTGTCTTACAAAATATCCATATTTTACGGAAAAGGGCAGAATAAGAAGAATTGCAATATTTGAAAGCAGTACTTACATTTTTACTAATTAAGAATATCTGGCCCTTTTCCTCTACACTCAAATAAACTTTGCCAAATAATTAGGAGCATTTCAACTAGTAAAGTTTATTTACAAAAGTTATACGAAAACTAGTAACATTTATTTTTTTTTTTGTTTTTATTTAATTATTGAATAATTTATGTGAAAAAAACTTTATTAGTTGAAATGCTCCTAGTTACTTGGCAACGATTTTTTTGTTGACGTTGCTATTTGTAAAGCAAAAAAATCTTCATGTAGTAATTTTTTCCAACTTCTGGCAACACTGGCAATAGTATAGAGTTGTATCGGGTAATCTAAAGTAGCTGTATTTCGCAACACTAGGAACAAAACAAAATAAAAAAACCACGACTGTCAACTTAACACGACAGTTAACTTAACAATAAGTGTCAATAATATACATACCAATATTTTCGAGTACTCATATTTTCGAGTACCACATGTTGCTCAGAAACAAACAAAAGCGCGTACACACAGAAAAAAAGGTGTATTATTTACAAAAATTAGAGTAATAGTTTACAAAGTTTCGTGGTAATTATACACCTACATAAAATTCACGACAATTTTGTCAAAACGCTTAGGTAAATGTTCGAATTGATATACATATATGTAAATAAGCCGAAGTTGTTTGTATAATATTGCAACGTTTTCCAGTTTAAACCAACTATTTATTTTTGTAAATAAAAAATACTCAATTATATTGCAAATAATATTTTTATTAAAATTAATCATTTATTAACCAACAAATAACACCTTTTCAAATAAATATACTTTCAGAAGAATATAACCATATTTACGATGTTCAACATCTTGAGAAGTTTCCAAATTCTGCTTCGTAATAAATCCAACATATTCTGCCTGAAAAAAAAACAATACAATTAGTAATTCGATTTTTGTCTTTATGTACTAGATTATTAATTAGACATTAATTTTTCGTTTTCACAGCTAATTATTTAATTAAATTGCATCAGAAATATAATGCTCAAGAAACTCCACCACCTTTATGCCTTTATGTTCAATATTGCTATATCTAATAAGTATTGACACATTGATTTGTATATGTAGAACTAAATTCTTAGTGTTTTTGGTAATTTATTTTTTTTTCTTAGAAAAATATACTTGTAGCTTATTTTATATTCTAAATTTTTTCACTGTAAATTTTACATAACATAAACATGAAAAAATTACAAAAAAACAACTTGTGAAATTTAACACCAACACAATTAAGCAGATTATCCAAGCATTTTCGCTGTTTTTTCAACTCTAAGTAAATTTAGCAAGAAAAGGCTTTAATAAAAACACACCAGTTTTTTTCTGCGTGTAATACTGTAATTTTTGCAAATGATACAAATTTTTTTGTCATGCCCGGAATTTTTCACTGGTTGATTTTTGCGAAATTTTTAAAAAAAATGTCCATATAATTTTTGTTGCAACATAAATTGCGTACATATATAAAAAAATAATAAATTTAGTTGGCGTGAAAACCCTTAGTTGATTTTTGCGGAAGATTAAAAAAAAACTTCCAGATAAGTTTTTTCAATCACCACGCGTATTTGTTTAAATTTGTAAGACCACTAAATTTTTTTCGTTTCTGAGCAACTCGTGGGAAGTACTAATTTGTTTTTAAATAAAAAAACAGCTGTTATATATGGGTACTCGAAAGTATTGTTAAATTCATAGATATAAAAAAAAAATATGTTTAGAAGGCAGTGTTGCTACTGCATTTTTACACAGCCGCTGTGAATCAGAGAAGACAGCGACTGTCGGCTAAGCCGTGCCGCCGATATGTCTCACGAGCTTCGCCGCAGCCGAAATGCTCTGCTAATCGGCGGTTTAATTTCCAGCCATTTTTAGCGGTTAAACAGACTTTCAAGATAATTTTTTAAAGTTTTTAGTAGAGTGCCGAACATACTTTTTATGACATCTCAAGTATACATCATAGCTTGAAAAAGATTATTTTTGTTTGAATAAATTCGCATAAAATTTGACTCACTTTGTGAATCATTGAATAGTTCGATTAAATTGTATCAAATTACATCTAATTGCATCATATTAGATAAATTTAGATACAATTATAATTGATTTAAAATAGTTGTGTCAGAATTTTGTAGGCATAAAATTTTATCAAAGTATAAGTTACTATAAGATAATATCAAATTATTTATATTATTTTATAATATCGTTTATATATTATTTAAAATACAAATATTGTAGGGTTCCTACCAATTTTTAAAATATTCTCCTGATCATGTTATGTTTTTACGGAAAAGTCGTTGTAACGGCTATTGTTGAAATATTTAACAGTCAAGAAATACTTATATTTCATCAAAATTGTATGAGATTTAACAAGAAAATTTTAGTTTGTTGTTAATTTTGATTTTGAAAATTTGATTTTTTACTAAGAGCGCTAACACGTTACATAATCAGGAGGATTAATATTAGATTTCTCATATAAAATGTGGCAAAATTATGCCCAGTTTTTCACTTCGTATTTAAATGCCATTTCGACTTTAAGATCTATTTAAATACAAACGTCAGTTTTTAACTTCAAATTTAAATCACATTTAAGTGACCAATCTTGGGCATTTAAGGTCTATTTAAATTGTACAAATATAACATATGATTTTGACAGTTTGTTTTTTTCGCGTTTTAAAACAAACAATAAAAAATAAATTAAATTATAGCAGCCAATAAAAATGCAACTTCGGTTGCACTGAAATTTTCACTTCTCTTCATTTTTATTTTATTAATTTAATTATAATTTAATTATATATATTTTATTTCTATATTTTATATTTTCTGATATTTTCTATTTTTTTTTGTTCTTTAAACAGCTGTTTTATGAACAATGCTCATTAATTTTTTGACATTTCATGATGCTACCAACTTTTGTCGCAAATAAATAACAATTATCATTTAAGACTGAAAAACTGAAACTGTATTTAAATACAACTTAAATTTAAATGGCAATTAACTAATTGCATATTTAAATACGAAGTTAAAAACTGTGCATTAGTGCAAGAATTGAAATTTTCTTTGGTCTTAATCCTAAATATTTTGAAATTTTCCAAAACACCTGATAAAAAAGGCAAGGCCTAGTATATTTTTATGGGTTGATGAAAAAACACAAACACAGCTGCAAAATGGCATAATTGGGCAAGTTAATAACACATTGAAAAAACGCGAAGTCTTGAATATAAATTATTAAAAAAGAAATTGCTAAAAATAGTCAAAAAAAAATAGCAAAAAATTGCTAAACGAAAAATAAATAGCAAAATCTTCCGGCTAGATGCAATCTAGCTAGTTTTTTTTATAGCTAGATGGAAAAAATATCGGAAAATAGTTGAAATGGCAACCTTGGTTTAATGAAATGGTCAATGTCTAAAATAGAACGGAAAAGCTTTAAGCTTTTATAGAGCTTTCATTCATAATTTCAATGATACATAAGTATAGTGTTGCCAGAAATATTTTAGTTCACGTCTCCATTTTATAAAATAAAATCCCTAAAATGTTTGTTCCCCAACACAGTTTTATATTAAATTTTAACAAAAATACATATTTATAGGCAGTTTCGACTGCTAAATTAATCTACTTGATTAACGTTAATCCACCTCTTAATTTTCCTCGTTTACACGTGTATTTTTTGATTAACAGCTGAAAGATTAAGAGGAGCAAGCAATATGACGGCGTTAGCCAACATTTTGTCGACGGCACAGCATTTTTTTGTGGCAGCTTCTTAACGTTAGTTTTTACGTGACGAAATTATATAAAACCACAGAGTTGGACACAAATAGTAGAATGAATACAGAGTCGCTTACAAATGGTAGTCAGATAAAAAGTTGTATAAATTGTTAATCAAAAAGATTAATAGGGAGTTCCGACTGCGAAATTATTCTACATGATTAACGTTAATTAACCTTTTTAATCTTTCTCGTTTATATATGCATTTTTTTATTAACTTGACAGCTAAGAGATTAGCTTTGTCGATTTAAAACATCAACCTGGCGCTGATAGTAATTCAGCATAAGCGGAACAAGGAAAAGGCCGGCATTAGCAAAATGCTTGTCGAAAGTGTCAACAGCCTTTTGCAGCAGCCTGTTAACGTTAATTTGTATCTCTATGTATGTATATTTTGTTAGCGTTGCCAACCGAACTCAGATAAAAACACTGATTTGCACACAATTAGTAGCATGATACAGAGTCGTCTAGAAATGGTAGTCAGATAATAAGTTGGATTAACTAAAAGATTAAAAAATAGTTTAATCGTCTTGTTTAGTGCTCAATTCAGCAGTTAATCCCATTTTTAGTAGATTAACTTTGTCTATGTGCATTCCCTAATATAAAGTAAAAAATGTTTTGCCAACTGAACTTTAGAGCTAAAAATTTTTATATTGCAGTTTGAAACAATTTTTCAAGATTCAAAATTTCAAGATTTATAAAGTATTTACAAATATTTTTTAAAAATTTGAATATCTAAAATGTTAATTTTTTATTTTAACTACATATAATAAAAGTTATACGTTTGTTATTTAAAGATGGTATAAACTCAATTAAAAGAAAAATTTCGGTTTTTATTATATTCAATTTACACAAAAAGTTCGTGAACATAAAAGAGTTTGATATTTAACAATGTGTGGCAACACAGTACAAACTGAGTTACAAGAACATTTGTATACATAACAACGTGTGTATTGTAGTCTTAAATTCATATATAAAAATTCTAATTTACTGGCATTAATCAGTTGCACCCCCTTCATCCTTGCATCCCTTACTCACACACATTTACAAACATCATAATCATCATCATCATCTCATTATCATCATCATAGCTACGTGCAATGCTGAAAGTTCAGCTAAACTTTCAGCATTGCACGCTGAAAAACAACGCTATGCTGAAAATATAAATGCTGGTAATATAGTTAATTTTGTTTGGAAAACATTTCCGTTTCCCATGCTTGCCTGTAAATATAAATATGTTTGGAAAAGGGAAAACCGGTCTACCGGCAAACATATATATGTTTGGCTACAAATATATATATATATATATGTTTATTATATTTATGTTTGCATGCCCCAAACATAATATCAAAAAATTTTAAAATTGCAAATTTGTTTAGGTTTGATAATTTGAATCATTGTAAATATATAAATAATCACTGGCCAACATATTCAAGAGTGTCTTTTTACTGCGTGTGTCAATTTATTATGATTGTTTGATTAGAGAGCACTTTGTTTTCCTTTGTGCCTATACACTTACCGACAATTTTATCCATATAAGACCTGCTAACTTATTTCAACACTCAAAATAGTTTGTAGTTTAAATTAACTGAAACAAATCCGGTCTACTTTACTTTTCATTTAAGAGAATAGACACAATGCGATGGTTCCAGGTTTTTTCTATGCAATTTGACATTTGATTTCGTGCATTGATTTGTATTTGTATTTATTAAATTGATTTTCTAATACAACAAGACACAATATCTTATAAATTATAGTATTAGAATCAGACAAGTTAACTTAGACAATATAGCAAAATCTATAGTAATAAAAGATTTACATTTATAATGAAAAGAAAAAATAAAATAAATAATATAAATAATAAATATAATAATTAAATTTTAACTTAATAAAAATAAAGTCAAAGGTAAAATTAAAATTAAAAATTTATGAAAAATATTCCCTAAGTAAGCTTCTAAACCTTATTGCGTTGCTAGCTGTTTGCAAATTATTTGGAAGATGGTTCCAGAGACGTATGGTTAATATAAAGAATTGGCATTCTGAAGCATGGTCACGATGCCGAAATTGAATTATATCTTTTCCTCTGCTTGATCTTGAAAACTGTAAACGTTCATAAAGATATTTAGGCTCTTTTGTCATAACAATTTTGAAAAGAAAAATAACGTTTTTAAACTTAAGGTAGTTTGAAAAAGACATGTTCAGTACACGACAAAAATACTGCGATACATTATCAAACCTTTTCAAAGAAAATATATAACGGACGATGTTATTGTACGTTACGGCAAGTTTTCTCATATCATGTGAGTTGCATCCAGTAAAAATTTCGGATGAATATAAAAGTGTCGGTAAAATATACGTTTTTGCCAGTAATATTCTAATACTCAGAGGGGTAAAGTGTTGAGTGGCCCATAAGCTTCGCAGCATACCGTATACTTTGCCACATGCATGGGTAATATGATTAGTCCAGGTTAGACTTTTGTTAAATGTTACTCCTAAGTTTTTAGCAGAATCAACAATATCAATTTTTGAACCACCAAGTAATATATTTAGTTCATTATTTATTTGAAATGATTTTTTTCGTATTATTATACATTTTGATTTGTTAGGATTGAGTCGCAAACCATTGGCCGAAGCCCATAAACTAATTTTATCAAGATCATGATTCAATTCTTGTATTTTAGTTGTAATTAATTCTTTGGAGCAACTAAGATATAACTGAACGTCGTCGGCATATATTTGTATATTGGAGTAACAAAGTTGTTGAGGAAGATCGTTAGAGAATAACGAGTATAACAGGGGCCCAAGAATTGAACCCTGCGGGACACCTCTAGTAACCAGCAAAGGCCGCGAAACAGACCCACCGTTGGTAACTGATTGAGATCTATTTGAGAGGTACGACGACATCAATTTGACAGCAAATGTAGAGAAATTAAATAATTTTAACAATTTTTTACATAATAATGAATGGTGCACAGTATCAAAAGCCTTTGAATGGTCTAATAATACCAAAAACGTTATTTTCCTCTCATCTAAATTTCTTCTGATTTCCTCTATAACATCAGTTAATGCTGTAATGCAGCTACGGTGAGGTCTAAATCCTGATTGACGATCAGTTAATAAGTTGTTGTCATTAACATGCTTATAAATTTGTTTGTGTAATAAATTTTCAAAAACTTTGGATAAATAGGGGAGGATCGCAATTGGACGATATTCATTTCCAGTTTTTGGCACCGGAACAATTTTGGCATGTTTCCACTCCATAGGAAAAGTATTAGTCATTATTATTGTATTAAAAAGGTGTGTGATGTAACGAATTATCCATGGTAGAATCATTTTTATAAATTTAGGATTAATGTTATCTAATCCTTCTGAAATAGATTTAATCGCTTTAAACGCTTCAGCTACTTCAATCACATTTAGAAATTGAAAATTGAATACACTACTTGAAATATTAGTTGAAATTTCGTCATAAAAGTGAGACTGAATCACCGGAGAAGGAATATTGGTAAAGTTTTCATTTAACAAGTTAACATCAACTTCTAACGAACGATCCACTGACTTTCCAATGCCAATATCGTGTATATGTTTCCATTTACTTTTACTGTCAACTGCTCTATTAAACTTATTAAAATAATATAAAGATTTTTCATGTTTAATCTTTGAGACAACACCTTTTCGTGCTAAACGATATTCCAGTTTAAATTCAGGTGTTCTGTAGCGTTTCCAATTATGGTATAGATTGTCTCGATGAACTATTAACAATTTAATTTCATTTGTGAACCAGGGCCTAACTCTATTAATAATTGTTCTTGTCTTTATTGGTACATGAGTGTTATAAATCTGCAGTATTAATGTATTAAGAAAAGTAAGCTGCTCGTCAACCGTTGGTAAGTAGTAGTAGTAGTAAGTGTGTAGTAGTAAGTGTAGTAGTAAGTGTGTTATTTAGAGCACGCTGTAATTCTGTGGAATTAACACTGTTAAAATCCCGATAGCTGTACGTTTGAACCATATTTAAAGATGTAAAATTATATGATATAAAGATTAAATCATGCTTGGAAAATGTAGACACTGCCAACTGCTCATAATGTAATATTTTTTGCTTGTTACTTACAAAAATTAAATCAAGCAATGTGCTTGTTGTAGTTGAGAAATGTGTAGGCCTAGTAGTGTTGACAGCGGATAAATTAAGAGTGGACATAATGGTAGTAAGATTTTCATCTTCAAGCAGATTACAATTAAAATCACCAGTTATAATAACCTCAGAGTATGTTACAGAAAGATGTTCCAATTTTTCAATTAGCGTATCCAATTTTATATATTTATTTGGCCTGAGAGATACAACTTATTTTATTTTCCCACCGGAATTTATTATAATCTTGTTTTTATACTCAAATTGTGTTACTAATGTGGTCCCATTTTTAAAAAGTTATACACTATTGTGAATGGTTATGTTAAGAAACATATCCAAAATAACATTACTCAGGGCCAAAACAAAAACTGGATTTGAAAAACATCTTTTCTAATATACCTATGTACGCTGAATCCAACTCTGGCAAAAAATTCCCCACTAGCAGTTTTTGAAATAACCATATTTTTATATTTACATCATTCACTCCATTTTCCGTATATTTTGCTGAATTTTTCGAAATTTTATCGCAAATCATGATTTTTTTTTTTAAAAATATAAAACTACACAATATTATGTTTGAAACATTTTTTTGACAGATTACCCAGCAAACAATCCGGTCCGTTTATGTGCCGTTTTCGGTACAGCATATACGGATCCGAAGTCCGTTTCCGTACCGTTTTCCGGATCAGTATACGGACCGGAAAACGGAATAAAAGGAACATCGAATACGGATTCGAAACAGTATAAAGCACGCTAAAACGGACCGTTTTCCTACCGTCATGCTGTATATAAAACGGAGTGTACGAATTGAGTGTACGTTCAAAACGTACCGTAAACTGTCCGTCATTTATTTAAAAAACGGAGTGGACTCCGTTTTTAATATACCGTATACGGTCCGAATATGGTCCGTATTCGTACCGTTTTTTTTTTAAATGGTCCATTTTTATTTTTTTTTATTTATTTTATATAAATGATTTCTCCTTTTTTTAATTTTAAACAAAAGTTTGGTTTTATTTTTAAAGTTTTCATTTATAAAGATATGAATTACATTATTAAAAAACAATATGAAACCACATAAAAATTCAATAAAAATCAATAAAAGGATGTGGTTTTAACATTTTGATTTTTTTTTTTCATTTTATCTCTGGTGTTGTTTAACATCTTCATCATTAAAATTTTCATGAGATCTGCGTCTCTATATTTAATTGCAAAAACATCTGAAATACAAGTATATGTTAAAAAAGTGGTACATTTAAAAATAACAAAAAAAATTACCACTAAAAATCTTAAATACGTTATGGAGTGACAATCAAAATGTACACTTCTTTTTATATATATAGATGAAAATTACTAATGTTCAGAAAAATCACCACATCTGGACCAAATGAAAATATATTTAAACAATTTTTCTTTTAAAAACCATCCTCATTGCATGTTCTACAAAACGTATTTAGCCATTTTTTATTTTATGCATCCGTTCTCGAGTTATGGAGTGACAATCAAAATGTAAACTTCTTCTTATATATATAGATGAAAATGACTAATGTTCAGAAAAATCACCACATCTGGACCAAAAGAAAATATATTTAAACAATTTTTCTTTTAAAAACCATCCTCATTGCATGTTCTACAAAACGTATTTAGCCATTTTTTATTTTCTGCAGCCGTTCTCGAGTTATGGAGTGACAATCAAAATGTACACTTCTTATATATATAGATTTTATTAATATTTAATTTTATTAAAAAATAAAACTGTTTGATTTTTTTAAAACAAAACACACTCCGGTAATACCGGAAGAAAAACGATAACGGTTGTAACGGAGTTTTAACTGATGAAAATCGGTGTAGTCCGGTTAAACGGCACTGAAACGGATACAGCAAAACGGAGTTAAAGCGGATAATTTTCTAAAATTTGAGTAATCCAATTTTACTGTACGTTAATGGTCCGTTTTTGTACAAGCTTCGACGGATACGTCAGTTCCGGTCCGTTTTCGTACCGTCAATGCCGCATTCATGAATCCGTTTGTAACGGACAGTCCGTAAAGTTGTTTCTTGGGTAGTATTCAGCTAACTTAAGTCTATTAAAAAATATGTACTTCAAAGACAAGTTCTGCTAAATTTGTTGAGTAGTGTAAATAAGATTGATTTGACAGTTTTCCGTTTCCGTTGCTATTTTTTCATTTCCGTTGTCATTTATATTGTGCATATTCTCTAAATCAAATGTTTCTTGTTATTTTTTTTTTTTAATATTTTCTAAATAACTAACAAATCCATAAGAACAAATGAATAGTTAGTTAAAAATAAATGTTCAAATTTCAACTACAGATCAGTTTAAATAGAAGTTATATTCAGGTACTTGAAAATATTTCAGTTTTTTGTGTTTCTTTGTTTTGTTTTTCTACAAAATGTATCCACAGACACATTTGTGTAAACTTTTTCTTGTAATTTGAATTGAATTTGAATTGAATTGAATTGAATGAATTGAATTGAATTGAATTGAATTGTAATTTGAATTGAAATAATTTTGTATATAAACAAACCATTTTAATAATAAATAAAACCATAGATTACATAGATCTCAAACTATTTGACATTAGCTGTCAGTGCACGTAACTCATGAAAATGTCTTGGACATACGTCGTATACGTACACAAAAAATATTTGAATGTGTAAGAAAAAATAAGTTTGTTGTTAAAAGAAGAAGAAGAGTTTGAGTTCTATGTAATCTATGAAAAAACAGATACAAATTTTTAGAAAATATTTTTTTTTTGGAAAAAATATTTAAATTTATAATATCTGTAATTTAAACAAATACACTACAATATTCCGTTTTTGTGGTTAAATTTGTATGAAACTTTAAATAAATGAAAATAATAAATGAAACAAAAAAAAAAAATCGGTAAATGGTAGTAAATCATTTTGAATATATGTATAAAAATGTTGAAAGAAATATGTATTTTAGAAATAAATGCATCTTCCTTTGTTTTTAACTCAACTTAAAAACAAACCTTAAACTACATAATATTCTGAGTGAATTTAACCAAAGTTCAATGCTTAACCATAGTTATGAATGTCATATGAAAATAGTTAAACTCTGGTTATTCATAGAAAAGTTATTCGCCCTGAATATGTAATAATGTAAACCTCTAGATTAGTGTGTGTGTGTGTGTGTGTGCCTCACATACATGTGTTTTTGTATTTATTAATTATATATTGGATGCCGGTTGCAAATGTATTTCATTAACAGCTTTTTAGCAACTTTCTAAAAATCTGTGTCAAACTATCACACATTTCCGAACTAGGAAACCACACCCTCGAGATGTCCTAAAAAGTATTTAACGTACATTTACACATACACACACGCAAACATGCAGCCAAAAATTCTGTGTGTTTTTCTTTGATAAGCTCCAGGAAGAGCTTTTGTGTTACAATATTTAACATGAATCTAGGTCAGGGATGGAAAAAGTAAAACGATCGTACTCTTTGTTTTTTTAATAACACACTCACATAAAAAAGTGTGTAAAAGGAAAAACTGTAATTTTATAGAAAAATTAACTATTTTAAGGCCAGCAGACCGTTTATACAGTTTTAGCACAACGTGTCTGTAGTTTTTAGTAAAGTTAAAGTAGGATAAAAAATTTGTATTTGTACGATGATAAAAAAACGCCCTGTTGGTAATATACTTTTGTTTGGAAAACATTTCCGTTTCCATTATTTCTATTACAGGGTGGGTCAACTTCGACAGACTGATTTGAAATGCTTTTAGCTTTTTTATTTTTTTACAGTTTTTCATTTTATTTTTAAATGAAAGTATGTATAACTTAAATGGCAAGCACACATTATAACGGTAGTTGCCTACTACGCCCACATCAATACCGATATGAACATTTTAAAATTACGATCAATTCCAGAAAGTCACGATCAATTTTAGAATTTCAATAATACAAGGCAATAGAACTTTACAATGCTCATATTTTATTCCTTACCTACACTTTAAGTATTTTGCGTGAAATCTATTAATATCAATGCTTAACTTGCTCCTGCAATAAAATACACGTAAAGATTTAAACCAATTGAACCACCCGATACATACATCTTTAAAACAATTAAGAAGATTGTTTACCCGATTGAATCTTAAATATATTTTATCTAATTATATAAAATTCTTCCGAAAAATAGCCCGATTAAATTGTATCACATTAGGTAAAATTGTATCACATTCGATTTATTTAGATACAATTAGAAGTGATTTGATATAGTTATCTTCGAATTTCGCCCTCATTCAATTTAGTCAAATTATACGTTATACTATAAGATTTTATCTAATTTAATAAACATTATGAAGCTTTTTCTTAATTTTATGGAATATTGCATTCACTTTGTCAAGAAAAGTTTCATTAGTTAAGTGAAAATTTTCATTATTTTCCCAATCCAAACTACTTTAATTCACAAGATAGCGATAGTATTAAATCCTTTCGCCAAGTTTAGTGCGTCGGACTCATACACAGTTGGTCCCAAGTTCGATCTCCGCCGACGACAAAATCAAATTAAAAATATAATTTGACGTTGTTAAACAATGACTCAGGACTATGAACCAAAAAAGCTTCAATAAGTTCACCAAATATCCATCAGGTGGTGAGCAACAACTGTTCTAGGACTTATCGTCTCGCGCAAAGAGAGTGTAGCCATGTTTGAAGCCCTCCATCTTTCTTCTCACCTCTATAACCTTTCTAGAGAGAGCAACACATTAATAAATATGAAAAATTTAAAGAGTCGTGCTTCTCTTAAAAAAAAAAAATTGTCTAAATTATAAAATTGCTACCCCTTCGATTGAAATTAGTGGGTGGCCTGGTAAGAAACCTTTGCAGCCTTCACAGTCATTATCTGAGAAGATATTGTTAAAAAAAAACAAAATTAAAAACTCGGAAAAATCCCCTTTATAAGTCAAATATACTTTAAATCCCAAAATGTTTACAAAAGCAACCAAAAGCTAATATATTTCAAGAAAAAGTTTTTAAGCTCAAAAGGATAAAAAGGGTAAAAAGCAAAAGAAAAAAATGGAACAAAGCTAATTAGTCCTCACTGGATTTTATACTTGCTAGCATTTAAAATTGAGAGAACCCATGCAAAAAATATTAAATTTTTAGATTGCAAAATATAAATATAATGCCGAATAATTCGAGACGAAAAAACTCATGGATGGTAACCGATTCGATGCGGGTATCGGTAAGGGTAACGTTATTTTCGTTTATTTCGGTAATGGTATTTTAAGGGGTAACGATGTTTCAGTTATTTCGGTAACAGGTTTTTACTTATTTCGGTATCGGTATTTTAGCGGTAACGCTATTTGCGTTTATTTCGGTAACGTTATTTTAGGGGTAACGGATAACTGTATTTTAAGGATAACGTTATTTAACTTATTCAGGTAATGTCAATGCACATCGATAATTTTAGCCCCATTTTGCCTAAATTCTAATGACTAGCTGGTTTATGATCAAGTTTTTGGAAAACATATATCTATTTACAGCGATTATTTTTTCTGATTTTGTCAGATTATTACGGTAATGGTATGTTAAGAATAACGCTATTCAATTAATTTATTAACGTTATTTTAGCGATAACAGTCCTTTGCTTATTTGATAACGGTATTTTAAGTATATTTTTATTTTGATTACATCGGTAACGGTATTTTACGGATAACAATAGTCTGTTGAAAGGGTTTTGAATCAAAAATGGTATTTTTGCGGTATTGCCTGTTATCCCCGAAAAACCGGTTTCTCGAATAACTCAAAAACCGAACTTTTTCTTTTTCTTTACAGCCTCAACAGTTTAGTTAAATTGATTAAAACTTTAATTGAAACTTGAGAAGAAAACAATGGTAGTTTTAAGTGAAAACTCGTATTTTTTTATTTTTGTTATATGCCCCCATTAAATAAAAAAAGAAATGTAGGTTTGTAAATTAAATTGACATTTTATTTATAATAAAATTAAAGCTTTTTAATATAAAAATGTATTATAAGAAAACAAATAAAAGTAAAGACAAAATTTTTGTTTTGCTTGTCTTGTCTTGAACTTTTTCTTGTAATTGAATTGCTTTCTTAAAAAAATCACACACAACTTTAAAATGATAGTTTAATGACACTTATACTTATTGAAAATTTAATTATTTACAAAAATAATAGTTTAATTGTCCTTTTTCGATAAGGTTTATTTAAATCCACATGTGCACTTTTATTGCCACAGATAAAACACGACACTAAATTAAGTTTTCGTTCGTACAGGAATATCTCAACAAAAAGAGTGTTGCAAACTCTAGTGAAATAACTTCGATTTTGCGTGTATTTGAAATCGGTAAACTATTCAACTCATTAAAAGTTAATCATTTGCGATTTTTTTTTCTTTTTATTTACAAATTAAATAATATATTGATATAATTAAACCTTTGTTTGATTATTTAATCTAAATAAAATAAAAAAAAATAGTTTGCCAAATTTTTAAAAATTTTGTTTACATGTTGTCAACACTGTATGGATATATTAGAAAATTCAATAAATTTTTTAATTGAATCAATTAAAAAAATTGTTTAAATTGCCATTGCTATTCAAACAATCGATTAATTCGATATTTTTGGCCCATAATTTTTTCTGTGTAATTTAACCAATACTCAGGGGTGCATGCAGTGCATTGCATTGTATTGATCAGGAAAATAGGGTATGGGAAGGAGGAAAGAGGCAAGAGGGAGTAGTCTTTGTGGATATTTGATTTAAAATTTTCTAAATTGTAAGTAACAGGGAAGACTTTTGCGGGAAGTTTGTTCCACATACGAATCGTTCGACTAAAAAACGAATTTTCTCTGTAATGCGTTGTGCGAAACACAGGACAATCAACTACAAACGAATGTGCTCTACTAGATAAGCGAGTATTACGAATAAAAACTCGGGCTCGTGGAGAAAAAGTGTCACACAACCCACATTTCGACGATGCTCCAATGAATCAATAGAGTTGGATACACTACTGTCATTAATAAGCTTCACCGCCCTCCCCTGAACACGGTCCAGAAGCTTCAGAATAGACAGTGGATCCCCTGCCCATATATGAGAGTTGTATTCCATTTTCGGCCGGATATAGCTGGTATAAATAGTAGGGAGATCGGATGGAGTGAAGTAAGTCTTGCATCGTTTCAGAAAACCAAGACACTTGAATGCCACTTTCGACACTTGAAATACGTGCTTATTCCAACGGACATCACACTGTATTCGCATGCCCAGAACATCAAGAGTATCCGATTCCTCAATACAGCTACAGATGACAATGTTAATTCCACAGCCCGTCTGTGAGTTAACATACAACATTGGGTCTTGCGTGCATTAAAATCGACCTTATTCGCGCGACACTAGTTGTCAATTGGGTTGTCACTCGAATAAAAATTATTCGATTAATCAAACGAACAAAAACAAATTTCGAACGAACAATTTAAAAATCATTATTTTCAAATATCGAATAATTCGAATAAATTTTAACGATTAATCGAATAATTTTAAAAATGCCTTCTTTATTGAAGGGTTGCCACTCGAATAAAAATTAATCGATTAATCAAACGAACAATTTAAAAATTATGATTTTCGAATAAGGAATATTTCGAATAAATTTTGACGATTAATCGAATAATTTTAAAAATTCCTTCTTTATTGAAACCTTTTGAAAATTAACTAATTTTAGGAAAAATTGCTATAACAAACTAAAAGTCGCTAGAAAATAGATAAACAATTTTGCGATAATCTCTAAATACTTCAAACTTCATAAAACCTGTTTATAACCGAAAAATAACAACTTTTTTTTTGCTTAAAAAATACTGTTCTGTAGTAAAAAGTTTTAAGACTAATCTTAGTATCAAACTTTAATAAAAAACCTATATAACAAATTTAATAAAAAAATTTAAAATAATAACATTTTAAAGAAAAACGCCTTTTGCGTTTTTGTTCTAAAAATTACAAATATATGCGCAAAAATAAGTTTCTTTCTTTAAAATTTGTTCTTTATATCAAAATATGAAAAAATATGGTATTAAGATCAAATATGCAGTATAAAATTTATGCCGAAATTCATAAAATTTTATGATAAAGTGTAAAAAACTTTTATTATTTATGTATTTTTAAAACCATTTTTTATTCGTTATTCGTTCTATTAATCGAATAAGTTTGAAAAAGAAATCGCTTGATCGTTCGATGAACAAATGTTTGATCGTCTATTCGATCAAAATAAAAACCCGAATAAATGACAACTCCAGTTGTCAAGTTGTTGTATTTATTTACTATTTCCGCTGAAAACAACAAATTCAGAAATTTTGTAATTGATATTGAACATTTTCATTTGTAATTAAAGAAGTTATAAATTAATTAAGTATTTCTTTTAAATTTTTAAATTGTAGTGCAAATATTCTAACTGAAATTAAGATTTTTGCGTTATTAACCCTTTGACGAAGAATGGTTGATAGATGTCCCATTTGCATTTTTTAATCGATTTTTCTGAGTGTGATGTGTATCGACAAAGGGTAGATGTAAATTTCAGATCATACAGTTGAGCAATATGGTCTAAAACCCGAAAAGGGTGACCCCAAAGTCAAAAATTATGAAAAATGTGTTAATAATTTTTGGTATTGATAAAAGTGATATTTATAGATTTTTATCTCCTGATTCCAATCACAATTTCGAAATATCGTATAAAAGAGATATTTTAGGACTACAGTTAAAACTCGATTTACGACTCAAGCTATTTTAAAACTTTTGACATATTTGAGTTTAGCATAGCAAAATAATTAAGAAACATGTGTATTTTGATTTAAACAAGATAATAGAAATATACTCGACATGTCTTCCGCTATTTTTTTTTTTTTTTTAAAAGAGAGGCAACACTCAGGAAATACTTCCTATATTTAGTGTGTTGCTTTCTTTGGAAAGGGATATTATATAGATGAAAGGTGGGGAAAGATGAAGGGCTTCAGACATGGCAACACTGTAATTGCGCGAGATGATAAGTCTTAGAACAGTTGTTGCTCGCCACCTGATGGAGAGTTGGCGAACTTATTGATCATAGCCCTGATTCATTATTTTACTTCGGTGGGGTTAATTGCTATGGGAACACCGAAGGTGGACATTGCGATACGTATGAGGGATAGAAAAAAACTCATACATAGTATTTTGATGTTGCCGGCACCGGTAATCGAACCCGTGAAGAAATTTAAAATTTTCCAGCAGTTTAAATACGGTCGTGAAAGGGTTAAACATTTTATTTAAAATTTTCTCAATTTAAAATGAATTAATCTGTAGTTTTTGCAGGTTCTAATGCAAAATTTCAATTATGTTTGCTATTTTATAAATTTCGGATTAAGCTTAATATCTTTCTGCTAAAATTTTAAATAAAAAATTCCAAATGAAAATATAATATTAAAATTTTGTTTAACTCAATTACTTTAGAAATTTTCTAAATGTTTAATTGTAAACAACAAATTACTTTTTAATGTTCAACTGGTCCCAAGAGAAATTTAAATTTAAAATTGTCATTAAACACTTTAGGTTCGATGTAAAACTAAATTTTAATATGATATACCATAGATTATTATACGTAACATCCCGAGTAAAAAAAATTATAATTCTTATATAAAATAGCATACGTATTAATATGTACCCTATGGGGAATGAGGAGTTAATTGTCTTAAAAGTGAATGGTTAAAGAAGGACTTATCACAGGACTGGTATAATTTAATACTGAAGTGGGTTAAGCAGTGGCTATTGTCCTAAACTTACCAATCCTGTGACTGATAAAGGGAGTACATAACACTTAACCAGAATGCTTATTAACAAGAAAAAGCCAGTTGACCAGAATTTTACCCATCGGAAGCTGTTTAGTTTTCGTTTATTTTATATGACATGCCCCTTTTGCGACAGTCTTGTGGTATGTCCATCTTTGGTTAGTCCTGTGGCATGCCACTATGTGGTCTAAAGCAGGACAAATGACCCCCTCCTATGACAAGCCAATGTTAAAGTTGCCAGTTGTTTACATAGGGTAGGGTTTAGCAGAGGACTGGTCTCTGGCACGAAGGGACCGATCCAGTGGCACATGCAGAACCGGTCCCATTCCCCATAGGGTATTTATATATAACAATGTTTTCAAAATGTTTTACCAAAAAAACTCCTGTATAAGCACATTCAATCATGTATAAAAAAAATACTATTCAGAATTTTATATATGATGATACATGGTTGATAAATTTAATAAAATTAGATATAACCTAATTCATAATTATATATAATACAAACATCAAAAACGTCTTCTGTCATTTTAGACATAATTATATATAATACAAAACTGTAAAAATATTCTAAGTCAGTTGCTATACATATAACTATAGATAATTAAAAATTCACAAAATATTTTACGAAAATAGTTTACAATTTTGTGAAATCGATTTTCATTTCAAATAACAAACCAATTTTAATATTGACAAAAAAAAAATTTTAATTCAATAAAAATTAACAAGTTTTTTGAAAACGAAAATTTGATGTCCTAAAAAATATAAATAAAATTTTAGTTATTCACAAATTTCAAGCATACATTTTGTGTTTTGAACCCGTTTTGTGGAGGTTAAATATATATAAGTTAATATCTTTTAATTTAAATATATTTGGATTATTATGTATCTAATTGTATCAAATATAATATAATTAGATGTAATTATATCGGGAAAAATTCATTAGATTCAAAGTAATACACTTTAATAGAACAATTTTTCGGATCAAATTATATCCTCTTTTATGCGAAAAATGTCTCATCATACATACTTTTATATAAACTTTTTTACTCGGGATAATACTAAGCCATATAAAATAATATATAAAATCATGCAAATTAATATATACCATATGTAGTAATATAATATATGTAGTATCTACGGTTATATCAATCGATATATATTAAGATATTAATGTGTATGAGACCATATCAAAAATTTTCGAAAAACAAAGATAAAGTTATATACGATCATATGTGCCACCAAATATACCCATATTAAGCTATATTAAACTATATGTTTTTATATAATGTTATATTAAATAAGACATGATTGTATATGCATGTGGCAACATCAGACTTTTATTTTGAGTCGCAGAATGGCATTTTGGTAAAATCAATTCATTGGACCAACATTTGGGTCAAGAAATGATTAATAATTTCAAAATTGCTGATGTCCCCCCAAGATGTCTTGGGGGAAAAAAATCGCTATGAACATAATACGAATTTATTGTTGCCGGTTGGTTTGGATCAAAAGTCGATAACTTTTTTACCAGAACCAAATTTAATACTAAAATGTACACATCGTCCTTTTTACAAAATCACTAAAAGCAACAACTATACTCTAGAATTAATTATTACCGACAAATCTTCCTTTTATGGCCAATTTTTTGTAGGATCTGACGTTTTGTATTATATAGTTTAGTTCTAAGCTAATGTTAATCATATTATACCTATTACCTACACTAAAAATTTAAAATAAATAAATCTAAGCAGGTTAAGTGCATATGGCATTTAATAGGATACAAAGATATGTTTGTGAGAAATTTAATTATTTTAAATTTGTTTTGTAAAAATCAATTTAATAAAAACTTCAAAAAAAAATTAACACAAATAATTTTTGGTCTTGAATAATTTGTTTCTTATATCGTTTTATATTCCGCAATATATAAATTTATTTGCAACCAAATATAATTTAGTCAACAATATCTGATTGTATATGGCCATTAAATAATATGAAAGAAAACATATTTTTGGATATGATAATATATGGCACCGAATATAAAAAAAAAATAAAATCAGAATTCCACATACAAATTCGCAACAAAATTTAAACAGATATTTTTTAATCAAATTGCATTTGTTTAAAGTCTAATCCTTTTTTCATGGGATTGGAACTCCCAATTTTGAGATAAAAGTTGTTTTTATTAATACACACTTTAATTTTGTTAGTGATCACACTATTTGAACTTAAATAACATTTTTTTCCGGTTAAATCGTCCCTTTTAAGATTTAAAGATGACTTTATTTCTTATGCATATGCACAGCATATGGTACATTTGCAACACATCAGGGTTAATTTACATCCTTAATTTGTTTATGTGATGTTATTCTACGATAATTGTTTGACGTGGAATGAAATGAAACATTTTAAAATTTCAGGATAAGGAAAGAAATGTGTTTGTAAGGCGCATGTGCAGAAATAGATTTCTGTTATTTTTACATATGATTTTCTCAGTTTCTCTGCCATCATATCAAAAATATTGTTGTTAATTTGTATCCTTCTGATGTTGATGTTGTTATTGTTTTATTAGTTGAGTAAAGGGGGTGGATGGATGGATATTTTGTTGATGATTTTTGAAGCATCAGAATGTTTCATTAATAAATCATCTGTTACAATGATTATTATAGTGATTATATTGGTGTGACGTTCTCATAAAGTACATTTGTACACTCAAAACAATATGTCTGTTGGTTAAACAGAAAATATGTTTATATCGTATGTATTTCTGTTTTATTTTTGTAGGCACAAGGAGAGTACCTTAAGGATGCACAGTAGAATGTCCAGGAAATGGAAAAAGTAGAAAAAAAAATGTTCGAGAAGCGAATTTTTCGAATTTTTGGATAATATAAATTTTTAGATACAAATTGTACAATAATATTGAACATATTATGTGAACAATATTTATAAAGTATAAACCACTGCCGGTACAGCTGTGAGTGCGGCAAATTGAAGTTTTTTCAATCACACACAATTTACAATGTATGTGTTGTTTCTAATCAGAGGAGTCAGAATTAAATAATATATGAACAATTTAGACCTGCTAACTTATCTCAATGAACTTTGCATATGTTGTAGAGGAGATAGATTTAACCGATTTATTTCGCTGCACAATCTCATGTTTATCGGTTATTAAGGTTTTAATTGTTTGTTACAATTGTCTACAAAAACATTGATTTGCAAATATTGTTAATAAAAATCCTATATTTGTGTACTAATTTAATAAATATCTGTTATTCTATCAAGTATATATAAACAAAAGCCGATCCATCATGGTTATTCAGTTACCAAACTGAGACTGAGTATTGAACACATAACAAAACTTGAATAAAATAGCGAATACTTTTTAAAGTCAGGGTTAAATTTAAAAATTTTTTTTTTTTTTTTCAAAACAACCCTCTTTTCTTGGGCATTGGTGCCATTTCATTGCCATTGGTCTAATCAATTCATTGACATTAGAATGGTAATAATGATTGCCAATGCCAATGAAAAATTTCCAATTATGTTGTATCAAATAAAAGCTTTTTTGAAGGCACATCCACTGGTATATAAAACATACGGAGGTTAAGTGAATATTTTTGGTAAAAATTTGATAGGAAGATAGAGTAAGTAAGTATTGGTGGTATAATTAATTAAAATTAAAACTATGCATATATAAATTTTTTAAACAAATAAAAACTTTAATTTTTTTACGATTTTTTGTTTCTTTAACAAAAAATTCATACCGACTATTGAAACATCACATGCCGACTATTGGCAAATGTATGCCGACTACTGGAAAATACGATGGTTTTTATAATAAACATAAATTAGTCAAATTTAATAAATACTTTGTTAAAAACAGTTAACTTCATCTAAAACAATAAACCTAATTAAAGTGGAATATCTAGTGTTTACCCCAATAGCAAATTCATTTTAATTCCGTTAAAAAAAGAAAACTTTAAAGTGCCGACTATTGGGTAAATTGTCCTTCGGGTAACCAGCAAATCACTTTTGTTACGCCAGTCGACCTACATGCCCTACAAAAGTGTACCTGTGGATATTTTTTAAATTTGTATCTTTATTCTCTTAAATGTATTTAAAGTTTAAATCTCAATTTTTTTAGATTTTGCTGGGGAAAATTTTTTAGAATTTGAAATTGGAGATTTGAAAAATATCTTAAAACTATTCTCCTTTTTTGACGTCACTTTAGGACAGGTTAACGACATCCTAAAAAATATATATTTTATTTCTCACAATTAACGATTCTATTGAATAGAAAAATTATGTTGCAGTAATCAATTTAAAATACGTTTAGGATGTGCACTCGAATTTCTTAGTCAAGTGGGATTTGGCACATTAGTGGCCTGGAACATTTTTTAGTAATGGGCTAGTTCTTGATCGATTTGTATACCTTTTTGAAAACATAATTGTATCTATATTAGCAATAATTTTGAAATATTTTTTTGATAAAGTGCTCTAAAAAAATCTTCTGTAGCCAAGACTTCAACATTTATTGCGTCGTTATGCCGTTATGCTATTTTTCATAAATTTCAGACATGATTTTAATTTATCATCCCACTTTTAAGCCTTTAAACGTGAGACTGGACTGCTAACAGAAAATGCGTGTCATCTTTTTTTTTGTTATTCTCTACAACATATCCAAAGTTCATTAAAATTCGCGGGTTCGGGTCAAGAGTTGTAAGTTCACTAAAAAACAGTGCAAAAAAACTGTTAAATCAAGTAGTAATCCTTTCATTGTCTAACTTAATAAACTAGTGTTTTAACTGAAATTTGTGTCAAAAATTAGTTAATAAGTTTATATTTGATGTGGTCTCTTCAACAGTGTGGCACTGTTTACTGCAGTAATAATGACTAATTATTGTATGTTGTACGTTTATCTTCCATTAGAGTTTTTTTTTTACAAACAACAAGAAGTATGTATTAAAATGATACAAAATAGTCCTAGGATTCTGGCTCTATCTCTATATAACGCTCACTCATACATATGCACATCAACATTTGAGTGTGTGTGTGTGTGTGTGTGTGTGTGTGTGTGAAGCTATCCAAAGCACAGCTGAGAAGGATTGAAACAACTGTCAGCCAGCCAGCCAGCAGCATCCATGTTCGAATTTAAAAATACCAGTAGCAAACATTTAACGAATTTCATAGACGACGGTTGTGTGCAGTGTTGTAAGCTTTTGAAATATTTGGATAAAGAAAAAAAAAACATCTAGAAAATCCTCTTTTATGTGGAAAATATTAAATATTTATATAAAAAAGAAATGAAATGAAATATTCATTAAATTTATTTCGTGCTAACTAAAAAACAAGGAATAAAGAAATTATATTCAAAAGAATACCAAATAACAAAAATACCACAATTCAAGAATAAAAAAGGTGAAAATTGTGTGAAAAAAGTGTATACATATATATATATATATATAGTTTAGGAAAAACCCTGTAACGCGCAGGGAATCTTTTAAAGAAAAACAAGATAAATATTTTAAATTCAATATAATTTCGTATACATTTAATCCTTTTTTTTAATTAATATACAAGGTTTTTGCGTATTTTTCTTTTGTTAAATAATTAAAAATTAAGGCGTGGTAATTTATGCAACCTTTTATCCTCACTATTGTCCTCTGAAATAAAATAAGTCTAAATTTCGTTAAATACAACAAAAAAAAAAGAAAATAAGAGGAAAAAAGTAGTGGGGAAGGGGAAAAAAAAGTTCAAAACTCCTTAATATAACTTTTACTTACGTGCGTGTATATACATATATGTATTAGTGTGTCTGTGTGTGTGTAAGTTCGTAAAACCCGAATTTAATAGGTGGAGTATGGGGTTCGTTCAGTCAGACATTTGACTTGGATTTCGTTTAATTTTGAAACTATTTGACAGTTCAGATTATAAACAAATAGATGCTGTTATAATACTTACGCTCTTCGATTATTCTTCTCAGTCTCTCTCTCTCTCTATCCCTCTGTGTCTCTTTTGTGAATATACAAGTGTTTGACACCTACACAATTACAACTTCGAAGTAAATGGAAGAACAGTTTAAAGTGAAAGATACTGACGCAAATGATGGAAATTCCGGAACAAAAACTAACGTGTTTACATTAAATTGTATTTATATGAATCTTTGAAATTAATTATATCAATGAAACATATTACCGTTACGACCAATCGTCATACACATATTAGGATTTACATAATTTGCGAAAGTGACAAATTGATTTTTTTGTTTGAAATTCATTAAATCAAAATGTATAAAATATGTATAATTAATATTATATGAAAAATTTGATTTAAACGTAGATACATCATTCGTTATTTCGTCGTTTCATATCGATCTGATGTATGTATGGATGCCTCTGCCACTAACGCCATCATCATCATCGTCCAGCTGCTTGTTATTATTTTTGTAACCGAATTCCAAAAGGATGGCAAAAAAAGGAAAAACAAAGCAACACAAATATATCGTTGCATTTGTTAACGACGTGCAGTTGAGAGTAGAGTAAAGGAAAAGTTAAGCAGCAACATCAAGAATTACGATGTCAGTGCACAGCATACTTTAAGGCGTTACACAAGATTATTTTACCTAGATATTTTTAGGCGAAAGTGAAAAGTTTTTCTGTGTTTTCTTTGTTATACATTTTCAAACCTTATAAAATCTGAAATTTTTAAATGCACTTAAGCCAAAACAAATTCATATTGAAGATAAAATCTCTTAAAGATTTGTTTTAAAAATAAAAATAGTCAACTACGTCAGCAAAATAGTGGGTGTGCCATTTCAATCAAATCGAATGTTTTCAAAGCAAATTATTATTTTACTTTAAAAAAAAAAATTTAACTAAAAAATTTAAATATTATTAAAAATTTTAGTATGATAACAAATTCGGTCTAAATAAACAAAAGTTTTACTTAAAATAAAAAAAGAATTTAAATCGAAAGTAAAACATATTAACCACATACATACGAATAAAATACGTGTCGAAGATTAGAAGTTTAAAGAGAGAGAGAGAGGGAGAAACAGAGAGAGAGAGAGAGTATATTCGAATCGATAAAGAAACAGGGAACTGAAAAGGAAAATGAAACAAGAAAAACTAAAAAAAAAAAATAAGATACAAGTCCACTTTCGTATAATTTCGAAAAACAAGTGTATAAACACTGACATTTTCAGCACGTTTGAAAATAAACAAGAAAATTGTCAACATCATCACTATTACATATTTTTGACAACCTAGTAAAAATTGGTAACTAGAGTATTTGGAGCACATTATCTCAAATCTTCGTCTCTCCACCTTCACCATCAAATAAGTACTAACACATACACACTTTCATATATGTATGTATGTATATACGACTTACAACAAAATAATATAATATTAAAAATAAAACGTAAACATTTCTAGTTAAAAGTTGACATATTAAGGTGAATATTAAATTAAAAGGTTAATTCCTTTGAGTCCACGAAAGGACAAGACGATATTTATATTTGTGAAAAAAAAAACAAACGCCTTGTTACATTACAACCATAATAAAATTTTACATAAATTTCTAAAACGTCAAGACATCAAACTTTACTAACACCATCATGGGTAACAAGGAAAGTGTTGATGCTGCTGCCAAATTGAATGCTGAAAACTGGGGTCATGAGGTATGTACAGATTGTGTGATGTTTGCCCATCATCAAATATTCAATTGAATGGACAGTGTCCATTGGACATACATTTTTATAATATGTTTTTAATAATAAATTGGTACCTGTGTATGCACTCAGCAAATTATGTTGGTAGAAACAACTGCAAATGACAGTTCAAATAACTGCATTTGCAGTTTACAAAGGTGTACACCACATTTCAAATTAAAGCAATTGCAATATGTAGTTAAAAACAATTGCAAATGCAGTCAAAACAACATTACCAGCATTTAAAAAAACAAATTTTTGTAAATACTCTTAACTTGACTCTAATTTTAATAGGAATGTGCGATTAACCAATTAATCGAACTTTCTTCTAATTAATCACAATCACGATCAATCAATTAATCGTTTGATTTACAATTCCAATTAATCGCAAACTTGATAAATCGTATAAGGAGTAATTATGATTATTTAAAATCATTATAATTTGATTAACCATGATTTTGATTAATCAAATTTATGAATTAATGAATAATTTCTTAGTTTTTTTCTATTGGTGATGATTTCTTTCCTCAATTAAATACAAACAATTTTTAAAATATGGAGTTAATAACGGCCATTGGTAAAACACGTCTAACCAGTGGTCAATCAAAGCTGACCATTGTATAATTGTCTTTATTTAGAGCAACGCCACAAAACAAATATAAATTTAGTGGATTTTTTTTTATTTTTACGAGTGTATGAAACTTTTAAAAAATGAAACGAATGTTTTAATTAATTTTTAAGAAATCATTCTATAAATTAATGAATAGGTCTGAAAGACAAGTTAATGTCAAACTATTTATTTTATGCAGAAATTGAATAGGCTGGTATTACTCGATGGCAGATGATGTGCGTTGTGGAAGTTATGGGCGTTGTGGTGTAATGTTATACTGTTACACAGATGTTCCCTTGTTCGATTCCTAGTGACAACAACATAAATTTAGAAAAATAATATGTATCAGTTTTGTATCACTCATATGTATTGCAGCGCCCACCTTCGGTGTTCCCATAGCACTTAACCCCACCGAAGTTAAATAATGAATCAGGGCTATGAACCAAAAAGTTCGACAACTCTCCATCAGGAGACCAACACCTGTTCTAAGACTTATCATATCGTGCAATTACAGTGTTGCCATATTTGAATATCTTCATCTTTCAAATTTTAAACTATTTGATTGCTGCAACCTAACGATTTAGTTGGTACAGTTGAAATAGTTCATTCTGTGCAAAAGTTACAACAAAATAATAATTGAGAATGATGCATTACTGAGTGTCTGTTCCGTCAAGAATCTCCGTTCTCTCTCTGTATCATTTTCAATTCAATATTTCTCATTTTGTCTAGAAATTCAACAACAACTTTTATAATACTATTCAGTGATCACAACGTTTTTAAGATTTGGTTATCTAGAATGAATGTAAAACTTTGTGGGGGCGGATGGGGAAAAAACTATGTATGTCGATGCCACAGATTAGCATCATAGCCATCGCCAGACAAATCTTTTAAGAGCCTCAAAGTTTTGGCAACAGTCATAGGGGGGAAAAAAGACACACATGATAGCCTTTTTATGTTCTTCTCTTATTTTATTTTTAAGAGCAAGTGCGGGTTTTATGGTATGTCGGGTAATGCGGTTACCTGTTTCTTTCAAAAACTAATGATTAGTAAGCCAATCTGTCTATATGTACACCAACTAGCTTGTACCGAATTTGTAATTTAGAGGAATATCGTTTAGGGCAGGGCTAGATAAGAGATGTAAAAATATTTTTGGAAAGGAATCGAAGATAAATTCTATTTGTTCTTTTCAAATAAAATGTTCAAACAGTGTGAAATATTTTTTTTCTAAATTGTTTGTTCTTAAAGTACATACAAAATATATGTTTTACTCTTTTGTTTCGAAGTCTCCACAGCGAATTCTTTGGGAGAAGTATATGTTTAGAAATTTTGGGTGATTTTGAGCCTTAAACTCACTGCCCGATGAAAAAAGTTCCGATAATGTCACAGTATATCTTGAAATATGAAATTTGTATAGTGTATAGTTGATCCAAAATATGGCATACATACATCTCATGTGATCCCATGGGATCTCACCTGAAGAATCAAAGAATTTGGCGGGTGGTACAGGCAAAGCACATGCTTTGCAAACAAAATAGTGTTAACATAATACAATATTAGTTGTACCTTTGTTTGGTAATTTTTGACACGGTATATTTTATAAAAATAGCTGTACTATTTTTTTTGGTACGGTTGGAAACTTCTACACAGGGAGAATTCTTGGACGAGTTTTATGAAATTCGTTCACTAAACTAATGAAGTTTTCTTCAAAATGTTAATGAAAAATTTCATAAACTTCATATAAAAGCTTCATAGTTTTAATTAAATTTTTTTTTAAGAAACTTTTTCATTAGGCGTATGAAATTTTTAATAAATATTATGAAATTTTTCATTAAATTTAATGAAAAACTGCATTGATTTAATTGATTTTAATGAAAAGTTTCAATGGACGAGTTCCAGTGACAATTCATAGATCTATTGCAAAAATTCATTGATATCATGCAGATTATTCTCTCAGTGTACCTAGGTAGAAGCGATTTTAATTTTACGTCATATACAATTATATGTAAAAGTAATAGATTTTTTCTTGTTTCTAGCATATATGTTTCTATTTAATTATCAGAAAAAGCTAATTAACTTTTTTGCTTTTGTATGTTGTGTTCACTTTTTTACGGTTTTCTGAATTTAAAAGATTTTTTTAGTCATAAATATTAATAATCTATCAAATATATATCAAATATATATATAAAAGTGATAGAATTTGATTGATTTTATTGTATCATATATACCTACATATTATTATGCATTCACGTTTATATGATCTCATATTAAAGCTATATCAAGTATATATGATGAGATAAAATATATCAACTTATATTTAACATAAGATGTAATGGTATATGATGATATATGACAGTATATTAGAAATTTTCGTAAAAATAAGTATGATATGTAAATATATATCGTTATGGCCATATATATAATTATATATAACCATATCAAGCTATATATCTCCATATATAAACTTAGTTGGGTGTTTAGACGAAAATTTTATACGATCGAATTTCGTTCCGTCTTTTTTTTTTGCATTAACAAGAGAGAAAGAAAAAATATTTTTCGTTAAAAATTAGATTTTTAAGCGAAATTCCTCCAAAGAAACTACATTCACCATATTTCCACTTGGGTGGCCTTACAAATGGGTTCCTTGTGGCTTGGATAAAGTATAACCACTTAAACGAATCATATTAATGAGCAGAATAAAATTTTAGATTTTTAAGCGAAATTTCTCCAAAGAAACTACATTCACCATATTTCCACTTGGGGGGCTTGACCAATGGGTTCATTGTGGCTTGGTTAAAGTAATACCACTTAAACGAATCATATCAATGAGCAGAATAAAAAAAAAAATAACCAACAATTCTCTAAGAGATTTTTTAGCTTCCTACCAGCGCACTATGGGGATTTATTAGAAATTGGTGGCCAAAAGTAATTTTTTTTATTAAATTCTACGTTACTTTTTGAGGACATAAGGTATTACAATATTACCGTACTTAAAAATGCTATTGTAAAATAAAATAAACACAAATAAAACATTTGAAACTCTGATTTGCATATTTTTTAATTATTTAATAGAATTTTTTTTTTTAATTTAAAAAATTTTGGACACAACTTTTTTTGCATATATTTCTATAATCCCATACTTTTTCACAATATACAGGAACTGCCTGTAGGTAAGATGTATTTGACCGCTAAACCATGCGGCTCTATAGGGAAATTAAATTTTAATTTAAAAAATTTTAAATTTGTAAGTTTTTATTTTATTTATTTATAACACTATGCAACAAAATGGGGGTAATGATCTTGGCCGTCGATTATTCATATATAATAAAAATCTATTATGTTAAAATAGCAAAACCTCCAAAGGGTTTTGGACTGTGTGGGTACCGGCAACTTTTTTTTGGCCAACACTGCATATTATAAGACGCTAGAAACAGTATAAGAGTTCTTCTGAGTTTAATTCTGTATTCCGATATCCAAAATAAAAGTTAATAAGAACTTTTTTGTTGCGAAACCCAAACTCCGTCGTCCCGGAAGTAGCACACCTCTTTCCAGCTAGCTCACGCACGTCAGAGGAGACACGACCCGCTATTTCCGGCATATGGCCGAACAAAAACAAAACTAAACACAATACTACACTCAATCTAAACTTAAACTTAATAAAAAAAAAAAAACTAACAAAACCCTACAATTCTCTAAACAGACCCTCACTACACCCTTTTATGTGTCTTTTGAGATCTTTTTCAAAATATACCAAAAAAGGCCACTATAACGGGCGATTTGAGGGCTAAAATGTTCTGCGAATATGTTAAGGCTGATTTTACTGAAGATTTTACTGAAGACGAAAAATTTATTCAGAGATGGTAAATCGTGAAAATATTCAATTGAATTGTTTTTCAGTTTTAGCAGAATGTAAAACGTTGAATGCTATGTAGACTATGTGAAAAAACTTCATGTGTCGTAGAGAATCACGCGTGACTTATCCTTATCGTGAGTGATAAATACATATGGGTAAAAATACATTTCTGCTGATGTTTATATGTAGATTGACTAAATTCGTTAGCATTGTTTCATCCAGATACATTTTTATAATCAATACATTCCGTTTTGAATTCATTAAAAGAAGCCATAATCATGACCGATCATGTCAATGTTTTAAAACAGAACATAATAACATCACATAACCTTGCCAAATTTCGGGCCGATATCTCATCATTTAGGGTTTTGGCCAGAGAAACCAAACAAATTTTTCATAGTGCAGCGATTGCAGCTTTTTTTTTAATAAAAGCTTGTGAAAAATGTTCGTGGTGTAACTTAAGTCAAGCATTGAGATGTTTTTTTTTTTTTTATTTTAAACTTGTTTTACGTTCATCTTTTTTTATGATTGAATTATGATTGAATAATAAAACTTATAAATTCCATAAAAAATATATTAAATAAAAAAAATGTGAAAAATTAAAATGTCATAATATTCGTTAAAGTGGACCTTTGACATATTTTCTTTTCCAAGTTTTAGTTTTTTTTTAATTGTTTACGTATTAATTGTTTTTGACCCTAGCCACGTGTTTGACTACTAAAAAGACAGGCATGGAGCAAAGTTGACGATTAATAAGTTTTTTGTTAAAGCTCTGCCTATTCTTGAGGCTCTAGCTTTTCTAAAACTTCGGGTTCTGATAGGATCTTTAGCCAGATCGAAATACTAGTATCAACCTAGCTAATATGTTTGATGTGGTTTATTTTTGTAAATATACGGAGGTTGGAAGCTCGTTATAAATTGGAATAACTTTAAAATAATCTCAATGTAAATAAAAACAAAAAACTAATAAAACTGTAAAAATGTCGTTTGTTTACCGCAATTAAATCTTTTAGGTCCCCTTTGGAATTTGTGGACTAGGGTAATAGCTTTTGTTTTGTATATTTTTTATCTATGGGAAATACTATATTAATAATAAAATAGCATTTTCAGGCCATTTTGATACAAACCTCTCATGCATATAGTGCATTTTCTTAAAATGCATTTTTTCAACTTCTTTAAAATTATAATTATAAATAACTACAAAATTGCTGCATAGGATTTCGAAAAAATACTTTTTACTTAATATGCTCGTTGTTCTGCATTTTATTTCCCCCAAATCACGAGATAACGCTTTAATATATTTTTTATTCAAATACGAGAAACCCGCATTGTGTATTTAAATATTCGGTACTCATCGTTAGAATCTAACACATATTGGTTTTTAGTTTATTTTACAAAAAATTTGTTCCAAACTTCATAAATGCTTATGCGGGAACTCTTCTTAATTCTTTCATTAACGGATTTGTTTGTTGATATATTTCAGTTTTGACTTCAGATTCTTTTTAGGGGTCCTTAAAAAAGAAAGAAAAAGGTTTATATATATGCCTCCTCCAACCCGCCAAAACCGATCTCGAATTGTTGGTCCTTTTTTGCCACTGAAACATTCGCATTGTTTTTTTTTTGTTATGGTCATTAGATGAAGCTAAGACCCAAATTTTAAACTTATAGCTTTGTTAGTTTAGGAGATACATTAAACGCCCATTTTTTCGGAGATAAAGGCTGATTAAAAAATCTGACTTTGTGAACAAATACCGCGATTATATTGACCAGATTTTAATGACCCATATTCTATTAAATAATAATATAGTTTTTTGGTTGGTTGATATATATATATACCTGATCAAGACCATGAGCTTGTTGTTGGTGCTGGATTAGAACAAACTTTCAAAGGTGTAATTTTGAACAAAATTTAATCTTTCCAAATCTAGTCTATCCAACTCTGCCCAATCACAAATTTAGGGGACAAAAAGCAGGGAAAAATATATTATATATTTTTTTTTTTTTGTAAAGGAGCATATCTGAAATATTAGAAATCAAAATTTTTTGGACCCAAAGTTAAAATACTCCAGAAAAGAGAAGTTTTACAATTAATATTGACTCTGCTTTGAAGACAACGTTACCACAAATTAGGTGGAAAAATGCTTTCAGAAAAGTAAAAAAAAGAATGTAAATTAAAGCGCTATCGGGATTCTCTCATAGGAGAGTTCCCTTGTGAACATCAACCGAATTTAACTTTCATTAAACCATAAGCATTGCTTAAGATGCAGTTAATAAGAATCATAAAAGAGAACTTCCACCCTATGACAAGCCCATATGCAATTTTTTGGTTCCGATCCAAATTTTCGTAACATCCAAATCCAAATCATTGCAATGCATTGATTCTTTACCTATTCTTTTAATGTTTTTTTTTGCTGGGTTGTATTATGTTTCTTTATATTTTTTTTATAAAAAATAGGGCTGGGATTGGTAAAATTTGATATTTATAAAAAAAAACATCAAAAGTTATTACCCTAATGTTTGCCTTTTGAGTTGTTTTAAAAATTGTTATAAAACTTTTTTATATTAGTTGCTCATATATTATTAGTTACTCATAAAACCCGTGCAAATAGTTGAAAGTTCAACTACGATAACAGAAAATAGTACCTGATTTTGCGTCAGCAGAACTTCTAATGATGTTGAGAATCTCAGTCTGCTAAATTTATGTGACCTAAATTTTAGAAGAACTTAATTTAAGTTGACAGTTTAACTGAAAATTGCTGCTAAAAATGTCTTTCCGTATTTAAGCAGAGGCAAGTCCGTATATATTACCGGGAGTATAGGTAGGTAATAAAGACTACTTGTTATGTTCGAAGTAAAGATTTTTGGTCCATTTTGCTCTATCTCGCTTAGTTTCCGAGATGTAGCCTATTTTATGGTTATCAAATAAAAAATTTGAGAAAATGACACCATCTACAAGTAAGACTGATAGCGGAGACACAAAAAAAACTAATGGTTTGAAAACAATTGTGGTTTATTTTAAATAACTGGCAAATTTTGTAAATTTGAAAATCACTAAAGTTTAGGTCGAAATATTATTTAAAATACAGCTGAAATTTATTCTTGAGGTTAAATGAGGTAACTAATAACTTTAGCTAAATAACTCATTTAAATAATAAGAACAGAAAAAATAAGCTCAACTGAATTGGAACACGTTTAACAGACTTTTTTTTCCGAGTGTACAGCAAAAAAGTGCCCAAAGAGTTAGTATATTAGCTGATGTATTTGGATTTGGAATATTCCACTTAGTTTTGCTTACATTATATTAAACTGATAAATTTACTACAAAATATGGCCCAAACATTATTAGGTTTTTGTGTTGTCTGATATTTAAAAAAGATCAAGTGTATCTTGTTTTCCCCTGACTGTGCACTACAATTAACATTTACAAGGTATAAAGATGCTGGTCTATGTTGTTCAAGATGACAATGTTGCTGCTCATTTACCAGACGTCTTACTGCACTACAATCTATGAGATTTTAAGATTTCAGTTGATCGTAGCAAGTGTGCCCAGCTAATGTAAACGGCGTGTGCAGTGTAAAAGATTTTTATTTTTTTATTATTTTTTTTTAGAAAACCAAAACATTTAGTTTTCCGTTTTATGCGGAAATCTCAAAACAAAAAAAAAAAAAAAAAAAAAAAACAAGTTCACAGTGTTTAAAAATAGACGAAAACTTCAAAATTATGTTTTTAGATCATTTTTGACTGATTCGTGTATAACGGAATAAATTGCTGCCTGCCGTAATGTCTCAATTGAAGCATAAATAATAATAAAAAAAAAAAATATTTTTAAGGCAACATGCGTTTTTATTATTTTTTTGCTATTTAAATAAAATCAACAAAAAATTTCGAGTGAATATTTTTAATTATTATAAATTAGCCGAACAATAAGCACGAAAGTTTCATGCGGTGTTTTTAAAGAAAATATTGTTATTTCGTATAAGAAAAAAAAAAAAATTGAAATTGAAAATTAATAGAAAACTTTGCAACAGCTTTTGGATATTTACTCAAATGTTTTAAAGAAAATAGTGAGTGATTGAATGAATGAGCATGAATGCAGTTGAGTGCAGTGATATAAACCTACCAAACCCACCTATTTTCAACCTACATAAAAGAAAGATAAAATGTAAATAAGTACAGTAACACACTGATATAACAAACACTGTTACATTTTAAAAGATAAGTGAAAAATATAAAGGGTCCGCCAAATAACTTTTTTTTTTTTGAACTCCTGAACCAATTGGACTTTGTATGGCGTCATACCAAGGTCTTTATGCAAAATTCGTCTCAATGATGTCTCCGAAATGTTCAATTGTTGAGAACGACGGTGAATTGATGTTGATGGCGCTTCACGCACACTTTCTGCCACAGAAGCAATATTTTCGGGTGTACGCACTGTTTTTGGCTTTTCACGCTTTGGTTTATCGTTATCACTTTTTTCACAAGATAACGAACATAAGGACCATATTCGTTCAGCGGAAGGATAAAACTAATTATCTGTCAAATCAGACATGAGCTAAGTGTTACCATTCACGAAATAAGCACTAGTTGAAAAAAAAGTTAGATGGCGGACCCTTTATCAATATCACATTCAATAATTTTACCTAAAAATTATAAAAAGTAACAATAAGGGTATTCACAAGATGTACTAAGTGTTGTATGTATGTGTATGTTTTTTAATTTGACAAAGATTTTAGGGTTTTTTGGGTTTTCATTTCACACTGTTAGCACACTTGAACATAAACAATTAAAAAAACATGATTTTCGAATAACGAATAATTCGAATAAATGTTGACGATTAATCGAAAAAAAACGAATAATTTAAAAAAATACTTCTTTTTTGTGACAATTTTGTATGTATTGTTGATCTTTTAAAATTGCATTTAATTTTGAATTGACAGGTTTGAGATCATAATTAAAATGTTACTATTATAAATAGAAAATACTAATTGTTAATAAAAGTAAGAGAAAGATGACAAAAATCTTGTGAAGATCAGCTCTAGACGGCTTGCCGCACTTTCGACCTAAACCACTAGGTCATCATCAGCCTCATTCTAATCCAACAGCTTTAAGAATTAAAGCTGTTGGCCAAACTTGGAAGAAAATGGGAAAAAAAAAACTTTTATTGTTCGGGTAATCAATTAACATCACGTTTTTTCTGTGGTTGGTTGATATACATATATACCTGATCGAACCATGAGTTTCTTACGGAGTGGACTGAGGCTGATGTTCGAAAGTGTTTAGTTCGAAAGTGCGGCTCTACCTCTAGCGCTGATCCTCACATGATATCTTTTCATCTTTCTCTTACATTTATTAAAAATTATACAATTCAAAATGAAAAATACTTTTTTAATAAAACGAATTTTGGAAAAAATTTTATAAAAAATGATAATAGACAAAATAAAATCAAAACTCTTTTGAAGAAATAACTGAAATTTTAAAACTTTTATTAATCGCTTTCCAAGATATGGACTCTTTGGTTACAGATATGTATATGATTTGACTCTCAAAACCGACAATTTTAAGAAATTGATAGGTAAAGTGATATCGTTAAACTATAGCGTGATTTTTATTTTATGATGTTGCTATATTACAACGATAGCACGTTAGCACTTAAGCTGTGAATTTCAGTTATGTAATTTTTACGGTAATTAAAATAAGCAAAAGCGTTACTACAGTCTAAAATTATTGCATTCGAGAATTGGCATTGTTGTGGTATTCAAATTCCAAAATTTTAGGCTTATGACTTTAAAACAAACAGCTTAATTTTTAAGTTTGTATTTTTTTGATTAATAAATATTTAATACAAATTTACAAAGCTTTCAGATTTTAAAGATGTTTTGAATAAAATTTCTAACTTTTTCTGGAATGTCTTAAGGCTTTTACTGCATCTTTGGTGCCCTTTTTTGTAGAAGCTACCCACTTTTTCTAAATTCTTCTTGTGTTATATTTTTTATAACACAAGAAATCGTTTGTCGATTGTTTTCGACACTGAAATTTATTGAACATTTTAACAAAAAATCCATTCTTTTATAAAGAAAATCTAATCATGCGATAGCCATAAAAGTAGGCACATAGTTTTGGATAGAAATGGCAAGTGTAAAAATAATGATAAGTAGTTAAAGGTATAACCCTAAAAGTATGTCACATTTATTTCTCACGCACTTCTTATTTATGTAAAACTATTTTTTATTCGTTCGATTAATCGAATAATTTTTAAACATTTATCGTTTGATTGTTCGATTCAAAATTGTTTGATCGTTTATTCGAACAAAGTGAAAACCCCTTGTAAAAATGTTGTATCGTACACTCGCAAGAACTTTCCCATACAAAATCAACAGTTATTTAAAAGTTTAATCGGTAAAGTTGTTTCAATGGAATATACAGTTAAATTACCAAAGAAATATATTTTTTAACGTTCTGCCTGTTATTCAACAAAAAAAAGAAATAAACAATAAAACTGACTTTCCGTAATAGTTAAAATATTCAGTTAAAATTTTCAATTCAAAACAAAAAGTTGTTATATTATATTGAGTATTGAAATAAACGAAAACAATCTATTGTTTTTATGGATTTTGTCAATTAATTTTTCAACAGTTAAAAATAAACTAAAAAATACAATTGTTTTAAACGAAAAGTAAGCATTCCTGTTTTAACTGATTTTCAGTTAATTTAATGTGTATATTCAGTAGTCTTTACGGAAAAAATATTGTGAGTGTACTATCTTCTATTGTTGTATATTTTAAAATAAAATTTTACCATCTATATTTTCGACGGGACTATACAACACATAAAACATTTAGTACACCCCTTGCGAGCTGCCTTAATAAAAAAAAAATAATTGATGAAACATTTTACCGGCCAACTAAAATCCAGAAAATAGCGTTGGTGTCTATCCAAAATTGACACATACAACATGTGAAACAATAGAAATTTGATGTTCGTCGCGTTCGCCTTTTCTCTAGTTTGGTTGAAACCTGATACATTTTTATAAGATATACTTAAAAAAAGCTGTGCATGGGCAAGTCAAATGTGAATTAAATACACTTTTATTAAAAATAATGTTTAGACAAAAAAAAAGAAACAAACATTTACAATTTTTTGAAAACTTTTAAACAGTTTCAAAATTTTTTGACATTTCACTGTTCAGTGGACCAACTTTAATTGTAGGATTTAATAATATATTTAAAATTTGTTTAAGAACAACAAATATTGGTAATGTTAAGTTCCAGTATATCCTTAAATAAATCAGACCTCGGCGGCTGGAATTATATTTTGCAATTGTTCACTTGTAAATCTATATTTTGATAAGTCTGTGTATTCAATTACAGGATTACAATTACATCCAATTACATGTCATTATAATTCGCCTGTAATTAAATACACAAATGTTCTTGTTATGCTCCATGTCTGTAAACGTAAAAAAATAAAATTTTCCAAGGAAGTGTCTAAGCTGACATGTGTGGAGCGTAGGTCTGAATTAATGATATATAAAAATCACACAAGTGAATAATTACAAAATGTAATTGGCATCTACCAGGTGTGAAATAAATTTGTGTTTTATATATTAATACTACACTCTTAAAATAAAGCCCGTACAAATAGTATAAAATTCGGCTACGACAACAGAAATTAGTACCCGAATTTGCGCCAGCTGAATTTTCAATGATGTTGAGAATCACAGTCTGCTAAATTTATTTGACCTTAATTTTGGAAGAACTAAATTTCAGTTGACAGTTGTAGCAGTCCCGATCCCTAAATCCCTGGATTTTTCGGGATTTCGAGATTATTGTATTTGTTTATGTTGGATTTTGTATTTGTTTATACAACCAAATCCTTCAATTGGCAAGAAATTCGATTGTCAGCACAAATATGTTTTCTCTGTGCACTTTTCGTAGAAGAATTTTGGTAATTTTGAGGGTAAAAATCTTTTAAAAATAATAATAATAATATGTGGGCGCTGTGGTGTAATGGTTAGCGCGTTGGACTGTTACACAGATGGTCCCAGGTTCGATTCCCGGTGACGGCAACATCAATTTAGAAAAATAATATGCATGAGTTTTCTATCCCTCATATGTATCGCAGCTCCCACTTTCCATAGCACTTAACCCCACCGAAGTAAAATAATGAATCAGGGCTACACTCACAATATTTTTTCCGTAAAGACTACTGAATATACACATTAAATTAACTGAAAATCAGTTAAAAACAGGACTACTTACTTTTCGTTTACAACAATTGTATTTTTTAGTTTATTTTTAACTGTTGAAAAATTAATTGACAAAATCCATAAAAACAATAGACTGTGTTCGTTTATTTCAATGCTCAATATAATATAACAACTTTTTGTTTTAAAAAGAAAATTTTAACTGAATATTTGAACTATTACGGAAAGTCCGTTTTTTTGTTTATCTTGTTTATTGAATAACAAACAGAACGTTAAAAAATATATTTCTTTGGTAATTTAACTGTATATTACATTGAAACAACTTTACCGATTAAACTTTTAAATAACTGTTGATTTTTTATGGAAAAATTCTTGTGAGTGTATGAATCAAAGTGGCGAGCAACAACTGTTCGAAGACTTATCATCTCGCGCAAGTACAGTGTTGCCATGTTTGAAACCCTCCATCTTTCCCCACCTTTCATGTCTCCACTATCCACTTTTCAAAGAAAGCAACACATTAATAAATAGGAAAAATTTCCTGAGTGTTGCAATACCGCTAAAATAATGTTATCGATTGAAAACCCCTTCAACTAACTTTCGTTATACCTAAAATACCGTTACCGAAATAGTTGAAATTCCGTTATCCGTAAAACACCGTTACCGATATAACAAAAATATCAATATCCTTAAAATACCGTTACCGAAATAACCAAAATAACGTTATCGCTAAAATACCGTTACCGAAATAATTGAAATAGCTTTATCCATAAAATACCGTTACCGAAATAATCTGACAAAATCAGAAAAAATAAAAGCTTGATCATAAACTAACTAGTCATTAAAATTCGGACATAATGGGGCCAAAATTATCGATGTGCATTGACATTACCTGAATAACTTAAATAACGTTATCCTTTAAATACCGTTAGCGAAATAACTAAAAAAAATTCCGTTACCGCCAAAATACCGATACCGAAATAAATAAAATACCCTTAACGCTAAAAGCCCGTTACCGAAATAACTGAAATATCGTTACCCCTAAAATACCTTTACCGAAATAAACGAAAATAGCGTTTCCCTTACCGATACCCGTATCGAATCGATTACCATCCATGGTTTAAAGTAAACATAGTAAAACTTCTGATACAATTTTCGCTAGTCACTTAATTTACTTAAGATTTTTTCAATTCAACAAAACGTCGAGTGCCAGCGAAAATCTTCTGGCGTGACGTACACTGAGAGAATTATCTGCATGATATTAATGCATTTTTGCATTGGCTCTATGAAGTGTCACTGGAATTCGGCCATTGAAACTCGTCATTAAATCAATACAGTTTCAATTAAAATTTTATGTAAAATTTCAATTTGTTTATTAAAAATTGATTAAAAATAGTTTCATAAAAATTATGAAGCTTTTTCATACAGTTTAAGAAATTGTTCATTCTCATTGTGAAGATAACTTCATTAGTTTAGTGAAAAATATCATTAAAACTCGTTCAAGAAAATTCTCTCTGTGTAGTTTTGCCTGCTCCGGTCTAAGGAATAATCAGATAATCTCGAATGAAAACTACTTGTGATACGAAAACGATAGTTTTTTTTTGTCCTTAAATGTACCTTCCCAAAAATAACGAACCACTAAATAATTCTCTATTTATATCGTGTATTTTTTTTTTCTAAATTTTATATAAAAAGACACAAATTTTTATCAATTTTACAATTAAAACATTGGGCATATCATGGATTGGACAAAAATATAGTTGTTGTTCAGAATCGTAAACATAAAAAAAAAAATACACTTAGAATACTATAAAATTTCACTTGAAAAAAGGACGACTAACATTTCAGTAAATTTAAAATCGACGATTAAGAGGTTTTTTGTTAAAGCTCTGCCTATTCTGGAGGCTCTAGCTTTTCTAAAACTTCGAGTTGTGATGGGATCTTTAGACAGATCGAAAGACTAGTATCAACCTAGCTAATATGTATGATTTGCTTTATTTTTGGAAATATACGGAGGTTGAATGCTTTATATTAATTAAAAATAGCATTAAAATAATCTCGATGTATATACAAAACAAAAAACTATTAAAACTGTAAAAAAAACTACTGGATAAAATGAATGTTAAATTATATTACAGTAATTTAATGTGTTTTTTTTTTTAATGAACTACAAGTTTAGTAAAAAATTAAATTTATTCTACAAATGATAGTATTTTCACTTAAAAATAAAGATACTGTATTACAACTCAAACCACTAAAAATATTTATAGAAGAAGTTTCCTGAGTGTATAAGAGTTTTCATGAAAAACTATAATTTATCTTAAATTTTAGCAAAAAAAAAAACAAATCCCGAAAAGCCCTAAAAAATCCCGAAAACCCCGGGGTTTAAGAAAGAAATTCCCGGTATTCGGTATTTCTCGTTTGGCATCCCTAATTGGCACGCGTTTAACAGTCCTATGGACTAACTTTTTTTATAAGTGTATGAGTAACTAATAAATAATATGTATAATAAAACTTCACACACGGCGAAACGGTTTCAATATTTTGCATTTTTGAATATACGAGAAACCAGTTTTTTCCAAATCTACAGTGTCAGTTGTTTTAAGAATGAGTTTAAATCTAGGGGCAGCCATTTTTAGAAAAATTTAGAAAATACATGCCTTATTACTATTGTTGTTGGCCAATTTTTGAAATAGTTTAAAATTTAGCTACTTGAATTTGGGCCAGTAAAATTTTCCATGAAGATGAGAATTATATTCTGCTAAATTTAGGTGACTTAAATTTAAGCTGAAAATGTTAAATACATTGACAATGCCAGGTAAATTTGCTAAAAAATCTGCTAAATCAACAGAATTTTAAGGTAATATTTATGCTAAAATTTCGCTTCAGATTCGAATTTCTGGATTCACCTATAATTATATAAATATAACTCAGAGACCAATCGAGATACCACCTTTAATTTTTCCACAAACATAGAGAAGGGTTCAATAATCAGTATAAATTTTTTAAAATGGATATGGGCAATTGAACTGAAGGCTTCAAAAAATTATCCTTGACCCTTGCATGACCTATGCATATTATTTTTAAGAGAACGCTTTAATCTAAAAAATGAGGTCAACATGAATTTTGTATCTTGTATAGTTTAAAAGTTATAGTCCATTTTGTATCGATACGTTAGTACATTTTTAAGATTTTTTTGCAATTTTCATGACGTCATATTTTAAAAACCCAAACGGGTCCGGAATTTGAAATTGATGTTTCGTCGATTTCATGTTGAGTATGGCAGTTATGAAGAATTTCATTGAAATTGGAGATGGTCGATCCGAAAATGCCATTTTTTTGATTAATTTTTTTTATTACTTTTTGTAAATTTTCAAAATGGTCTCCAAAGCAAAAAAAAAACCTCTATTTGGTAAGCAGTTGCTGCTTTTATATGCTTCCAAAATAGCGCTTAACCGCCATGCATACTATAAAGCAATTATGGAAGGCATTCTGTAGTGCTTTCCAAAATGCCTTCTTTGAAGCAATAAATAAATATGCATACAATGAAGCAGTGAAGAATGCATACAATGAAGCAGTGAAGAATGCATACAATTAAGCAATAAAGTATCAATAAATCAATTTCGTTTATTTAGTAAAAATCTCATTAACTGTATGAAAATTAAATTGTTTGTCAATTTTTTTTCACAAAAATTAATGATTTTTTTTTAATTCTTTCAAAGAACTTTCAAAGTTCTAATATGCAAGGAAAATTCGTTTAACTCATTAAAGGCACGTCATAGACACGTTAAACATTTTTTAACCAAATTTTGCAGAATTATGCAGTATTACTAAGATATTTTTTTGTTTGCCTTAAAGCGCATTTTAAAAGGTGCTTTAAAAAGAGGCGCTTGCAGGTAAAAAAAAACAAAATTTTCTTAACAAATCATTGCAGTGTTTTCTATTTGAAATCTTAACATTTAATTATGATCTTAAACCTGACAATTCAAAATGAAATTTTCATTAATTTTGTGAAGAAATATTTATTCAAAAATATATGAAAAATTAATTTTTTTTTTTAATTTTTTTAGAAAAATATTGTTGATTTTGTCCATCTTTTATAATTGCCATATGACAAACCTGACATTAAAATTTTAATAAAAACCAGCTTTAGTTATATTTTTTAGTTCTTATTTTAAAATATTAAAGATTTTTATAAAATATTTATAAAACTTGAATAATGTTCATTGCATTTAAAAAAAAATCTTAATAAAACTATGTTATAAAGAAGTGACTTTTTGTTTTATATTAAAAAGTAATTAAAATATTTTAATCATTTTATTTTTATAAAATAGAAATTACTAAATTGTTACTTAAGTTCATTTTTGTTTGAAATTTTATTTTCCGTACAAAAGTGGATTAGATAAATTTGATTATTAGTTTGGGTCTTACAATGTCCGAGTTTACCAATCGATTTCGCTTAAATTTGGATGTGCGGTCTTATAATATTTCTAGCAAGAGAAATAATTTAAAACTTAAATTAATTTGTATAGGAACATGTCTGCAATTTCCGAAATTCAAATTAAGAAATTTGAAGAAATGTTTAAAGCACTATATAAAAAATTTGATACTCATATTGCATGTTGCCATATTGCGCACGTTTAGGGGTTAAAAAGGGGAATTAAGAAATATTCTTTTTTGAAAGCATGTCTGAAATTAAAGAAATTTTAAGTACTCAAGAAAACAAATATTTCTGTCCTCATGACGTTTATGTTATGGAGCCATGGTTTACACTTATAAAAAATATTTAAAATAAGTTTTAGAATTGCTTCGGAAAAAGTAATTTCAATGCAAACAATTGCAAAAATTGTGAAAAGCCAGAAAAAGAGAAAAGAATTTAAAATTTAAACTTATTTTCCACATGCATCTAATATCAAAGTAGAAAAAAAAATAAAAAACGTTTTCATATAGAGCAAAATTAACAATATAAAATACTTTGTTCAATTGACACATAAATTAACCACTGACGAGTCCCAGGAGGGGGACGAAACTGCGGCAGTCTGGTGTATCCCTTGTGTCCGTAAAATTTTTCAATAAAAATGTTTTCTTCTTCTTCTTCCTGTAAAGAGACTAACTAAAAAAATAATATTTCGTTTGCTCAAAATATGATCAAAATTATTTTAAAGTATTTGTGTTCTCGTGAATTGTTTTTAAATTAATTTTATTGTGTAAAAAAAATAATTTATTTTTTGCATTTAAAATGCGCATTAATATGTAAACTTTTCAATGCATTCAATATTGACTAAAAAGAAGTAATTGTTAAAAACGCTTTAAAGAAGCTCTTCCAGAAACTCTTCCAGAAGCTTTTTCAGAATCTCTTTTAGGAGGTCTTCCGAAAGCTCTTTCAGAAGCTCGTTAAGAAGCTCTTCCAGAAGCCTTTCAGAACTTCTTCCACAAGCTCTTCACGAAAACAATGCCTTTTAATAGCGCTTTCTTGAAGCATATAATTTACTGCTTCTTTGGAGAAGTGAATAAGCGCTTTAATTTTTATTAATCACACATTATTTTAGCGCTTCTGGAAGCACAATAAAAAGCGTTTCTTATTGCCTAAAAAGGCATGATGTTATTGCTTCTAAGAGCACATGAAAGAGGCGCTTTTCACCTGCTTAAAAGAGACATACCAAGTAGGACATCGCGAACAAAAATCATGCCTTCTGGAATGCCTTCAGAAAGCGGTTGGTAGTTAAATAAGGCCTTCCAGAACTGCTTTTGGTAAGCACTATTTTTTGCTGGGCTAAGGCAACCGAAAAAAAAACATTTATGTAGCAAACCTTTTTTAATTAAAAACCATTCGCTCTAACACATATTATTAGAATTTTCTTTATTATAAAAGTTTCTTAGGTATTAATTAACATGTTATTAATAATAGTTTAAATATATAAAAAGAAAAACATTAAAGAGATTAACGACATGTTTTTCATAAAAACGTCTGTCGAACGCTCTAACACATATTAAACTTTCTATACTGGGGATACGTCCAGTTAGCAATACGATTTTTCATTAATAAAAACGATCAAGTTAAATCAATTTAGGGAAGAGTGGCTGGTGTACCATAAATCGAGTAGAACAATAATATTCCTAAATTGGCATTAACAATTATTAATATTGAAAACGCATTTCCAAAGATACGATTGAAATTACTTTATAACGATTTGGCAAAATTTTGTATTTTTTTTAAAAAAAAAAATTAAATTTTAAAAAGTATTTAATTAATTGTAACGTTTCTGTAAAAACAGTTCTATGCAAGGATTAATGTGTTTTTTAGTTCTCCAAAAAAATGTGTGTTTTTGAAATAGTAAATGCGTTCGTCAAATTTCCACAGAATTATTTTCTTCTTTAATATTTTATTTGTGAGGTTGTCTTTAAATTCGTCATATCCAAGTTTTACTGGACGCCATACAAATATTGTTCGCATTGTACAAATAACAGTTCGCATGCATTTGCGAATAAAAGTTTTGAAAACAAAAGTAAAATTCAATTATCACTAGTTGGCAAACTTAATTAAATAAATTTCAAATACAACAGAAACTAAAAGTGTTGAAACATTTAAGAAAAACGAATTAACTGTAATCACATAAAGAAACAATCTATTACAAATTAATTAAGTTCCGTTTTTAATAACTAAAATATTAATAAAGAAATTGTGTTTTTTTTTTTAAATTTAATTTCAGCGTGGCAGTCGCTATCACGGCTATCGTCATAATCAACGCTCTCAATCTCTAAATCGCGGTCAAACTCTTTCACAGGCAGACGTGAGCGGAATGTGGTGACATCGGGGTGCATCAGGTAAAGGTTGCTATCGGTTTAATCCAATCGAAATAATTTTAAATGAAAAATTATTTTTTTAATACTTTGCTTTCTCTCTCTCTCTCTCCACTCCCTTGACTTCTATTACACTTAATGTTTTTAGCTCAATCCAGTGGCTGTACAAGCTGTGCCATGGGTAATAAACTGAGCTGCTCATGCGCACCTTTGATGCGCAAAGGCTATCGTTACGAAGATTCACCATGGCAGAGTTCACGACGACGTGATGGGCATTTATTAAGGTTGTTAAAAATATTTTCAGAAGTTTAGCTTAAACGTTACGTTTACTTCAATAACACTAAACATTGCGGTTTCGCTGCTTTCGCTTCTTGACGAATTTATTATTTTATTGCCGCATTGATGTATTTAACAATATTGTCGAATATTTATTTAATCCCAAAACTAACCGGTTTTACTTACTACGGTTTCGATGTAGTCGTTCTATTACCAGTCTAAGAACGCTTATATTTTAGTTCCGATAAATAAGTTCGGGAACCTAAGCTATGGCTTGTAATGATTTTAATTTGTTTATTTTGATTTTAACGGGAACCGAATTTTTTACCTCTAAAAAAATGTTTAGTGTTATTGTACAAGCATTCATAAAGCTCTGCTCAAATTATAACGCATTTATGGTGAAACTTAATTATCAGATAAATGATAGATTTTTTGCCTTCATGGCAAAAATTTACTTTCATTGCTTCCTATATAACCTACTTTTTTAAATTTAAAAAGGAAACGTAGATGTGACTTAAAATTTAGATTTAAAGAAAATTACGTTTTATATTTAAGGGGCGTTACAAGGGGTTCAAGTGAATTCTGCTTAATACTGAGAAAAAAGAGCTCAAAGTTAAATAGCAATAAAATATGTTAGATGTTATCTGAAATATAAATTTTTCAATAAGAGAGATCCTACGATATATTTTAATCTAAAAAGCTAGAAAATATTATCTTTTACCTACATAAATAGCCGAAAATAATCTTTGAAGTAATTAAAGTCGCGCTTATACCCCTCGTGCCAAACTTTGTTTTTTAATTTCTAAATAAATGAACTTGTACCCTAAATAATAATTTATTAGAAAACCACATAGACGAAATTTTTTAAATAACCGAATTTGTTTCCAGTCGAATTCTGGCGGTTACGACAACTATCGTAATGTTAAATTATATTTTTAGTCGTGAAAGCTAATATTCAGTTGCCTAACCCAATATTACATTCCAAATATATTTTATTACATTCCACACAATTTTATTGAAATTAAAAAACTTTTTGATTTTTCTAGTATTGAACCGTGGCCTCTGTCCTACTGATTGCAATTCAATCACTTTTAACCTTCATTGCCTTCTTTGCTATTTAAACATTTGAATATTTTATTTTAATTAAACTTTATGTGTTTGTCTTTTCCGGGATTTAAACTCGGAAGTTCGGAGTACAAGGTAACCTCTCTACCCACTACACCACAAATACTTATAAATGTTTAGTGCTAAATTTGGAGTTAAATATTTTGTAAGGAAAACAAAAATTGTCTCAAATTCGTTTACCAATTTCAATTATTGATTGCTTCTTTAAGCAATGTAATCCTCAATTCGGTTAGTGCTACCGAACCCCACAGTTAGTGGCGTATTTGATTGCGAATACCGTTTTTGCAGTAACAACTTTTGCTTATCGAGATTTTTTTTTAAATATTTTATAGATTAGCTAGAATTATCGCAAAATAAATCGTACACAATTAGCAACCGAATTTTATTTGAAAAGTTGATTTGAAATACCAATAATTGGATATATGGATTATTTTATTTCCCTTATTTTAATTTAAAGTACAGTATTTTTGCTGTATTAATCGATTATTGGTAGTTCCAAATAAAATATCGTCGTATCAAATACATTTTAATGGTTTCAATCAAATTCCAACCAATCCTTTCTCTGGGTGCAGTTTATTAAAAAAAGCTTTTTCCGTTCTTTGGTGCATTTTCTAGTCGTCATATTCAGATTCCAAGACATCATCGGGTTCATCTTCATTCTCACCTTGGTTTTCGTTTCGTTCCGGAATCTCTTCTAGTTATTCTATCATGAGGAAGTGCTTTGTACCACTCATGGTAAATTGGCGCTATATAGCAAAGAGATCCTGATTTATTTTTGACTATGTTTTTGGAGGAAGTTGTAGGAGTAACTAAACAGCTCTGCCAACATTTAGAGCTTCCATGTTTACTCTGGTTTTCTTTGTATGAGAAGTTCAAAGTGTTATCCTTCCCTTAGTGTAACAATTAAATTTTTCGGTTGATCGGTACACTATTTCTGAAAATTCTTTGGATAGGCTCTAGAGTTATAAAGTTCTCATTTTTCATTGACGTTACATAAATTTTAAACTCGAATTTGCCACAAAGCTCCTCCCAATCTTAAGGTATAAAAATTTGACAAAAATAATTTTTTATTTTTTTTGTCATTTCTATAATTCCAAAATTTTAGTCACACTCCATGAATGAATGCCCCACTCAGTCCATCTGGAAAATTAATTTGAATATTTGATAGCCTTATTCAATCTAGTTCGTTTGAGTAAGCGCTCTTTCTAGTTCGATTGATGTGAATGAACTAGGCCGCTCCTATAGCGTACCTGTTGCAATAAACTGTTAAAAAGAGATGTAAATTGTATCACGAGTAAAACGATCGAAATGAAAGATTGAAGCAAAAGAGCGGATAATGGTAAACTAGGTGTCATATCGTTCAATTGGGTGAGTAATTTAATTCAACTAGTTCGTTCGCGAACGACACAAGTCTTAAGTGCTAGAATTGGTCGCCATCCTCTTGGACTTTAAACTTCTATGAACTTTATCTACTACTTAATTCCATGTGTAAACTTAATTTTAGAAAAAAGTCACTTGAACCCCTTGTGCTTTAAGTCCCTAATTTAAGATTGCATTTTTTTTCAATCTTTATTTTATTTATTTTTTTAATGGGATGATAATTGTGAATCAAATAATTCGCTGAGCATATTAGTAATAATTTGTTTTATTAAACATTGTTTATAGTACGATACATTTTGTTCATAAAATACTCTATTTAGTATTAAAAGTGCCACCAATAAGTGTAAGTTCGCTATAATTTTGAGCAGAGCTTAAAATAAATATGTACATTTGTAGTTTGTAAAGTATTTTTTTTTTTTTATATCGTCCATTTCATTATATATCGTCCATTTCATAAAAGATAGAACAAAAGTGGCAACTTTTCGACCTTGGGTTTTGCAATTAAAAAATTAAGTACTAGCTAAAACTTAAACCCGATACTTCGTTACCTGAATAAATTTAGAAGAAAACTAAATTCTTTTTATAAGGAATTTCCTTTTTTTATAAATTGTTTAAGACCAAGTTTTTAGGATGTCTTTGTGTAGTTAAACCGAAAACAAATTTTGTCAGTCGTTCCTAAATGTATAAACAAACATTTTCGAGATGATTTTTTCGCCTTCAGACTTTTGGTTTTTACTGAAATAAAGCCAAATAAACCACATTACAATAGCAGTATTCCGGTAGCAAACTTCGTTATACTCAAACCCAAATCTCAAGTTTAGGGATTAAAAAGTGGGGTCAAAAATGCCCCAAATTTGACGTTTTTTTAAACATATTTCTATAAGTTATTAAACTATACACTCTAATTAATTTCTGTTGAAATTTACCCAACTTATAGTAGGAAACTGTACTCCTACTATAAGTTGTGTAAATTTACTCTATGTGTGTAAATGAAAAAAAATACGCACATTGAGAGTAAGTTTGTAAACACAAAGTTGGTAAATTTACAATGGAAGTGCGTAAAATTTTGATAAAATTTATAAATAAATGAGTAATTTTACCAAATTTTCGTGTAAAAAAACATGATTTACGTGCAATTATACGTATAAAATGCGTAAAAATACACATTTATATGCGTAAAAACCCCGTAAAAATACGTATCTTTACCTTCCGGTAAAAAAGAATAACAGCCCAACAAATTTTTCAAATAAAATAAAAAATTAATTTTTAGAAAGAGTTTTATTAATGTGTTGTATAATAATAAATTTAATAATAAATATTTGTATATAAGTTGTTGTACATATACAGAGCTTCAAAGATTGAATTCTATTTTAAAAAAAATTAAATCGAATTTTTTTAAATCGAATGATTTTTTTTCTTCAATCATTGCGATTTCAATAATTGGGAGTTCAATCTAATCTTAACTTAATCGATTTACAATTTGCCGAAATCGGAGAAATAGAAAAATACCGCCAGAATTGAAAAAAATCGCTAAAATCGAAAAAAATATCGTTAAAATGAAAAAATCCCAAAAACTTAAAACAATCTCCAAAATTGAAAAAAAACGCCAAAAATGTAAAAATTACTTAAATTGAAAAAATCGACAAAATTTAAAAAAAATTGCCAAAATTAAAAATAAATTACTAAAATTTGCCAAAATTAAAAAATCGCCAAAATTACAAAAAAAAAATCGCCAAAAATTTCTAAAAGTAAAAACATTGCCAAAATGAAAAAAACTTCAAAATTCAAAAACGGCATAAGTAAGAAATCGCGAAAATTTTAAAAAAATCACCATAATTGACAAAAAATTGATCAAATTGGAAAAAGTTGTACTTTGTTTTTATTTATCTCTGTTAGTTTTTGAAGCATAGGCGATGTTTCAAATAAATACTCTTTTTTATATGCGATGCTTACTTTTTAAGAATCCAGCCAATCAAATCGAAATTTAGGATAGTTGTAGGGGTAATGGGGTTGAGTTTTGAACAATGGTGCAGAAATTTTTCCCCCAGCTCCATTAGTTTTCTAATATATGTACCTTTTAAAAATTGACTAAATTAAAAACGTCCATAACTCAAAAAATAAAAAAGGAACTGGAAAAATGTTTGCACAGGTGTTCAAAACTCAACCCCAATACCGGCCTGATTGGCTAGGTTCCTAGATCGCGTTTTTCTCAAAAACAAACATCGCAAAGCAAAAAGAGAATTTATTTGGAACATCGCCTGTGTTTCGAAAACTAATAAAGATACATTACAGCTATTTTAAGTTTCTCGTCAATATTTTTCGTTTTTCAATTTAAGCTTTCTTTCCAATTTGAAAATTTGTTTCATTTTTGACGATTTTTTTTTTGCAAATTTTTTATTTTTAATTTCGAAATTTTTTTCATTTTTAGCTATTTTTCTAATTTTTGGCGATTTTTTAGGGATTTTTCTAATTTTTTTTTGCGATTTTTTTAAATTCCAGCGATTTTTTTCATTTTTGGCGATTATCTTTAAATTTTAGCGTTTTTTTTTTCAAATTTGGAGATTTTTTTTTAATTTCAGCGATTTTTTTTTATTAATTTTAACGTTTTTTCATTTTTGGTGATTTTTTTTTATCTTAAAGATTTTTTCAATTTTAGCGATTTTTGGCGATTTTTTTGAATTTTGGCAATTTTTTTCATTTTTGGCGATATTTTTAAATCGATTGAGTTAAAACCGACTGAATAAATCGAATGAAGAATTTTTTTCTTTAAAGCTCTGTACATATACATATTATATTTTGAAAATATTTTTCCACAATTAGGCTGCAAACACTTGGAAATAAACTATAAACTAAACACTATCACAAATATTACAGTTATACATTTTTTTTCATTAAAATTCTCAATAAATTAAATTTTTTAGATGTTTTTGGCTTTTTTCAATTTGTTTAATTTTTTTTCAATTTAAAAATGTCAAAATATTTATTACTATTATAAGTTAGTATATTTACAAACTTTGTGCGCAAAAATTTTATTTAACAAAATAATACTACTTTTAGGCATAATGTGTTTAATTGTAAACACATAATTGGTAAAAATACTGTAAGTGGGTATTATTGTATATAAAAGTGTGCGCAAAATAGTTTTACGCATTTTGATGTATAAATTTACCGAATTAGCGTAATAATACATGAAACTTTACTCGTTTTATAGTAGTAAATTTACAATCATTTTTTAGAGTGTAGGCAATATTGGTATCAAATGAAACGTATTTGGAAGACACATGTAAAACATGTTCTAGCATGTCCGAACATTTTTCGGGATTGCGGGAACTGAACGGGACGGCAAATACCGTGATGCATTCCCCAGTCACAAGACAAATTTTTTAAAGCTGTTTGAGAAAACTTTGAAAGATCTAAAAAGCTATCTGATTTGTGTCAAATTCCCACCACATGACATTTAGACCTAGTGCTACATTAATGTGAACAATAAGTTGAAATTTTCCAATAAAAAGTTTTTCTTCATACAAAAAAAAAAAAAAAATGCCGCTTTATTGTACATATTTATGATTTCTATTGTTATACATATTCATAGTTTTTTTTTAGTTTTTGTTTTATTGATAGATTTACATTTTTATGTTTTAACATGTACAATTTTTTTTCTCTTACATACAAAATAACTTAAAATGTTTTGCAACCCTGTTGTCCTTCACTATAATCTTCTCTACTACTACTACCGTTGTCCTTCTACAATCAAAATCAACCAAATACTACTACCACTGATCTCAATGTATTTGACAAAACAACCAACCATTTGCTTGACAATACGACGACAACATCTACAACCAAATTTTACATACACAACATAAAATTATTGAAAATTGGCGAATTTTAAAACTGAATGTACATCAAAATTTCCCAACAACAACAATAACCACAACAATTAACCCAACGAACCAATCAACCAACCAACCAACCAACTCTACTGAACAAACAATATTAAAAAAAAAAAAATAATAAAACACCAACAAAAAATTAACAATTAAAATGTCCTGTTTGTACTTTCTTAAAAAAATATAATATTATTGTAATTGTCGTTATATTTATCTATTCTGTATGTTTGTATGCCTAACACTTTCTAACTCTCCTCCATATATATATATATACTCTTATATATAAATATCTATGTGTGTTTTACTCTAAAACTGCATGTATGTTTCAAAATATTTCGCTCTAATACACAACAGTTCGTTCAGGTTATGGGCGGAAGTATTTCATGTTTCGGCCAGTGGCGCTGGAACAGTTAAGTGGCAACAAGTATCAGAAGATTTGGTTCCTGTTAATATATCTTGCATACAAGATTCGCCAGAATGTGTTTTTCACATTACGGCCTACAACAGTCAAGTGGATAAAATATTGGACGTACGACTTGTTCAACCAGGTAAGTGCAAACTTACTACCGTCGAATCACAATTGGCGATTCCGATGTATATGCAAATTCAGCATGAATATATTTAAAATATTTTTCCATATTATTTAGGTACTCGCATTGGTCAAGCATCAGAATGTTTTGTTTACTGGAAGGATCCCATGACCAATGATACATGGGGCCTTAATTTTACCTCACCCATTGATGCCAAACAATTTCGGGAATGTTGTGTAAGTATTCCCCAAACGGTTAAGCAAAGCCAACCTGGATTACTACTTAAATACTTAAAAAAAAAAATTAAATTTTTTCCAATAAACTAATTAATCACTATCGATAACAACGTTCTGTGGTGAAATGTCATTTTACCTACAATGTCATTTTCATGTCAACAATGTAAACTAAGTACATACATACTTATCATATGTAAATTGTAATCTCTCTCGCTATCTCTCTCTGTGTGTCTCTATATCGAACATCTAACTCTCTTTGTATCTCTTACCACGTTTGCTTTGCTTTTGCCGTCCCATACAAGGTTCAGAGTGCAAATTCCAAATTAATTGTTTTATAATATTTACAAATTCGATCGGTAAAAGATGATTTGCAATGTTTGAAATTTGTTAGAATTTACATCAAATTTTAGGAAATATTAAATATTGAAAATTGTACATACGCACCCAACAAATACATGTATATTACATATGTATGTATGTATCGTTGTATTGCAATAGTGTTAGGTGGTAACATCACATCATCATCAATTCATCATATTCATATGTACCAAAATCACTCATTGTCAGTCAATTACACTTGCTATTTTATTATTATTATTATCATTATTATTATTAATATTATTATTATTATTATAAATAAAACATACATACAACATTAGAAACAGTTTACATATGTATGCGAGTAGGAAAGCCTTTAGAAATTGAAAAGAATATATAGACAAATATACATATAATATGTTACCGTTATAATCAATAAATAATCGAATTAATGGGTTATTATTACACTGAGAGAATTATTATTATTATTATAATGATATTAATTAAATTTTGAATTTAGAATCAATTAAATTTTTTGAAACTTATATATTTAAACTTTTCGTTTAATTAATGCAAAATTTTTCATAAAGTCGTATAAAGAATGAAAATGAAAATTATTTAACTTCGAGGCCAAACTCTGTATTGCTTTATTAGGATATTGTCCGAACAAATAATCTATAGAGTTTTTGTTTTCAAATTTATTAATTGACCACGTTCTGGAATGTGTAGATCTATCAAACATAGATCTATCTATGAAAGAAGTGACAATCCCATGCAAACATCAAACATTCATATAACCTAGTTATCCCACTAAATCAAAACGTGTTCTGATGATGGGAACCTAGAAAATTCACAAAATAGATCTATCAACACATTCCTGAAAACTTTTTATATAAAAAAACATTATCGATATTTAATTTATATTTTTTTTTATTTTTAAGAGGTTTTAAAACATTTTAAACACTTTCAGAACACTCTACAATACAAAAACGACTTTTATTTATGATTATCTGTCTAAAAGATATAATTTTGTATACAATTTTTGGATGCATTTTGCAAAATGCAGAAATTTAATGTGCATTTAAATACCGAATAGAAGTGCTTTATTAATCTGACATGCTAACAAATTTGTGAAACCAGATTAATTTTCGGCGTCTAAAAATCTTGAAGAAATACCTTCTTTTGACAGAATCCCAAAGTTTGCGGGACTATGCATTTAGATTCAGATTTTGGAAATTAATTTATTAGGAATCGGTTTTGTTTTTGTCAATTTAGGTACAATTGTTTCGAAAAATCCTGATCAGTCTAATAATATGTAGCTATTACACATACACATACATATTTACACTATCATTCTGCTATACATTCATATGTACATATCGGTGGACTTTTGACAAAACGTTTTATAATACGGCATTCACACTAGACTGCAAGACACGTCTTTTGCCAAAACGAGTGTAAAAGAATAAAGAGCTGTTGGAATAGAATAAAATACGTGTTTTGTCCTTAAGTCTTAACGTGGCTGAAGACAAAGAAATAGTCGCGTTATTGTTGACTGAATTTACAGACATCTTTTTTTTTATTGGTGTATAAAAATTAACAAATATTTAGAGTATAGAAATTTGTTTTATATGCTGTTATTAGGGAAATGGCCAACTTTAAGTAAAGCCCCAATTTCAACTAAGATTTTACACTAAAAATTATTTTTTTAATCACTATTCAGTTTTTTAGATTTATTATTTATTTGAAAGATTTGGTTTTATTGCTTTTTTCAAATAAAAATGGTGGTTGGGAAATGGTAACATGTGATTCATCGTACACCGCAAAAAAAAGGGAAATACCACCATTCAACTCAGCGCATACATTTTAATGGATTCTCAATTTTTAAGTCATTTCAGAAAACTTTATTTATGCCAGAAATATCATATAATCGATATTGACAAATCAGTTTTATTTTTACAGCTGTGGAAATTTTAATGCATTTAATATGTCATATCAATTGAAGCTTTTCTCAGGAATAGTTTTTCTAATTCAAACAAAAACCAAACAAAAAACCATAACAAATATTACAGTAATTATCAGAATCACTGATGAAGATTAAATGTCATCAACTGCTGATCTGATTCAATTGAAAATTTACAAAGTAGTTATAATGTTTAGAAACATGTTTATTCTTCTCTACCACGCTTCTCATAAATAGTGCTTGGTTCAGGATTTTAATTTTTTTTTTTGACGTGCCAAACCAATACATTTTTAGGAAAAATCATTTTTAATCTTAAGATGTAGATTTCATTTGAATGCTTAAAACTCCAGTTATTCCAACGCCTTATATTATATTTTTAATGTTTTTAAAAGTAACTCAAAAACGGCTAAACTGCACAACCCCATGGGGTACAATCGGTAATTGTATAGGGTGTTTTTTTATAGAGGTATAGAACTTTGAAATGGAATAAAACAAAGATGAATTTTTTAAATTGACATGAAATTTACTTTACTCGAAAGATAATCTTCTGGCATTATAATTTAAATATGACTTCTGGCATATGACCGCCACGGCTGCCTCGGACGTAGTCTAATCTGGAGGTCCAATTTTCGATGACTGTTTCCAACATTCGTGGCCGTATATTGGCAATAACGCGGCGAATATTGTCCACCAAGTGGTCAATCGTTTCGGGCTTATCGGCCGTAGACTAGCGAAGTCACATATCCCCAAAGAAAATAGTCCATCTTGGAGGCCAATTCACTGGTCCGAAACTTGAAACTATGCGGTTACCAGACGATTCCTTCAATAAATCAATTGTGGAACGAGCTGTGTGACATGTTGCGCCGTCTTGTTGAAACCACAGCTCCTGCACCCCATGGTTTTTCAATTGATAAACGAAAAAAGTCAGTAATCATGGCTCTTTAGCGGTCACTGATTGGGGTCTTCTTCTACGCTACGCTCTACAGCAGCAATGACTTCTTCTATACGCACTGTACGACGTCTCTGTGGATGCATATTATCATTTAGAGTAAACGTGGTGCGAAAGCGTTATTAATGGAATTAATTGCTATGATGGACGATTATGTTGACCATTAAATGGTCGCAGTGCGCGATACGTATTTCGAACAGAACCATGATTTTCAAAATAAATTTGAAACAACAACAACATGTAATAAAACTTGACAGCTGACCAAATGGCAGCCAGTTAAAAAAGTATTGTCAACATAAAGTTCTATACCCGTATAAAAAATACCCTTTATAAGCTAAAAATATCTTAAAAAGTGAAAAGCCGAAAAGCTTTTGAAAGTTGAAAAGTATTTGAAAAGGGGTTCCGCCATAAATACGTTATAGTTATACTTTAGTTTAAAAAGGACAGCGGGAATGAAAGACAATTTTACTGCAAAAGTTTGATATAGTGATTCCATTGCACCAAAACTGAATATTAACCCTCTAACTGGCAAGTCGTAATCCAGGCGGGATATTTTAAATTGGACATAAATGCGCCAAATAAGTGCTATTTAATAAAAAAAAAACCCACTCGTTAATGAACACAAAGTAAGATTAATGCTTAAGCTTTTAAAAACAGTAAAAATGTTGGACCAAGGACAGAAAGGACATCGTTTCAGCCGGAAAACGCTTTTCGTAAAACGAAAATCGCCGTATCTTTTTAAGTAAAAGCACGAATAGTTTAATTTTTGGACTGTAGTAATAGGAGTAATTCATACCTAAATTTATTCATTTTTATAGATTAGTTTTTGAGATTCACTCTTAACCTGTTTTGGCAAAAAAAAAAACTATTGGCGATAAACATAAATTTTATTGGAAAAAAAGCAAATTTGAAAGTTAAGGTTTTGTCAAAGGTCCACCATCATACAATACACAAACTACTACATATATAAATACATTTATTGTCTACTAACTAATACTTATCTACTATAATAAATAAATCATTGAAATCAATTTTAAGTGTTTCATATTTTTATTCAAATTTAAATAAATATATTTTATTAATTTAAATTTTTCTTTTGTTTAACGTTTATTTGACATTAAAATAGTTTGTCTGTGCATAAAAAAGTCAAACACTAAAATTATTTATATTTGTATTTTGTACTCTTTTATTTCTTTTTTCTCCTTCTCTTTTTTGCATTGAATTATATTCATCAAAACTCGAATTGATCACAAAAAAAAAAAAAAAAAAAAAAACCTATTTAATTTTTCAAAATTCCAAATTCAATCATTTCTCCTTGTACTTGTACTATTTTTTTTTTTAATTCTTTTCAATTCACTTTGTAATTTCATATATTCGTATAATTCACATTATTTGAATTTAATTTTAATTTTATCGTTTCTTTTTTTATCGTTTGTTTTATAATTTATTTAACCATGTTTGTTGTACATGAACATCTTCTATTTGAAAAAAAAAATCATAAATAACTTTAATATATAAAAACAAATTTTTATTATTAAAAAAAAAAAAAAAAAAAAATTGTTTTGCATTTTATGCGGCATTTGAAAATAAATCTGCGATTGGAAAATATTTGTATATTTATTAAATCATGCCAAAGAAAAATGCAAAACGTTATAGAGCAATCGCACGTATCCAGTATTTTGATTCCGTTCACCTCCTAAGTCCCGATTATTGATATCCTATATATATGTCAATCCCTCCCTAACCCCCCACTCTACTAAATCCTTAAATCCTTTCTGTTTACACCCAGCGGTTTCTTAGATTAATTTAGATTTTTTTCTCTCCTTGCTATTAATTGCACAAATTATGCAACAAAAAACTAAAATTTAACAGAATAAGAGAACACAAAGCACTTTAAACTAAATGTATTTTAACGCAAAACAACTACAAAAACAGTAATAGTTAACTACATATATACAAAATAAGGAACAAAAATTAAAATTTAGTTTTGTATTTGATCTACTAAATATATATATATGGTAGTTGTACAAGAATTTAGAATTGTACTATTAAATCAAAAATGTATTTAGGAATAATTAAATATAAACATAGTAACTGAAACATACGAGTACCTACATACATATATTTTTGTTTAAGGAAACAACATTTAAATAAAACTAATTTTGATAATAAAATTAATCAGTAAAATAAAATATTTTGTTTATAAAATACTAAAAAGAATATTTACTAAAAATTTCAAAACTATTTTCGAATATGTTTTTACTCACTACCAGTTTTTACTAAAGAAAAACTGCTCAATATCTCATTTCATAAAAGAATGCATTCTTTTAATTAGCTTTCGTTTTATCGATAATATTTTTATATACAAATTCTATTCAAGGTCCACTAGTGTTTATTGATATTATTTAGTGATACAACAATGAAACAACTTTTATTGCTCATACGCCATGTAGTTTTAAACTATAAATAATTAAATAATTATGAACAACAATACTCAAGGAATATTTTAGCTAAAACTATTCCGAGTTACACGATCAAAATGTTCTGTATCTGTAAAAAAAATGTTGAAAGATTTTTAGATAAGTTTTGGCGTTGCCCTACAAATTAGCAACTAGTTCTGAAATTTTTTAAAAAAAAAATTTTTTTTTTCAATTCTTCATAAAAAATATATTGATGTAGTCAAACTGTAGCATTTGCCAAATTCAGTTAAATAATTTAAATTAACTAAAAGTTACCGCAAATTTAACCACGGCTTCTTCGCCCACATTTGACAGAATTGAAAACGTTGTTCCATGTTTTATTCGCATCAAATACTTTAAGTTTGACATTGATACGATATACGTTTTCTAGCTGGATAGTTGGCTTGGCAACTATGAAACATTTGACAAACAATAAATAAAATTTTTTTTAAAAAAATTGGGAAATAGTTCAAAATTTTTAAAATATTACAGAACTCAATTTATCTAAAAATCGACCAAACATTTTTTTTCGTTTTTTATTTATTAAAAAGTTTAGATGTTTTTTTCATATATATTTCAGAAATATTTCAATAAGCCACATGTCGCATAAGTAATTTTTATCAATGCAATGTTTATTGCTCATATGCCACACCACGTGACCTGTAGCCATTGTTGTGACACACAAATATTAAAATATGTGTGAATGACAATATTTAACGAATATATATTTGGTCTACTTATAAGTAATTTTATTATTGTATTATTTATTGCTCATACGTATATAGTTTTAACGCACAAATTCGCTAAAAACCTTTCCAACTTTGAAGACCTGCTTACTTAAAATGGGTGCGACCGCCAACAAAAAATACCACCATTAAACGTGGAGTTTTTGTCGATTTACAATTTTGCATTTTTGTCGATTCACAATTTTGCATTTTTCCTCCGGAATAATTTTGATTATATTTTTTTTTTTTGTATCTCGCATAGTTTTCGAGAAAATTTAAAAATGTTCATTATTGAATATTCAAAGTAGATTTTTTGCAAAAACCGCTCGATCAAAGATTTTGATTTCTATCGCAAAATTCATCAGAGGTAAGCCAAATTCATACTCAAGAACAAAAATGTTGGTTTTTGCACATTTTGGTTAAATCCTCTTCCGACGAAGAGTGTTCATTACGATTATAGCATTTTTTGCACTTTATTTAACTTATTAAAAAATTTGTACATAAGTTTTTGTTATATGCATTAGTGTGTCCCAAAAAATTGAAAGCTTATGTGGTAAAGTATTTTTGAGATTTTTTTCAGATTTTTCGGAAGAGGTTTAGAGGACGCGCAAATCGATTTCTGCCCATAAATCGGGTAGTTTGGACGTTTACTGAATTTTATTTATAACTTGGTCTATCCTAATTTTTTTTTTATCTGCTGAGTCAATATTTTTATAGAAACCTATCCAAATTTAATTTTTATGTGCATAAACCATAAGATTCGGCAATGATTTTTATTTTGTACATTTGCGGACCACATATTTATTTTTTCGTAATTTTTTAATAAATTTTATAAATAACGCTTCATAACTTTTTAAATTTCCTTATTAAATTAAAATAACTAATGATGCAGTTCAAAAAATTGGATAAATTTTAATTAATTGTGTAAAAAAAAAATTTAATTTGCTATTTCTGTTCCAGAGTTAATCACATTTAAAGCTTGGTACCCATTGTATAAAACTAAGAAAATTAAAAGCTATTTGCCAGTTTTGCATCGGATTTGTTTAATACGAAATATGAAAAAAAATAATGTACGCTACGTAAATGTACAAAAGCATTGCCGAAACTATGGTTTATGCACATAAAAAAAAAGTTTGGACCTTTTTCTTTGAAAATGTGGACTCGGAAGCTAAAAAACTTTAGTGTTTGATGAAGTTTGAAGTATAATTAAAAAAACATCCAAAAACCTCTTTCAAAAAATCTGAAAAAGATAAGTATTCAAATGAAGCTTGAGCAACAAACAAAACATTTTTTGGGACACCCTAATTTACATACACTATTATCAAAGGAATTTTTCCCGCCATTCCAAGATAAACATACTCATTGTATTATATTATTTAAAACTAATATTTGATTTAAAAAGGCTTTTAAAAATTGGTTTCGGTGTGGAAGGTTTTTGTTCCGAATCGACCTTTTGACCTTGGGTCCTCCGATTTGAATAAAATTCTGCATTTGGGAACTGTATAGAGCTACTTAAAGATTGGCGTTTTCAGTTTCTCAAATTTTCGAAAAATCCAGGGTTTTAGTTTTATTGAAAAATGAGAAATATGCAAAAAGTGTGTAAGTTTGGATAATGTATTTTCTCCAATATTTATCGGACCATCTCCATTTAAATTGCATTGGAATGGTAAACTCCCCTACTTTTTTGAGGAATGATTTTTTTAGCCTAAAAAAAAATGAATTTTTTATGCAATTTGTTTTTAAATGTACTTTCACTTTTTGGCAAAAGTTACATATTTTGCAAATATTAATTTTTTTTTTAAATCGAGGGTGGTCAAATTTTAGAAAAATGCATTCTAAAAATAATTTGCATACAAAATGCATTTGTTTTTGACGCTGGAAGGAAATTTTAATAAGCAGTTTAAACGTAGAGGAGTGTACCATTCCAATGCATTTTAAAATATAATGATCCGATATTTCTGAAAGAATCTACTAATGTTCAATCCCACTTTTTGTATGTTTTTTTTTTTTAAAAAAAGAAAATCGCGAATCGAATGGTTTTTACGAATTTCGAGAAAATAAAAACGGGAATCTTTAAGTGACTCCATAGAATTTATGCGTGCAAAATATAATTTAAATCGGAAGACGCAAGGCCAGATTTTTTCCGTTATATCATGGAATGGCCGATATATATTCCAATAAATCCAAACTTACCAAAATTAGTAGACCTTGCATGAAGATGTCGATAATAAACAGAAAGTTAGATAAAATTCTCTTCATTGAAAATTAAGTACGGTTTTGATTCAAGGACCCATAGAATGCCGTCACGGTATATTTAAAGGACTTCATCTTAACTTGAAGATTGAAGACGTGCAAGCAGATTTTAATAAAAATTGATAAAATTAATACCAAGCATGGATAGCGATACCTTTATACGATTTAAAACCCTTTTAAGATGATAAGCAATACAAATAAAAAATACCATAACCGTTTAAATTAATAAGGGTATCGTACCTGTATTGAATCGCCCTGCCAGAAAACAAGCTGAAAAACACGAAATTGGCTCAAAATATATTATTAAAATTTATAATTTTTGTACGAAAGTGTACGAAAATTACTCAAAAAAGTGATTAAAAAAATTTTATAAAGCACAGAATTTAAGCGTCCAGGAAGGTAAGAGGTTAATTAGCAAATGCCAACGTTGGCTTCAAAGATATTGTTGTGCATTTAAGCGAATATCGATAAATGTAACGACCAAAAAGAGAATGCATACTTTTTAGTAAATGAAATAGTTGTCATATTAGTATCTAAAAATTTCAAAAACTCTAAAAAATATGTATGCATAAGACAAATGTCTCGTAATATTTTAGAAATACATATTATTAAAGTAAAATATAAAAAAATACCTAGAATACACTCAACTCAACATTTGTACCTAATAAAAAAAAAAAAAAATAGTTCGTTAAGTTCTAATTTAGAGTTAGAGTTCACAGTTTAGAGTTCCATCCAATAACGACAATATATTTGTATTCGTATTAAGAGTAAGTTACTTTTTCTTACAAACACCCAAAAACAAACTAGCTAATATTCAGAACAAATGTTCGTTTTTTGTCAGACAGTTTAAAACTTTCTCAAAAGAATCTATCCAAATACAATCTATATAAATCAAAATTCTGTTCGACTTCAAATTAAATCCAAATCAAAATTATTAAAACAATTGATATTATTTCCAAAAGTCGATTCTTAATGACCGTGTAGTACAGATTTAGAGAACCGCACACACAGAACCTTGTGATTCCCATTCAACTAACCTAATGATAGTGCGACGTTTTACAGTCGCCTTCTTTCAAATTTTCACGAAAGGCCTCCTCGAGTTATTCGCTGAAATTGGATCCACCTGGCAAGGGAAAAGTCAAAGCTAAGAGAAAGCCATTAAGTACACCGGCCTCACCCTCACGTGTACGCAGTGAGCCGCAATGCACATGTATGACAGCCGAACAATATGCACGCTTGAGAAATGATCCCAGAGTACGAGGTGAGGATGAACAACCAAACAAAATTTTTGCTAAAGCCAAATTCAATTCAAAACCAATTTACACCTACTAAATACTTCCTTGACAAATTAAAAAAAAAAAATAATTAAGAATAACACAATTTTATATTAAAAAAAAAAAAAAACAAAAAAAAAAACGGTTATCTACTTCTATCCACCATTCTGTTTCCTGCTACAATAATCCTATTTTGATTTGAGTACCGAATTCAAGACATTTTTTCGGTTCTTTTTAATTTCTTTGTTAAGTTTTTGTGATGTACGTTTATTTGGTTTATTTCTTTAATGATCCCATGTAGTTTTTATGTTTCTTTAAATGTTTTATTTCTATCCATTGCCAAATACCATCAACATCCTCATCATATTCATCATCATAACTTTTGCAGGTTCTTCTACTTTGCCACGCAATGTGGGTTCCAGAGTTGCGGCTGATGCCGATGGTCAACCACATCAGAAAGTTGCAAATGCCACCAGTAGTACATCGCTATATGATAATGTTGCCAGTGGTGGAGCTGGTACTCAAACATTGGGCCCGGCTGGAGGTATGTTTTGTCTTTCCAAAGGCGCGGTACTAGCGCAGTCTATGCTTAAGTTGTTCTAATGCAAAACAAATGTTAATTGTTAGATACTTTAGGTCGTCAAATTAAAACTCAAGATGCTGCTGCGGCTACAAATAGTGGTGTCTGTGGCGGAGGCTCAGGTTCGACCGGTATAGGAACCGGTGACATTTGCTCTCAAAATCATGTTGGTTCTCAAGCTGGTCCCGAAGATTCTTTAGCCGGACAGACAGAGGTCGATATGTCAAAAAGTGAAGGAACCCAGGCAGGTGGTCCAATGCATCAGTCAGTTGGAACTTCTACCAAATCGACTGGAACTCGTACTAAAGACTATGCTGATGAAATGGTGAGTGTATATGCTCATTATTATACATTTTTTATGTGGTTCTTTGTAACATTTGTATGGCGTCCAACAACCCACATTAAGGTGAAGGTTTTGGGCTTGAAATACCCATTTCTTGAAGGACTATATAAAAATTAATAAAAGAAACCAGTATTTAGTATTTGAAAATTCAAGTTTTTTTTTTAATAAAAAGAATGTAATTCGTAAAGCATAAGTACCTTAAATCCGACATAGAATTAGTGATTACAAACGAACTTGTATCTGGTAATTTAAAAGGAGATTGTGTATTAAATAGCATTTGCGGTAAAGAAATTGAATCAGTAGAATTTAATTACGAAATGCTTGTTCAACAGTTTTATTCAAAAAAACTAAGTCAATAAGCAAATCAAAAAAAAAAAACAATTGTAAACGAACTTATGTGGAATAAGTAGAAAACTTGCTGAAGATGAGGTTGAATATAATATATCGAAAGTGGAAGAAAAAACTAACATTAAATTATTTACAAGCAAAGCCTCCTTTGCACTAGTTCCCTTATACTTAAGGACTGCAAACTCGGAAAATAACTTTCAAAAATTAAAAAACACTATAGTCAATCCAATCGTTATAGGTGACTTGAACGTAATAATTGGCGAATTACAACAGGAAACGATTGAACTTTATAAGAATTTATTTGTAGCCGGGGTTGAAGAAAGAAAGTCAAACGATAAAGTGACAAACTCCAAAGGACGCAAAGTTATTGAGTTTTGTAACGATAATAATTAGCTTGTCCTGAATGGTAGAACTATAGGTGATGAGGATGGTAAAATAACTTTTGTAAAGTCGTTGCGAGAATCTGTAATTGATTTGTATGATATATCCCAGGATATGTTGCCTTATGTGGGAGAGTTTACAGTTGATGATACAATTTGGTCTGACCATTTTCCAATATATCTCAAATTTAATTTAACACAAGTATGCGAAAAGTCGCGAAAATTAAATTTACTACCTAAATTATGTTGGAAGGATCACAAAAAGGATATTTACCAAAGAAGGCTGAGTATAAATTTAGAGCATACATCAACAATTCCTACAAAGCTTACAGAGGTCATAAAATTGTGCTCTCCAATTCCAACAACAGTTAAACATTTTTTTTAACCTACGCGAAATTCGTAATATTTTCAATGCAACACTGCAAGAAAAGATAGTTTCTCATCTCTGATATAAGTATAGAAAATCTAAAAATATTTAAGATAAAAATAAATATCTAGAGGATCAAAAAAAGTGAAAACTATTTTGCGATTTGAATAAAATAAAATCTAATGAAAAAATTATTCAAAAAATAAACAACATTCAAGACAGCAAGCAATGGTGGAAAACCGCGAAGGAAATACGAGGCCAGCAGAATGTAATTACTTCCTAGATCTACTTAACCCACCCCAAGCTATACATGAATTTTATTAGCACCACCTCGTATAGAAAGTAACTTGTTAGATTGATCCATAGTACATGGAGCAATCTAAAACTTAATAGATTGCCTGGCGAAGATCGAGTACCTTATTGCTTTTGCATATTTACAACAATAGCAAAATAGATAGTTCATTTAACAAAACTGTGGTATATAGAAATACGAAAAGGGTGATATATATCAGCCTAATAACTATAGAGGTATCTCGTTTATAAACTGTTTAATGAAAGTAATGATGGGGATTCTTAACGAAAGACTGTACGATTGGGTCGAAAATAATGAAATTTTGACCAAGTACCAAGCTGGTATCCGTAGAATATACCAAACAATTTAGCAGCTATAGTAAGCATTAAAAAACAAGAAAAAAAGAAGGTTTACGCCTTTTGCATTGATTTTAAGGCAGCATTCGATAGCGAGTCAAGAGGAGCTCTAATATATAAAATAATATAATATGGGCGATTCTTACAAATTCGTCAAAATGTTGGAAGCTATTTATGGAAAACTGAATTAGCGATTTGGAATGGTGAAAAAATCTCAGATTATTTTGAAACCGGAAATGGAGTGAAGCAGGGTTGCCTATAATCTCCACTCTTATTTTCTATATATATCAATGATCTACACGAATGTATTGGAGGTGAGCCCATGATTCATGATCTCAATATTCATCTTTTGTTATATGCAGATGACATAGTTTTACTGGCTGATGATGCCGAAGGGCTAACAGAAATGATTGGAAACCTTTTACATTATTGCTCATCTTGGAACCTGCACACAGCGAAATAAAGTGACAACGGAATTGAAAAGTGTATTTTAATGGTAACAACTTATAAATTCAGTTAGTACAACGATATATACATTAGATTTCTGAATATTTTGAGTGTTGCAATTAAAATTCAGTTCAATTAACCTTAGTTGTGAAAACTAATGTTCAGTTGTACCAACCGACTAAAATTCATAATAACCGAATTCGAGACGTATTTACCGAATTTCAGTTGGCAAATAGCTAAAATTTTCTCTGTGTGTAGATGTAAACCTTTAGAAGTCGGAGATAGTTGTATTTAGAAATGGAGGATGGCTTGATGTTTCCCGTTCAATCCAATCGTATGATGCACAGGTATGCTGTTTTACACACGTTGATGGGATTGATAAACTTCAACATTATTTTATCAAAAAAATATTAAGGCTTCCAGCAGATAGCCCTAATTATATTCTTATATTAGAAACTAATGCTTAAGACAACCATATTTATACGATGGCCCTACATCTTCAATATATTAGCAAAACTTTATTTGAGCACAATGAAAACCATTTGCCAAATTTTTCATCAAAAATATTATTTAGACAAGAACTATTGTTTGTAAATAAATTAAAAGAGTTAGTTCTTCTAAGTTTAAACGAGCTAACGATCATTTATTTATTAATAATTTTTTTTCCAATATTTCGTCTCCACATTGGGTGACTTCGTCAGGGAACAATTATTACAATTTGAAAAACTAGTTTTAAAATAAGTTTTCCAAATTGTAATAAAAACAAGTTTTTCAATTAGTAATAATTATTCCCTGAAGAAGTCACCCAATGTGGAGACGAAATATTGGAAATAAATAATTTATAAATAAATGATCTTAAGCTCGTTTAAACTAAGCAGAATTAAATAAAAGAAGATCAAATAAAACTTAACTTCTTTAAAAGAGTTAGCTCTAAAATTTAATTTGGAATGGACCGGCAACCATTTCACTGAAGCGCAATGGAAATATTTCAGTTCAAATCATTTAAGCTGTATGAAAATTAATACATGTAATGAAAGAATACAAAATAGTACTATAAGTTATAAATATTTGAATCCCGCAAGATCACAACTATACATTTCAAAGCATGAAGTGGATAAAGATAATTCTTAACGCTAACAAATACCATGGAAATGAAAACGCAAATGATAGCTGGAAACTTTGTACAATGTGTAATCTGCAAGAGCATGAAACAATGCAACATTTTTTCGGAGCATGTTAGAAGAATTTAGAACCCGCATTTTTGGAAAACTTTTTTTCGAAGAAGCTGAAATTCATTGTGTACAAGATGGACTAGAAGAAGAAGATTGGACAAAACTTGTAAAATATTTGAAGATACATAGCTCTAAAGTATAGATAATTTTTAATATCAAAATTTAATTGAATACCAAAACCGACAAACGTTTTATTATAAACATTATCGATAACTTTTACTTCTTATTAAAGATTATGTAAATAAAGAAACTATTATTATATATCATAAGTGGTTACAATTTCATAATCTTTTTTGCATTTCCGGGACACTTTTTTAAAAATCGTCCATTCCCGGGAATTTTACATAAATATTACTTAGACGTTTTAGGTTTTGTATTAAAGGCTCAGACACTTCTAAATTATTAAATTTTGAAGTTATAAAAAAACACGCAGAAAGAATTGACATGAGAACTTTATTTATTAAAGCCCTTTCGAGAGCCAAAAGTAGGCTGGATATATTTTACTTAATTTTTTTTTACTGTCGGTTCTCATACCGTTATCGATTTAAACCCTTTCAACTGAACATCGTTATCCTTAAAATACTTCTACCGAAATAATTAAAATACCGTTATCCGTAAACTAAAATGAAAGTTGACTGTTGGATAAACAAAGCCGCCAAAGAGTTTTGCAAAGTTAGTTCGAATTTAATTTTTATGGTCTCTTGAAGTTCGAATAATTTTGGATATTTTTTCTAGTAAGAGCGAAAATCAAAATGAAATAATTTAGTAATAATGAAAATAATATATTTATTGAAATGTAATTGTGAGTACTTATTGTTTTTCGTGTATTTCAACAAATAGTAGGCGAGATGGGCGTGGTCAAATGTATCATCGATTTTTAGTAGACATACATTTAATGTTCTTTTCGGAACAATTCCAGATCAAATACATTAGAATGTCTATTATATGAGCTATTGAATAATAGAAAACTGTTACACGTTCAGGCATTTTAAATTATATCGAATTGCGAATTGCGAAAAATAGATGTGATAGCTAGTACACTCAAAAAAAAAGTTTGTAAAGTCAGCAAAAAATTTTGCTGAGCCAGCAAAATTTTAGTCAGGAGGATGCTTGCAAAAAAGTTGCTAATGTCAGCAAAATCTTTTGCTGAAAATCAGCGAGCTGATTTTTAGCAACAAAACTTGTAGATTCAACAAAAGTTTTGCTAACACTTAGTAGATTAGAAATACAAAAGCGTTGCTAAAAATTAATAAATTTTTTGCTGAATTTTAGTAGACTGAAAAAAACGCAAACAATTTGTAGAAAAATTGTAATTTAGTTAATTTATTTGCTGAAAATCATAAAACCTATTTTTGTGATTCTTTTAAAAATAATTTACTATAATAACGAAATATAAAAATTTTCATTTTTCCACATTGACGACATGAATTAATTTAATATCTGAAAATATATAGAAATAAATATATATAACATAACAAAACTTGTCTTTCAATTACTTACATCAATGGTTGTCTAAATTATGCTATCGCAACTGCCGAAGATAATTATAGAAACGAAAAAATAAACAAAAACAAACGAAACGAAAAAAACAACCCTTTTTGCAATAAGAAAAAGGAACCATAAAAATCTACCTAAGATGTGTGTCTTTGTCTTTCACTTTACTCTGTCTACATTTCTGTATATGTTTGTTTGCAATTTGACCACACATATAAACATTTAGTTTAAATAAATAAATATTTTATTTTGTCTTTTATTTAATTAATAGACAATTCTTTTCACAAGCCGGTGACAACGCAAAATTTAAGTTATTTTAATCCTCAATTTTGTTGTATGTATGAAAAAGAGATACAAAAACTTCCATGGTTGATTTTTTTATATGTCTTATTAGAGTTGTACTTTTTAGTATCATTTTCCTCTTCTCTACTACATCTTGACATGCCGCGACATCTACTTCATTCTGCGTATATCTTTCAATCTGGTTGTCGTCCACACTATTAATGTGCTTATCAGCACAATTTTTTTTTAGCAAAATTAATTAGTAAAACATTAGTATATTAGTAAAGCATTAGTATAAAACAGTTAAGTGCTGAATAAGTATAACAAAAATTTTAGCTGAAAACACGATTTTAGCAAAAAATTTTGCTAAAAAATAGTATACCTGATTTACAAGACGTTTTACTAACTTCTCTACTAACTTATTTTTTTTGGTGTAGAGTTGATGAAATATGTGAAATAATATATTTTTCGACATTGAGTTCAATTTATCAATAAGTACGTACAAATGCACCCAGGGAACTTCTGCTATAAATAATTGTAGTTTTTTGAGTTGTAATACATTCTCTTCATTTTTTAAGTGAAAAAAACAGTCATGACTAGAATGATAATTAAAAATTAAAAAACAAAAAACACATCAAATGACTGTCTTATGATTTTACATTAATTTTTTACAGTCGTTTTTTGTTATTTAAAAAAATAAATGTTTGTTTATTTTTTACTAAAATATGTGGTTCATTTTTACCACAATTGCCGTTAATTTTTTGAACAGTAAAAAACAAATGACAATGTTAGTTGAATTTACTGAAATGTAAGTCGTCCTCTTTGCAAGTGAAATTTAATTTGTTTTTAACTACTTTTGCAGTGGCCTTTACCTACATAGTACTCAAGTGTACATTCCAGCAAATATATTCATATTTTATAGCTGAAAATTTTCCAAAATATCCCAACTTCAATAGAGAGAAATGCGAACTAACTTTGCAAAACCTTTTGACGATTTCGTTTATTTTATTGGTATACTTTTCTTCATATTGGAACTATTGAGGCTGATTTTTATTGTTGCACAGTGTTATTTATAATAAAACTTTTACGATTAGATGGCGCTCCGAAAATACAAATCTACATTTTGAAAAAAAATCTTAACCCGTTTGTGTGCATTTTATGTCAAAGTTATTGCCTTCAGTTCTGCTAGGGGCGATGTGAAGTGACAAGATCTGATTAAAATAATCGCTGTAAATACTTATAGATTCTAGTTATAGATTCTAGGGTATTCAAATTATTCGAATTTGCTTTTGTTCGAGTAAACGAGTAAATCGATTTTGAGGTTTTTCACTTACCAATCGAGTAAGTGGTTTTAAAATTACTCGAGTAACTCGAATAATAACTCGAATAATAACCGTTACCCAAATAACTGAAATATTGTTACCCCTAAAATACCGTAATCGAGATAAAAGAATAGTGTTACCCTTACACTTAGAATACTATGTAGGTAATGTCCACTGCAAATGCAGTTAAAAACAAATGAAACTTCACTTAAAGAAAGGACGACTTACATTTAGTAAATTCAACTAACATTGTCATTTGTTTTTTTATGTTCAAAATGTTCAAAAAAAACCACACATGTTTTTTAATTTTTTTAAATAAAAAAACCACTGTAAAATTTGAATGTAAAATCAAAAAACAGTCATTTGATGTGGGTTAGTAAAAAACTAAATTTGTTCTACAAATGACTGAAATTTACTTTAAAAATAAAGAAACTGTATTACAACCCAAACAACTGCATATTTTTAAAGCAGAAGTTCCCTGAGTCTACCGATAACCACATTAAGAAGGTTACCATCAATGAAATTTTGAATATTGATTACAAATAAGAATTTAAAATTTCAAAATAAGTGTAAATGTCATGGTCCGAAACCTAGCAAGGGCTTTTATTCGCTACTTCTGGCACAAAATATTAAATTGTTCTTTGATATTTTTAATTTGCCTTAATATCGGATATTAATTTTGCTTTTACTGCTTTTACTTTTAATGTAATTTACTTTTAACTTTGTAAAAAATAATCGTTTACACCCTGTAAACGATTTTATTTGTATTAAGATATGTAGTTGCATAAGAATGTAATGCTTTTATGGTATTTTGAAAGTACGAACCCCCTTAACGCTTTTAATTCATGTGTTGATTCATTTTAAAATTAACTAACATGGTACGTATATTGGATTGGTTAAAATTGCCACCATTCAAACATAAGGGAATGATTCTAAGGAAAACATTTACGTTTCAGAATATTAAATCAAAATTATAGCGGAAATATTGTAACTTTGACAATTTTCAACCGATTTTAACAAGCAAGGACACTTTTTACTCAGTATTAAATGTACTTTCAAGCCAAAATAAGAAAACAAATTTGGGTTTTAAATAATATATTTCAACTTGGGTTTGCTAAAAGAATAAACATCCTTATGTATTAGACTGGAACACGCTTGTATGGAGAAATAAAAGCATATTCCGAACTAAATTAATATGACAATATTTAGAGGTCGCTATAAAATGCGACTTTTGAGTTTCGTCTCTTATATATATTTCCAGCGCTATTATATTTGTTTATATATTTCTGACAATGTATTCTTGTTCTAGAGTGTATTTATATAATTTACTCATTGCCAATACTATTCGCACTCTTTTATAAGAAATTAACTAGCTCTAAATTCATGAAAATTCAAATGGATCCATCCCTCTCTACAAAAAATGCGTGAAAATAAAATTCTGAATATTAACAAATATACATAATTAAAACAAAAAAAAAAATAAATTAATCAAAATAAACAATAAATGTTTGTATCCCAGGTATGCACTATCTGCATATTCCCTTTTGCTTTGTAAAAGCAAACGGCATTTATGATATTAACCCATTTTATACAACTCATCTATTTCGTGGGAATTTTTTGACGAAATTTGGTAGAAAGATGTAATGATGTCTCAATAAGCTATTTCTGAAGTTTCTGTACACTTATTGCGCCCTCCAGTGATTATATACGGAATTTAAATTCAAATTTTGACGCTTTAATGGGTTAAGATTTTTTTTAATTATAATTTTTATTTGTTGATAAGGAAAATATCTATCAAACCGGAATACACAATTTGATCTATCTGATTTCCACGATTTTTGAGAATTTTTTAAAAATATTGGACAATTTTTAAAAATCGAAATATGGTAAATCCTGGCGAATCAATTTTTAAAATTTGTTTGTTTATTCAAGAAAAATAAGTAATTTTTGACATTAAAAAAGAAAATGAAGTAAATTTCTGAATATAAAAGTTTTTACAAGCTCAGAAATTTCGTGATCTGATATTTTTATTTCCCATAAAAAGTACATATTGCACTGCACATTTTTATCATTTAAAAAACTTTCGCATAAGGCCTTAGCCACATCATCGTATAATTATTAAAACACCGGGCTTCTTTGTATAGATTAATAATTTTTAAAAAAAAGTACCATAAAAAATGTCAAAAATTGTACTTCTAAATTAATTATATGGCAACCCGAGAACAAAAGTTTGTATAGGAAAGACCTCAAATTATCACATGATTATTACTGCGTTATTATACCTACCTTCTATCCAAAGGACCTTAAAAATAGGTGTCGCTTTAAAGCCACGGCAGTGTAAAATAGGTTAAACCATATTTTGTGTATTTCTTTCTCGTATTTTAGAATTATCTTCATTTGCAAAATGTAGAATTTCGTTTTACATACATATATATGTAAGTAATTGGGAATTATTATTATATTTTGTTATTAAATTAATAGAGTATTTTGTTAATTTCCAGATTTTTTATTCAATTGCATCATCTTAACAATGTGGAAGTCCTACCACTTTTATTTATATTTTATTTATATTTAAAAGAATAAAAAAATTATTTAAATTTCAGCAAAATAAATGAACTAAAGTAAAAAATGTTCAACTAAATTTTTAGTTTTTATCAATCTACTAAGATAAAGCTAAAAGTTTAATTGATTTCAACAAATCGATTTTCATTTGCATTCCACCAAGTATCAGCAAAACTATTTGCTGACTCAACTTTTTTGCTAACTTTACTGACTTTTTTTTGAGTGTATAATATGTTATATAAGGTATTCTCAAGGAAGAATTAAAAAGAATAATAATAAGTTAAAATAAAATAAATTCAAGTGTACTAATTGCCAATGAGTTTAAATTTTTTTTAAGTAGTTTGGCCTACACAATCCGAATCTGAAGTCAAAAACGCTCATCCGGCTTTCCCGTTAATGGACCATTCTTTTTTTTTAACGCTTTTACCTTTTTTGGAATTGTACCTACAACATTCAGATTTGTTAAAAAAATTGGACATATCAATCTGCTCTTTAATAACTAAAACGAGGGATCAAACTTGGAAATACATTCAGTAGATCCAGAAATATATGGAAAATAGTCCAAAGTTTTGAAACAATTTTTTATTGAAGTACACTAGACCTATATTTCGGGAGGCTGTTTTAGTTTCGGTGTTTTGACTTCAGATTCGTTTTTTTTTTTGTAAGTCTTTGCAAAAACCTTTCAATATCCCTAAAATATTTGAATTTCTGCTAAATTTCGGTCTAACCCTGAAAAATCGTTAATTTATAGCGACCTCTTAGTATTCATCAATTTGTCTGAAATTTTGACCTAGCATTACTAAGCACTATTGACACAGGGACAGCCTTGTGGAGCTCTAAAATTCGTAGTGCTCTAAAATTATAAAATTTTTGGGCCACCCTAATATGTATATTTGGAAAGCTAAACTATTCATCAATCGGGCCCAAGCTGACTAAGTTAAAAATATTTTAGTACTTGAAGTCTTTAAGAAACGTTTTTTATCGATAACTTAAGATTTTAAGGGTGTATTCGAAATTCGGAAAATTGAAAAGTGATTTACTCAACCAGGCTCACAATCTACGCTGGGTCATGTTAGAAGTACATTACATTTTTTCTAATTTGTAACACCGTGTTATAAGTGATATTTTTTTTCGAAATGAACAATTCTCGTTTATCCAACAAATCTGTTATTATTTTTTTGGAAACACTGAAAAATAATTGATTAATGTAACATTACAAACAATTCTTCTTCGGAGACATTCCTTGTAAATGGCCAGCAAATGTAATCTGGAGAAAAGCTTAAATTAAATAAAATGCATACACGCCACTTTAATGCAACAATTCTCATTTCTATCACCCTTGATATCGGTCTCCTCTATATACAATTTCATTTATTTTTCTATTCTGCTGTTTTTGTTATTTTAATGAATTTAATGTTTCGCTTGATTCTATTTATGCTTAGACACGCGATCCACATGGCCACGACATGCATCAACACCAACACCAGCACAACATAATTAACAACAATACCAGACGTAAAACGAAAAGCACCGAGGACATGAATGTCGATACGAGCACACTCAAACGCATGTTAAAGCCCATGACCAGCACTGAGAGCCCAGTGACATCGCCCGAAATGGGTAGACGACGGTACAACTATTATAATGCCAACGCAGCAAATACATTTGGACCGCAACACATGCACCAACATGCTGCCATGGGTGGCATGGCTGGCATGCATCACATCATGAATAACAACAACACACTGGGTGGTGGCGTTGGTGGTCGTGCCAATAGCCAGTCGTCGCGATTTTCGGGATCAAGGTAAGACGCATAGACACATGTAAATAACACAATAGTTTCCATTTGCTTAGCAAACTGTAAACATTGTAAAAACGCTATTCGAACGGCGAGTGTTTCTAATTGATTGTGATTGAGTTGGCATAACTTTGTTATTGTTTTTGTTACTATTTCCCGTGTTGTTTTTTTTTTTAGATCTTCTCATGAAATTGGTCGTGGTTATACACCACGTAATCTATATTTGGAATTGGAACGAGAACGTAGTTGTATCGAAGGTTCTCCACCCTCGGATAACGTGATGTTCGATAATCAATGTTATGCGACTACGCCCAGTTCGAGTAATGGCAACTCCGATCAGGATCAATCATCGTATGTTCAACGTCCACCTGGGGGTGGACGTCATCAACATCGTCATCAGGGACCTAATGTTACACCCACACCTGGCAGTCCAACATCACGTTTATTGCTTGAATATGAAATGCATTTACGCAACACTTTGGCCAAGGGTATGGACGCTGAATCTTATAGTCTTCATACATTTGAGGCCCTACTCTCTCAGAGTATGGAGAATTTGGGTAAGCTGAAAATTAAGAGCGTGAAGTTTAAAGCGCTTAAGTAGTGAACATTTTAATGCATAAATAGCATTTTTTAGTCTCTTTTTTCTCTATATTTGTTATTTTAGTAATTCGTAGTTTTTATCATCTCACTTTTTATTTGGAGCTACACAGTTCGTATTTAAAAGTTTTCTTAATAAGTTGATTTGGTCAAGAATAGTTTAGATATTTCGGTTTAAAATAGTGTAGATATCACGCATTTTGTCATCGCATCACATGCGTAACACGATATTTCAACATTTTCAAATGCCTGTTAAAATCATTGTCCCAGGTTTTGATGTTTATTTTCGGTACAAGAATGTGTGATTTCAACAGATACTAGTCGAATAAAGATTATAAATCTCCCTTTATAGTTATTAAAAAAAAGTGTCGTAATTTTATTTTATTTTTTTTTACAAAATTGCCTGAGTAAAGTTTTACCTAAAGTTGAAAAACAAAATTCTGTAAAAATTTCTTAAAATTTGAGATTGATATATTTCTAAATGATGTAAAATGCTTCAGAATCGAAGAAATAGAAAAGGAAGAATTTAAACAAAGGTGGGAAACAAAAAATTAAGTTGGATCTAAAAAGAGAAGAGAGTTATTTCTGCTTATCACTCCGGTTTCCTCAAACCTTGAATATGTTGTCACTATGATTTATAAGACTTTTAGACTTGCGCAATCTAGTTCGTTTGAGTGAGCGTTCTTTCTAGTTCAATTGATCTCTAGTTCAATCGATATTTGACAATTTCGCTCAAACGTTTGTTAGATCGTTGGTTTGATAATTTTTAAGCGTATTATTCGTACTAGACACTTTTTTTTAACATTGAAAAAAATTGAGCTGTCAACATTGAAAAAAAAGAACAAAATTAAACTCGAAAGCAACATAAAGAAAATAAATATTACTCAAATGACAAAAAAGAACGAAAAGAGCGAAAGACCTAAAAGAGCTGAAGACTGCGAACTAGCTCACTAGTTCAAAGTAAGGACTAGTTTAATTGAACTTGGTCGTTTCCGAACTACACAACTCTAAAGACTTTAGCAAACACGTATTTTTTCTATATCCTTGCTAACTCGAACCTTATCGATGGGTAGTTTTTGGAACAACTTGTCAATTCTATGAAAAACTGGGCAATTATGTACTACAATTTTAAAAACAAAAAAAAAAATTAAAAATGCAATTATATTTTTTATAGGAAAAGTTTTTAAAGTTTTCAATAAAAAAATGTGGCACGCAACATATTTTTACAACAAAATTATAGTTTTTTTGGCACGCGACGCAAAATATCTTGCCATACCTGGTATAGATAATGAACTGATTTTTCTTATGCATAAAAAGTTTTAACAACACTCCCATAAAAATAAACCTGTAAAAATAGCAGAAAAATCTACTAAAAATTAGTTTAAAATGACGTTGCCCAAAAAACTGCTAAATTAGCAGATTTTTTTTTATTAAATATTAGTAAGATAAAAACAGCAAAATTAAAACTGCTAATTTTACAAAGTTTAAATTGTATTCGAGTTGAATTTTAGTTAATTAAAAATAGCAATTTACTTTGATGAAATCAGCAAAAACTTTTGCTAAATATCACAGCGCTACAAAAGTTACCCCCATATTTTTTGACTACTGTTTCCCATTATTTGAACTATGCGGTTAACCGGTTAAGTCATTATTCGAAAAAGCGCTTAAATGAATTAACCGGTTATTCGAGTCGGTTGATCGACAAAGTTTTCGTTTAATCGCTTAAGATGTATTTATTTGGTTGTTTTTGGGAATAAAAACACGAAGAACTGCGTTTTTTTGTTAAATATAAATTAAATTTGACTGCATTGGTATATAAAATGTTTGTGGAGGATGACATAAATCATTTTTGGTAAACCTATTTAGAAAATCAAAGCCATTTGAAAAGCAACAATTTTTACATATCAATATACTTTGTATATCATTAACAACATACATATATCCCAATAAGCAATGTTTGTATGTATTTTTAATACAAACATTTAAATTTGGTTAATAAGGTAGTTCATGATGCACATTTCACAGGTGGTCTAGAATTAGGTATTGACAAAAAATGTATTACACAAAGAATGAGTATTTGGTTTGAAAGCATCATAGTTATTCCAAATTTCAGAAAAACATATTAAAAAAATATGTAGAAATATTCAAAAAAAATATAAAACAACTCAGATATGCAAAATTTCAGATAGGTCAAGACCTAACAAGCAGAAAAAAAATATGGTTGCAATGTGATTTCGGAAACAAAACTATGTTTCCTATGGCCATAAATGGTTGTTTCAAGTAAATTATTGTATTAATTATATTTTACCAATAATATGGTTGTTTTTATAATTTTTTTTTGTAAAAAATCTCTCTTATCTTATCTTGTCTACACTCATAATAAAGTATTTATTATAATATTCATCCTCTAACTACAGCCAACTATACTATAATCAGTCTTTTTTTTTATGGGAGTCTTCGCTCTTTTAGTATCATTCTTGTTTGAAATTTTGTGAAAATTAAATAAAGGACATTAAAAATAGAGAAACAACGTAGTGGTGTTAATTGTAATGGTGATTTGTTTTGTGGAAGAAGAAATAAGTTTATCCCGGTCTATCCTGGGTGTCCAGGCAAAAGTTTAATTGTCACTCATTGGAAAGGTTAAACCTGAGTTTTGCATATAATAGGGAGACATTTTAAATGATATAACAAACTTTGTTAAAATTTCATAATATTACATATAACGAATATTACATATAACGAATATAGCAAAAAGCGATTTTTTTCTAAACTTTATGTTTCGAAAACCTGATGTGGTGCAAAAATTCTGAGGTCTACAGAGTTTTAAAATAGGTTTTCTTGAAATAGGAAATATAGTGCTTTCAAACCCTATACTAACTTTTTGTTAGGCGCGGATCCTTGAAAGTGTAGGGGAGGGAATATACATCCCCCCCAAAAAAAAACAAGAAAAAAAAGAAAGTTAAAGTTAAAAATTCCCATGAAAGTGAAAAATAACCAAAATTGAAATTCCTGGGACGGTAAAAATCATAAATAAGAGCCATCTAAAGTCGAATTTAACTTGTGTTTTTTAAAAAAGCTCATATATCTTTATTTAACGCATAATTTAGTCATTTCGCATTCAAAAAAATATAAAAACACAAACGTGTGTTATAAGAGATTTTACACAGGAGTACAAAACTACAACCTAACAAAATTAATAAAGACTTGCAGTCTTTTTAATATCATGAAAAATAATTCTTTCAGTGCAAAGAATTCATATTTTAATAGCCAATTTTTCGGCAAAATATAAAACAAACTGGAATTCAGTTTGTTTTAAAGCTTTCGTGCGTTTTCTTAAATTTGAAATTTTGAATGTCACTGAGAAAATTTTGTTGGACGAGAAATAATGAAATTTTTAAGTAAATCTATTAAACTTAACTTCACAAAAACAAAGCAAACTTATGAAAAGCATAATTTTAATGAAACCAGTTTTTCAAAGACACCTTTTCATAAAATGAAAGAAAGTTTTTTATAAATAAAAGATACTTCTTCGCACAATTACAGTGCAATTTCATTGATTTAATGCAAAAATTCTTTACTATCATGCACATAATTCTCTTAGTGCAATATCGAAATTTGTTTATAGCATTAAAATGCAAAAAAGAAAACGATAAAATAAATTTGTTTGGCCAAACTGTTAAGTCGGATAATACACTGAGAGAATTCTCTGCATAATATTAATTAATTTTTGCATAGAAGCAGCTGGAAGTCGCCCTAATCGAAGTTTCAAAAATTTTATGAAAAATATAATTTTAATTAATAGTTTCAATCACTCATTAAAAAAGTTTCATTGAAAAATAGTTTCGTTAAAAGTAATAACCTTTTCATTAATTTTGTGAAGGAAAGTTACATTCATTTACAAATTATTTTCATAATTTTTCGTTATATATGAAGGCCTTATTGTAAAAACTTTATTTTTATTTTTAGTTTGTTATAGCCTTTTAAAGGTACAAATAATGCAATCAATATGAGTTTTGCATTACCTTTATACTCTAGGTACTTGCAATAAGTGTTTATGCAAGAATTCTATCAAATATTAATCAGTGGATGCATAGAAAACAGTGAAAATCCATAAAACAGTAAATGTGGCTTATCAGCTTTTTACAATAAAAAAAAAACTGAAAATTTTACATGTTTTTTGAGTTTTTTTCACTATTAATTTTTTTGCTGACTTGATACTTGATACTTTCAATTTAGTAAAATTTTGCTCAAATATAACATATTTATTTTTGCTATTCTCTTCTTACATTTTAATAACACATGATTTCTAAAAATAGAACTGTTACGTTGTTTGTATTGTACTTCTGCAATTATGTATGCGAAAACAAAAACAGCATGTACTGAAAACTAGTTTTAAGTCAATTCAAAAATCGACCTGACTTTAGGTCAGAGCATTAAATGCTCTGTCTAAAGTGTAGTGCGTAGTGTATGTGGTATTAGAAGGCAGTTTAGTCAGTGATTGCACAAAAATTCATATAAACGCAATCAAACAATAAAAAAGATAACACATATTACAGTATTATCAGAATCACTGATGATGGATACCCTGCAGGAAATGTCAATAGTGAAAAAGTATTGATTCACTATTGACTGTGTCACCAGTACTACTAACCAAATACTCCCCAGGCAATGTAATTTGCTATAGACATTTAACATGTACGTGTCATTGAAAATCACTAGTGACATTAGAACTATTGACTAGGTAGTGAATAGGTAGTTCTTATGGGACCATATGTAGACATTGGAACCAAAGATTCACTAGTGACTAGGTAGTTCTTATGGCACCATATGTAGACATTAGAAACATAGATTCACTAGTGACTGGGTAGTTCTTATGGGACCATATGCAGACATTGGACCAAAGATTCACTAGTGACTCGTTAGTTCTTATGGGACCACATGTAGACATAAGAACCATAGCTTCACTAGTGACTAATTAGTTCTAATAGGACCATATGTAGACATTGGAACCAAAAATTTACTAGTGAGTTAATAAAGTAAAAATTGTAGACGCTTAGTTGACAATGTCAACAAAATAGTAGACATAAGTGGAGACTTGGAGACACTTGACCCCAAGCTTCCTGCAGGGTAATTACCAGAAACTGCAGTCTAATTCAATTGAAAGTTTACAATGTAGTCATGATTTTTAGAAATATGCTTATTATTCTCTACCACACCTCTCACAAAAACTATGAAATCAGGTGCATATTAATTATAGCATTAATTGGTACTTATCTAAAAAAAGATGTTATTCTTTCCTGAGTAAAAAAATTACATATGGTTTTATGTTTTTCATCTTAAAATGCATTATAAAATTTGTTACTACGTATGGAATTATGTATGGCTATATCTTATCATATGTTTCTTATGTATTAACATATATAACGATATCTTATTATATATTGACTTTTTTAAAATTAGATCTTAAGCATATACATATGCTATACATAATAAGACATGATAGATCTATTGTCCTATATAATAAAACATTATCATATACAACACAATATGAAATCATATATAAGCTATGTAATTTAAGATACAATAATATATACAGTCTTATAAAAAAAATATTTTTGAATGTGATATAAGATATGCTTTCATATGGTTCCATATGTATAATACAATTCAAGATATAATTATAATTGACATTGACATTGAATGATATAAGATATAATTATGTAAGATTCCATATATGACAGAAGATTAACAATTTAGCTTTAGATATGATTGTATATGGTCCAACGTCATCAATATTTTCCATGCGCTTAAGATATAATTATGTATTGTTATATATAACCCCATACATAATTATTTTGAGACTAACTTGGATACGATTAAACATCGGTCTGTATAAAATGTGATATTATTTTATATTTGAGAAATCTTTGTTTTTTGATCGGGTTGTTAACTTTTTACCCGACGAAAAAAGTTTATTTATAGTCATATATAGCGTGATATAATTTGATGTTATTATATATAATTTTATATGTGGCGATATATATTCACATTTCATACTTTTTTGTATATATTTTGTAATATAGCGCTATATATCATCATGTATCATTATATCTTATGTTACATATAAGTTGATTTTTTTATCTCTCCATATATACTTGATATAGCTAAATATGAGATCATATATACTTCAATGCATAATTATATATACGTATATATGGTACAATAAAATCAAACAAATTCTATCACTTTTATATATAATTATTCATGGCATCACATATAAATCTATATAAATATAAAAAAGATAATTCTAAAATTAAAAAGAAAATTCTATCATATTTATATATAATTATTATATATAATTATATATAAATATGATAGAATTTATGAATCTTAAAAAAAAAAACTCTTTTGAAACCTCAACATCGGAAAAGACAAATAGTTAGAAAAAAACATAAAAAAAAGTTGGATTATCTTCTCTGATAATTAAATATAAACATAAAAAGTCGATTACTTTTACATAGTAATGTATGGGGCATCATATATTAGTCAAATTTAAATCACATATAATTTTAAAATCCATTTTTTTATATTTAAAGTTTAATTATTTTTTGAAATATGAAACAAAATATTAGTGCGGATTTCCAAAGAATTTTATGAAGTTATATCAAATTACATATAACTTGCTGAAATTAGATAGACCCATTTTTCGGATCAAATTATATCAGATGAGATTTTTTCGGATCAGCTAAGACATGATGTGATACGCGATAGTATATATATGTCTATATATGTTTGCATATACCCATATCGGAACTTTTTTCTTCGGGTAATGAAAAGTTTTCTGTTTTGTGTACTTTAAATTTTTCGTTTAAAAATATTTTTCTTTATTCCACTTTTATTAAGATATTTTCTTATCCAATCGTAATAACACCACTCATTAATGTCATTCATTATATTTCCATGCACTTTCTACCACAACTATCATCAACAACGAACAAATAAAAAAATATCCCAAAACTCAAACAACCAAAATAAAAATCACAAATTTATCATCTGAACATAAAACACTGTCAGAATTTGCCGAAAGTCTGCCCGGATCAATGCAACGCAGCCCGTTTCCCATGCGCAGGCGTAAGTAGTTAATCACATAACGCAAATCGTGTGCAAAATTCATTTCGATGGCTTTTTCTTTTCCTTTTTAATTGATATTTTTAGCAGCTTTTTGTTGCACGATTTTTGATTTAGTTTCTGAATATTATTATTACTATTATTTCTTCTTAAATTCTGCACTGAATTGATTTAACAGCACACTTTTTTTTACTTTTCTAAATGTAAAATTCTTTTTTAAAAATTCTTTAAAATTCAGCTACAAGTGCTAAATCTTCTACTCTACCTTTGCCTCCACATCGTCCTTTGTCTGCAGTGCGTGATAAGGAGCGTGATCGCGAACGTGACGGTTACTATAGTGATCGCAATGAACTGGTACGTGAACGAGAACGTGAGAGGGAACGCGAACGTGGTTATTTATCAGATCATAATACCAGGTGAGCTGAATCAAAAATGTGATTCTTTCGCAATAATAAATCCAACTTTCTCTCTATTCAGTTTCTCTAATTCACGGTGTGCTTCATGTATTGGAGAATCTGCAAGGGCTCAATGGTTTCGTCATTCAGATGGTTGGCGTTCTGGTAGTTCTACTATTGGTTCAGGTTCCGGTCAAGGTCTTATGTCTCAACAAACAACAAGTTCAGGCAATAAGCGTTCACCATGGGATTCTTTGCCTTCGTTAAGACAAGACAGTAGCTTAAATGATTCTGGCTATAAATCGGCAAGAGCAGATTCCCTAGAGCAACGGTAAATTCTATATGCTATTATAATATGTATCTCGATTAATCGACATATTTTTCATTATATTTCAAATCAATTAGAGCCGAATTTATACGTCAAGATAGTCTGAGATCTGATTATTTAAGCGATCGCGATTCACGTTATGGTATCGTTCAACAAGCATCTATTGAGAGTACAGATTCTCGAATGTGTTATTTGACATCATCCGAGGTAAGTATATAGATTAGATGGCCCCAAATAATGTAATATGTGTTGAAGATAAGAACATTTTTATTAATTTAGTTAATCTTATGACACGTTTATAAAGAAATTTTTCCAAACTTATTATGCATATTAGTCTAAGTATTTATTTTTCAACTATATACACTAGGGGTATAACTGTACAACAGTTTCTAAAACTATAAAAACCATATACCGTATAAAGCATGGAAAACTGAGCATTCGCTTCTTATTTTTAAAGCGCTGTCGTTACTCAGCCAACTATTTTTTTTTTTTTTTGGAAAAATTATGTTTTATCTCAAAATTTTACACATCTTAACTTTATTTTGTATGTTTAAAGCATAAATTATTTATATTCTTTATACTTAATTTTTGAAGATTTCCAAAGTAACTTAAACCGGCTAAACTGCCCTAACTATGGGGCAAATTCGCCAAGTTAATGTTGCACTTTGTCAGCTATAAATATAACGGTTCTGCTGGAAAAGTTATATTTTATATTAAATATTCATAAAACTGATATCCAGTTGTAATTTAAGCCAAAAAATTAAAAAAAAGTTTATTTTCTTCTAATACATATGTTGAACGAAAACTACGTCTGTCCCGTGCAACACATATAACCATACAATGAACTAATATAACGTATACGTCTTTTAAAGTGTTACCAATTTTTGCTGACGAAACTACCCCATCTGGGAGTTAGACGTATGTGATCCGTGATCAGCTGCTAACATAATTTTATATTTTTTCTCATTTTTACAAATAAATTCTAAAAAATTCGTGTTAATATCACAAATTAATATCAACGGTTCGACATTTTAAAGAGTATTTTCCCGGTTAAAAAAGTTCATATATGTACAAATATGTTCATATATGGACATATACGGTATGTAGATGGACAAATATGGACATACATGTATGGAAACGCTAATTATATATGGTCATATATAAAGGTATAACGATTTCAAATGTGCTAATATATGGACATATATGGAAGTATATGTTATTTCATATTCGCTAAAGAAAGTATATAAAGGGTCCAACAAATAACTTTTTTTTTTTGAACTCCTGAACCAATTGGACTTTGTATGGCGTCATACCAAGGTCTTTATGCAAAATTCGTCCCAATGATGTCTCCGAAATGTTCAATTGTTGAGAACGACGGTGAATTGATGTTGATGGCGCTTCACGCACACTTTCTGCCACAGCAGCAATATTCTCGGGTGTGCGCACTGTTTTTGGCTTTTCACGCTTTGGTTTATCGATTAGGATGCCAGTTTCTTTTTACTTTTTTCACAATATAACGAACATACGGACCATATTAGTGCAGCGGAAGGATAAAAGTAATTATCTGTCAAATCAGACATGAGTTAAGTGTTACCATTCACGAAATAAGCATATAAAAATAAAAAAATATGCTTCAGTAATTATTGTCAGCCTTATGAATTTGCAAATAGAGGTATAACCGTTACTTAAATTAAAATATTGTGGACAAATTTAAGGTTATAAGATTTTTTAAACAGGAAATACGAAAAACACAAAACGCTGAATTAGTATGAATTGTTAAACTGTAATGCCCAGTTTTTAACTTCGTATTTAAATATGCAATTAGTTAATTGCCATTTTAATTTTAGTTGTATTTAAATACAGTTTCAGTTTTTCAGTCTTAAACGATAATTGTTATTTATTTGCGACAAAAGTGGGCAGCTATACCCATATATGATCATATACAAACCCATATATGATCACATATGTTCATATAGAATCAATTTTCAAATGGGTATGTACGAATGTGGATGACCATATATGATCATATAAAAATATATATGAAATTTTTAACCAGATTGTTTTAATACACGAAATGAAAATTTTATCCCAAATATACTAACTCTATATTACTTTTTTTTTGCAACCCAAAAACACAAAAACATTTCTTCCTCGAGCACGTGTGAAGTACAAATCTAAAATTTGGTGTCATGAATTATGATTAATTGTGGAAAGGAACATATTTATAACTCTCTTAATTACAGCGAAAATCGGGGGTGGCATATGTGCCCCAGTGGCGAAACCTCAACAAGAAACGCGTTGAAGTTCGGATTATGAATAATACCCACTCTTGTAATATATAATTTCTAGTTAATATTAGAATGCTGAACACGAATTTAATAAAAATTTTGCAGTTAGTCAATGCATTTGTTTTTAAGAACTAATTTTTTTTCATTACAAATTGGTATTAAAGCATTTTGTAAGGAAATGTTCGCTAACGAGAGCTACTACACTGAAATAATTATCTTCACTTCGGTAATGATATTCTTTATAGCTTTAATGAAAATAGCCACTGGAACTCGTCCATTGAAACTTATCATAGAATCTATGAATCAGGTTTTATTAAAGTCAATGTTTATGAAATGTTTGTAGACTTAATAAAAATCTTTATCAAACTAATGAAGCGAAAATATGCGCTTAAAATATGCATTTAAATTAAAATATGCACACAAAAAACAAATAATATGCACTTAAAATCCAATAATGTACTCTAATAATCAAAAAAAAAAAATAGCACGTACAATTTTTGGAAATTCTATCGGAAAATCTACGGATCCGTACGAGTCCATGTCACTCTGAATTTTAAAAATTTTAAAAACAATATATAATATTTTTTATTTATGAGGCAACAAATTTAACCAGGCGAGCTGCGTAAATTTTAATATTTATACTGTTGATGTGCTCTACTCAATTGAAATCCACCCTAATGTTGCTTGTAACTTTTAAAAGTTTTTCAACTCTTTTGGGTATAACTTTTCCAGCATAAAGGAAATTGCTTAAACCTTTGGTGTTTGGTGTTTCCTGATGCTGCAAAATCTCATACATGTTAAAAAAAAAAAAAACATGTGCCTTGAGTTAGGAATAAATGGTTGCTCTCCAAAGAGTTGTGATAACATGTACAATTCAAGATATATTGGACCCCATAATTGTTGAAGCTGCGGGTGTGCCTTAAATTTGAAGTTAGCCTTTTAGGGATTTTTGGAGAAAAAATGCTGTAGAGAATTCAAAGTTTATCCGATCAATTTAGTGTTTTAACATAATAGTAAAGTTGATTTCATAAGACAATTTTTACCCCATAATTCTTAAACCTCCGATGTGCCGCTCAATTTTGTGCTTAATTTTTTTGCTCTTTATCTATTTTGTTTTTCAAAATATCCGATCGATTTAATATTTACATAAGTATGATAATAGTTATGCTAATGTCTATAATGAAAATAATATTTGACCCCGTAATTCTTTAAACCGTGCATGTGCGATTTAATTTTAAATTGAATTTTTCTTAACTTTGACCTCAATTAGAAAAATTTGGAAACTAAATTCGGACGTAGCACATATTTTAAATTGCCACTAATATGAAATTTTTAATTTTTAAAATCTGAAATCGTGCGGTTTCGTAGATTTCCCCATGTTCAGGTTTACTAAAGTTTTCTTTTGTTTATTTATATTTAAAACTTAATTTTAATTTTTACAAAATATGCAAAAATATGCAATTAAATTGAAAGTATGCAACAAAAAATGCCAAAATGTACCATAAAATATGCGTCTATAGTAAAATATGCAAAAATATGCATTTTTACTTCTGAAGATTTCCTGTTAAGAAGTACTAAACATATCATATAAGTATTGGTATCGTTGGAAAGGAAATTAAATGTAGATTACAACATTTTTACATAGAATCCCAATTTGCTTGCAGTATTGTTAAAACAAAAACTTGGGAACTCCTAATAGGGAAGTAAACATTTCAGTTTTTGCTAAAATATAAATTTTCATTATTCAATGAAATGTTTATTAATAGACACACCCAATGATTGAAATTTTAAATTGTTGACTTAAACAGACTCTTAAGTCAACAATATGAAATTTATGTACGAATTTATGATTTGCTGTAAGCAAAAAAATGGGATTTCTTACATTTTTGTTGCCATTTCTACATTTACAGTAGGGATTGCAAGAGACTTAAATGAGGTATATATTGGGGTACCTACAACTGCTTCCGCGTACACAGTTTTTACCAGTGGTTTAAAATTGATATTTGCCTTAAAAATTTGGAACTTTAGAAGCGGCTGGAGAGAAAGGCATATACAAATCAAATTTTTTTTTAACCACAACTCGCTTTTATATAAAATGACCTTTCAGAATAGTATAAAGTCTACATTAAACTCGTATGTTCAGAAAGAAAATATTTATCTGGATTTAGGAGACTGTTTTTGCTTTTTGGGAAAAAAATATCGAACATTTTATTTATTTTTTTATTTTCTACATTAAACGAATGTAGTTTTTGAGTGGAACAAGATATTGCATTAATTTGTTTTTTATTTAATCAAGAATTTATTAGTTAAATAAACAAATGAAAGAGTTTTTAAAGACTCATTAACTGGTAAATGAAATTTTTTTTTGATCTATAAAAAATGACTGACATGTTTATATACAAAGCATACGAAAACTGAAGTTTTTGGCATTAGAACTGAGTTTCATGTGATTCATGATAATTATTCCTACATAAGTTTTAAATAAGCTTTCCTGTGCATCATGATATATAAATGTTAAACTTTTATTCAAAATCTTCCTATACTGAATATTTTTTTTGTTGTATGTTTATTTATTAAGGCAATTCAGCATTTCCACTTTTTTGGATTCTTGCAACTGCTGAAGCGGAATATGAAAGCGTATGGCACAAAATGATTTTTAGAATTTTCTCAGATTTTTGAAAATGCGGTACGAGGAATGGAGATAAACATTCTTTTTTGGTTCATAACCTCCCTTTTAGCGACCCCGTGTCCCCTTCCAAAAAATTTAAAAAATTCTCAAAAATCTTTTTTGCAATAAGCTTTCATATTCCTGTTCAAGAGTCCAAAAAAAGTTTGTGTGTCTGTAAATTTTTATTTAAATATTTAAAAAAAATCGTTTCTTTACTAAATTTCATTACTTTTCGTTCAAAAAAATTCTCTCTGTGTAAGAATTAAATGTTGAAATCTAATCGTGTCCCGAATTAGCATGAAACACTTTTTCATTTAAAAAAAATAAAATATTCAAATTTGAATTAAAAAACAACACACAAATTAAAAACTACCTTAAATTATGAAATTTTACACAAAAAAAAAAAAAATAGGTAAATAGTTGACATAACTTTTTTAAATCCTAAATTGAACAACCAAACAAAAATACTTGTCCCTTTATTTAAACTTCTCTACAACTTATTCAAGTTTAATTATTGGAGTTTTCTTTTCTGACTAAAATCTCACTTTTTTTTTTGCACTTTGCCCTCGAATTTTCTTTTTTGTATTCTTTTCTAAAATAATGTTAACATTCGGAGAAGGTACCGTGTTTCTTTCTCAAAATATTGGCTTAGAAAAAGGCAAAAAGTGCAACTTTAACGACCTTAAAAAATTTACAGGGTTGATTTTTGTCTGTTTTTTTTTCGTTTTATCAATCTCATGTGTACACTCAGCGCACTTCTGCTTTACAAATTTGTAGTTGTTTGGGTTGTAATACAGTTTCTTTATTGTTAATGTAACCTTGTAGTTCAATTAAAAAAAAACAAACCACATCAAATGACTGTCTTATGATTTTACATTAATTTTTACAGTAGTTTTTTGTTATATAAAAAAATAAAAAAAAATAAATTTAGAAAGGTTGAGGTTAAGAAGAAGAATAAACTTTTTGCTCTAAAAATTATAAACACTATTAATTTTTAAATCAGACTAGACTAGTTTCTGCCTTTTTATGGACAGGCTCATCAGTGATTTTCCATTTAAATTGTATTATTATTTGTGTCTTATAATTGTCGATAGTCTCTATATGATACATTTTTTCAACAACCTGCGGTTGTAAGAATCAAACCTGCGCTCATCTTACATTACAAACGTAACAATACCAAGTCATGACCGTTTAGCGATCACACCCAAGTATTTCCTCGAATCTAATGCAGCTAAATTGCAGTTTTCTTTCCTATTAGCTTTTCCTGTTATTGTATATTATACTCAGAAGTGACAACACTAACAACACAAATGTTCTATTTTTAGATTTTTGTTTATTTTTCTAATCTGCTCCGTCTCTATTTCACAATGTTACCAGATTGACGTATGGTTTTTACGTTCAGGGTTGACAACTTTTGCGTTTTTAAGTTGAGACATCGCCACAGGGCAAATTTTATAATGTATTTTAGTACAGTGTTATATTAATTATATACATTAAATAAATGTTTTGTTTTTTTTATTACTAACATTTTTTTTGTTATAACTACAATTGTTAGTAATTTTTTGAACAGTAAAAACAAATGACAAATGTTAGTTGAATTTAATGAAATGTTAGTCGTCTTTTCTTCAAGCGAAATTCCATTAATTTTTGACTGCAATTGCTATCGTCTTTACATACTACATAATATCCCTAGTGCAAAAAAATTCTCACATTGGTAGAAGAGGCTTATGGCGTTTTCTTTTCTGACAAAAATGTCACATTTTTTTTGTGCTTTGCTCTCAAGTTTCTTTTTTTGTGTTCTTTTCTAAAATAAGGTGAACACCCTGAGAGGGTGCCGTGTTTCTTTCTAAAAATGTTGCCATAAAAAAGGCCCTCAAATTATTTACACGGTTGTTTTTGTCCTGTGTGCTGGCTTCTGATGCAAAAGGTCCTAGGTTCAAACCGTCATTGGACCACTATTTTTTTTTATTATAATTTATTAGTTTTATTCATGTTGTTTTATGTTATAATATTTTATTTTTTCTGTTTGCAAGTATTTAAATTATAAAAAAAAAATATGAAGCTTACTTAAAACTTAATTAAAAAAAAAATAGTTATTAAAAAAAAATTCCTTCATGTTGGCTGATATTCGAACTGGTACTGCCATAACAATATTGTTCAAACATGTTTGAAGAAAGCAATATGTGATCAAATTGTGTTCTATTCTGATTGTAAAAGTTAGGCATTTTAATGGGGCGAGGGAGAAATTTTAAGAGTTCTTGCACTTTAAAAAAGCAATACTTTTTTCCAGCAAAAAACGTGTCTTGTTAATGAAATGATTAATAATCAAAAACGTAATTTGATTTTTTTATATTTCAGATGATATAACAAATTTTGTGAAAAAGTCATAAAACGCATTTAGGGGTGCCAAACCCGCAATCCCAAACCTGAAAAACTTCAAAAATTTTACATATTTTTTGGGCCTAAAAATAAGGAGTTTATGGCAAATCATTATTAATAAAATTCAGTTAAAAACATATAAATATGTTTAACACATATTTTGTAATCAATACCAACAAAATTTTAGTAAATTGAAGTACATTTTCTAAAAAAATAACGATTTTAAATGATGCCTGTTCAAAAATGTATTTTTTATATTTTCTCCAAAGTAAATTCATATAAAATTAATTTTTTGATTGATTTGTTGATTAATGGAATTAAGTGGATTGTGAATTAATATCATGTGCTAAAATTTTTATATAATTCACAAATTAGAAAAATAAGTCAAGTTTTCACTTTTATTGCAAGAATATCCTACACCATTTTCCCAATCGCAATAAATTGAAATAGTTCTTAAACCTTAAAGTCCATAATTTAATTTATTTAGTTTTAAGAAAAAATAAAAATTTTGAAGATTTGATTTTTGGTAAAAGTTAAATTCGCTAATATTTTGAAAAGTATATCTTATATCAAAATTTGTCTTTTACATTCCTGATCTTTGACCAAAAAGCTATCCGATTTGATAAGTCGCATCTCCAATGTATTTTTAGTGTTCAACTGTATTATGTAACTTTGCAGCAAAACTTCGGCTTATCCCTTAAATTTGTTACTCAAAATCGAATTAAAAAAGGTCAACACTTATGTTTTCAATATCAAAATTTGTCCACATTCTCTCCAAATACCAACATATCTATCAAATATCGTTAAAAAGTTAAAACTTGGAGAAGATATTTTCCCATACATTTTATATGGAAACGCCAAAAATCGCCTGGCTACTGACTAAAACGTAGTCTTAAAAATAAAAATTGTGCAGTGTTGTATTTAAACGTACGTTGTGTATAAAAAACATACGTTTTTCAGGTAGAAAAGAAGAAACAAAGAAAAATAAAAAATACAACACAGAAATTTACGCCATGCACAAAATACAAAAAATGTGTATAAATAAACGTAAAAAATAGCTAGTAGTCAGTAGCGCAAATATAATTTATCGCCTCATCTTTTGCTTTAGTTCTTATATTTTGGACATTATTCTAAACATACTCTTACTCACGAACGCTTATTACAAGCAAGCATTCACACACACACACAGAAAAATAAAGTGCCAACCGAATTGAAAAGTGTTTTTTAATGGTAACAACTTATAAATTTAGTTAGTACAACGATATTAACATTACATTTCTGAATATTTTGTGTGTTGCCACTAAAATTAATTTGAATTAACCGTCGAACTGTGTTGTGAAAACTAATGTTAATTTTTAACATCAGACTGATATTCTTTATAACCGAATTTGAGTCGTAGTTACCGAATTTCAGTTGGCAAATAGCTAAATTTTTCTTTGTGTGAATTTATTGCAAAAATAAGAACAAGAAAATAATTTCCTATAAACAAAATATTTTTAGCAAATAATTGTATATTATTTTTATATTGCAACGCGAAAATCGTATGTTAACAAACCAATGGAAAACAAGACTTTTGACATTGTACTTTGACATGTGACTAGGGTTGCCATATTTGAAAAGTGAAAAAAAAGTACATTGATGAAAAAAAAAACAGTACTTTTCAAAAAAAAACAGTACATTTTTGTATTTATTGTTAACATAACTTTTACTTCAATACATCACATATTTACTTAAAATAAGTTAATACACCGAACCAAATAGCGTAGGTAAAATCAACAAAAACATTTTTGTAGATCTTTAACGAAATTTTGTCAATTCTTTTTAAGATTTAACAAATTTTATTCAAATCAACAAAATTTCGTCAAGTTTACATCCTCTAAAGAAGTAAAATTGACTAAATTTCATCAAATTGACTAAATTTTCAAATTGACTAAAATTATTAGTTTGGACGCCATTACTTTTTGCATTGGGCAGTGTCATGAAAAAAAAATTGTGTTTACAAACATCCATTGCTTGAAAAGTAAACAAACTATACTTATATATGTACAAAGAAACTGAAGTGGAATTAATACAGGGAGATTCAAAAAATTTATATAAAAAACTATTGTACACACAAAAAAAAAACATGGTTAAAAAATATATATTCTTTGTACACGCAAAAAAACTTGTTTATATAAAAATATGTAAAATATACAAAAAAACAGTACAAAAACAGTACAAATCCAAAAAAACAGTACTTTTGCGTACTGTTTTAGGTGTTGTGAATAAAACAGTACATTTTTCAAAAAACAGTACATGTACTGTTTAAAACAGTACGAATGGCAACCCTACATGTGACAGAAGCATTTGACTGACCTCCATATTGAAAAGATTTTAAATACTAAAATTTTTCAGTTTCATTTATTCTGTGTTTGTTAGGGAGGATACCTCACTAGAACTTTAGCTGATACAACATTTCTTGATCTTTTCCATACACAATTTTAATTTATTTTTTTTGTCAATTTTTTTTGTAAATATTGTGGAAATGAGTTAATTTAAATAAACCGTGACCCACATTATTAACTCATTAATGGCACGCCATACAGCCGCTGGACATTTTTCTACCAAATTTTCCAGGTATAAAAAACCATGCTTCGTTAAGAAATTTTTGTAATTTTTTACCTTATTGCCAACTTAAGTTGAAACTTTGGCAAGTTATTTTAAAAATTTAAATTTTGTATGATTTTGTGAACAATTTTTTTTTTTTTCAAAAATATTTAAAAAATTATTTGTTTTAAGATAACCGATTTTTTTAAATTTTTCTGTAAAAGAGTGTGGAGCTTGACCTTTTTTTAAAATTGCAATATGGCAACCCTGGCAATATAACTTTTATAACTTTAGTAGTATTTTAATAAAAACCATCCATTATTAGTATTTTGATTGAAAACAGAATTAATTATGAAATATTTTTTACTTTGCGTATTTGAAAAGCTCATCGTTCGATCGGTCAGATTTTCAAAAATTATATACAATCGATGAATTAATTTCTAGCATAGAAATACATTTTCATATTTTTTCATTAACAGAACAAAATATTAGGCTTTTTTATAATTTTTAATATTTTTCGAAAAAAGTTCCATCAAAAAAGGTTAAAACATTTTATCAAATAATTATATGGATAACAATTACAAAAAATTTTTTTATTCACGATCGGAGTGAAGATGTTGAATAATTTTTAGGTTATTAAATCACTTAATTATCTTTTTCCAGTAAAAAAAATATAGCCGTTTAAAAGTACTGGGCCGAAAAAGGAACGCTGTGTCAAAAATGAGTTAAGAAATTACACAGTATTTTATTGTTAAAAACAAATTAGCGAAAGGTATTTAAAACAGAACAAAAAATCACTTTTAAAATAACATTAACTATGTTAATCAAATCCAATTAACCGAAAATTTGGTTGGCTCACATGTACATATTTTAATGCTAGAGATTTAAAAAAGATTTTAAATGTACTTAAAACCCAGCAAAAGTTTGTACCCATTTTCGGCACATTATAGATTCGCCGAGCATTATTTAACCTAACGAGACCTAGTTAGAATATTGTTCTACCTCAAGTCCAAAATCTAATATAATTTTGTCATATTAGATTTTACTTGTTGATTTTCAAAAAGTTTGATCATTTTCATGATAGACGACTATACAATTGACATCAGCCAAATCTTCAGTTGTCCGCAAAAGAAAACGATAATTGGCTTAACTCAAACCAAGACATTACATACAACAGACAAAATCAACTTTATGAGAATTTATCTGCCTTATGTTGACGAAACAAAAAAAAACAAAAAAACAGTATATCCAGTATGGTTTAAATATGCCAGAGAGATGATTTATTTATTTGAAGCATTTGAAGGACAAACTTGACAAATGAAAAATGTTTATTGGGCTTATTAGATGCGATTTTGAGTGTCGAATTTAAATAAAAGTCCGCAGTTAAGCAATGATTCAATAACCGGCCGCCGAACAATCGGTCAAATCGGAAAAACTTCGGCGGCCGAATATTTAAATTTATAGCTAAACTTGTACTCAAAATCAAATTAAAATGGCTTAACAAATTTGTTTCCAATATGAAAATTTCCCACATTGTCTTCAAATACCAAAAAAATCGACCAAATATCGGTCGGGCACTATTAATTACGACTAACATTTCAGTATCTTAATTCTGAAAGCTTTCGAAAAGCCAAGAGAAGTGAGACAAACACATGCTTAATTAATTAAAAATGATAATAGTGCCTTATTTAAGCATATATGTAACTATAATAGTTAAATATCTTAACACTCCATTACCAACTTACTTTCAAGTATAAGGTGTGTTTTATGTTTTGCTGGGAATTCATATACTACATACGTACATATTACCTTTTCGTTCACTCGTCTAAATGTACTTTTTCAAACATATGACTTAAAGTACTTTAACCTAGTAACGCCCAAGTGAAATCTGGCGGAGAGAATTAAATAAAAACACTTTTACAGTGTAGAGCGGTGATAACAAACTTGGTACCGATTATTTTGGTTCGTTATATGCGAAGTTCGTACTAATTTTTATGAACACTTGTTCACTGCATTTGAAAGACGGATTCGTGCTAATCGACCCACCATTTTTATGAAAACATCAATTGACATATATGTCCCACTAATCGTAAACGGTCAACATTGGGTCTGTTCAACGACGTTACCGCGGTATGGTACATCGAACATAGCTAATATACGGAAATTAATGACGAGAATATTGTCGAATTATTTTCTTTTAACTTCCATACGACATACATATGACACATAATTTTTAAATAATTTTGGCATGCTGAACAAAAGTATAACAAAACATTTAAAATACCTTGCGAATATAAAATATATGCCTTCTATGCGATTTTTCGAAATTGTGAGTGGTTAGAAAACTGTGGACACCAGATTTGGAATAAGAATCAGGGACATATATGTTCCAATAGTCGTAAAAGGGTTAATAGGTCTTACATATCAATTGATGTTTATTCAAAATTTTAACTATTAAATTTGTTTAACTTTTTGGTTGCGAAAAAATTACAGGGCACCAACCTTATGGACAATATTTTATTATAATAAAATCGCTTTTTTTTAGTCAATGCGGAATGAAACCCTTCCGCAGCGAAAAAATATCTATAAGCTTTTTTTATTAAAAAAAATATATCAAATAGTACAACAAGTACATCATCTGTGTGTATGTTGAAATGGCTGGAAAATATTTTTATTGATGTGATAGTATAAGTACATAACAAAAAAGTATATAATTTTAAGTTAATTATTACCTTTTTTTTAAAAAATTTAAAAATCTCTTAATTAAAACTTCACTGCGTTTGGTGCGTGTTAATTTTAATGTTTTCCCTTACAAGGGTGTAGGTTGTAAGCAGCTTACCTTAATCCCTTACAAGAATGCATGTTGTAATGTAGAAAGTTTTATATTGTGGATTATAAACGATTTGTACCAGTTTTCCCGAGTGATTTCCGATTGTGTTCGGGGTTTTCGAGTATCTTAAAAAAAATAATTAGTAATTTCACTGTTTCCGAAGAGATCGCTTTTGGTGCGGTAACAAAATAATTAAATTAAATTCCCAGCCAGAAAAATACGAACGGCAAAGCATTGGACCAGTGCTTTCAACGGTGGTATGAGCGTTGGCAGAGCGTTGGATATCTGAAGATTTAAGTGCTTTGCCAACCCCAAAATGATAACACCGGGCAGGGCTTGGCCGTGCGTTTTTTAAAACGTTGGCAAAGCACTGTCAATGAGCGCTTTGCCAGTACCAAAACCATAATTTTAAAACGTTGGCAAAGCATTGGTAGAACAACCAATAAAGTACTTTTTTAATAATATAATAAGTGCTTTGCCAACCCCAAAATGATAACACCGGGCAGGGCTTGGCAGTTTCTTTTTTAAAACGTTGGCAAAGCACTGGAAATAAGCGCTTTGCCAGTACCAAAACCAAAAACGACCAATAAAGTCCTACTTAGTAATTCACTTCAGTAAAGAGTTGAATTATTTCTTATTGAATTATTTTGGTAATTTGAACAGAAATAACAATAGGCTTGCTTCAGCTAAGTTAATTACAAAATAACTGAATATTTTTTTTTTATAAAATTTTTTTTGTGATAAGTTTGCACGATTTTTTACTACAATTTTACTAAAGAAAGAAATTTGAAAATAAATTTCTTGAGTAAAGTTTTAGTACAAAAACTATACCTTGTGCTGACTATTAATATTCTTAACTTCAAATCATAAATTGCAATTTAGTTTTGAATTTTTAAACTCTTGTTGTGAACAAGGGATGTGCCAGTTTTTATTAAGTTAACGGTTGTAAATTTTGTAAATAAGTACTGGCAATGCACTTTTTGCCAATGTTGGGAAAGCGTTCTAAGTCAGTACTGTGCCAGTGCTTTTTTATTTTTACGGTTGTAAATTTTGTAAATCAAGTACTGGCAAAGCACTTTTTACAAACGTTGGCAGAGCGTTCTAAGCCAGAGCTGTGCCAGTACTTTTATTATTTTTACTGTTCTAAATTTTGTAAATTAAGCACTGGAAAAGCACTTATTACTAACGTTGGCCGAGCGTTGTAAATCAGTGCTTTGCCAGCACTTTATTTGTTGGATCATTGGCAAATAGTGCTCTGCCAGTGCTTGATTTTTCAGACCATTGGCAATTTCTGGCTGGGTTATTATATTAATATGTCTAAAATTTTAACAACAATAAATTAATATCTGTAGAAATTTATGTAAAATAAATTATATAATATTCATATTATTGCTTTTAATCGTAATAATGTAGACATGAAATATGATTTTACTGAAAGCCATGAAATCACAGCTTTTTGTAAGCGCTAAAAGCAGCGCTTATTTTGACCAAAAATAATGCTTCCAAGTGGGAATTTGCCATTTAAAAATCATGGCATATGCAAACAGGTTTGTAAGGGATTATTTTTGGCTTACAACAATGCTCGCAAAACCCTATAACCCTATACATTTTATATGTCAAAATACTATTTTATAGGGAAAAACTTTTAATTTTTTAATAATAACAATAATAAATGACTGCTAGAAACTGATTTTACTTTCCAGCAAAAAATAACCTCTACAGTTATATTAGTTTTTTGTTTTCATATCCATCGAGATTATTTTTATGTTATTTTCAATTTATAACGATCTTTCAACCTCCGTATATTTACAAAAATAAAGCAAATCAAACATATTAGCCAGGTTGATACTAGTATTTCGATCTGGCTAAAGATCTCATCAGAACCCGAAGTTTTAGAAAAGTTAGAGCCTCCATAATAGGCAGAACTTTAACAAAAAACCTATTAATAATCAATTTTGCTCCATTCTTGTCTTCTTAGTAATCAAGCACGTGGTTAGGGTCTTTTCCTAACAAGCATCATGACGTTACTAAACTTTGAAGACCAAAAATGTTCTATTTATATAAAAAATTTTTAGTTTGTACTCTGGCTCAAGTAATATTTTTTTTTTTTTTGCTAGCAGTAGCAACATTTGTACAATAAAGCAATGAAGGAAGCCATTTTGTTGTGCTTTCCTTAATGCATTTGTTTGAAGCAATAAAGAAAGCATACATTGAAGCAATAAAGAATTCGTATAATAAAGCAATAAAGTATCAATGAATCGATTTAATTAAGTTAATAAATATCTATAAAAATTCATAAATGTTGTGAATTTTGTTATAAGAAAACATTGAATTAGTGAAATTTTTGCGAAATTCTTTGAAAAAAGAGAACCAAATTTTACATTTTTTAAAACCGCATTATTGAAGCATGTATTTTACTGCTTCTTTGGAGAAGTGAATAACCGATTTAATTTTTATTAGTTACACATTATTTTAGCGCTTCTCGAAGCAAGCTTTAAATTGCTTGCGAAATTAATTCGATAAATTAATTGCTTCTTAGATCACATGAAAGAAGGCATACACTCAGAAAACTATATATGTGAAATCAACTGCAAATGTCTGTTAAAGCACCTACATTTCCATTTAAATCAACTGCAATGTATAGTTATTTTAACACTCCAAAATTAATTGTCGAATGTAATAAAAACAACTGCAAATGCAGTCAAAACAAACATTACCAGCTTGTCAAAAAAAATTATTAATAAAAAACTAATTTTTGTAAATATTCTTAACTTGATTTTATTTTCATAAATTGCACTGTTGGGATAATATTTTTACACAAAATATCAGTATTTACGCTTTATTATACTGTTCCAAATCATTCTTGCCACATATCAGTCTCCGTGAAGTAAAAATGCTTCTGTAATTTTATTCGGACAGTGGGCGATAATGAGTTAATTCAATTACAATTTGGTTTTCATAGTAATATTTATACCTACGTATGGATTTGTTATAAAAGAACAAATGAAAAAGTAAAACCAAATGCATTAAAATACAATTTTGAGTAATATCCATAAGAAAAAGAAGAAGATTTTTAGCGACGTCATTTTTGTTGCTCTTGCTGTTGTTTTTTTTTTTTTTTTTTTGTTGGTCTACTTAGACGATACAATTGATTAGATGCAATAAATTCCACTGTTACAGTGACACATAAAATTTCTCAAGGTATTCCAGTAAAATAACGACGACTACGAAGACCACAGCTGCTCGTTCATATTGTTCTACATAAATATTGCAAAAGCTTTCTCTCGGTAATTATGTTCAGGCAAAAAGCGCAGGTTTTGGCACACATTTGAAATAGAGAATTAAAAAGCTTAAATGGAAAGCATCTATATAATACAGTAAGAGTTTATAAGTGAAATTATATTATTTGTGTATTATTAACAAATTTCCTGGTTAGTTTTTTCCCAAAGAAAATTTAATGAAATTATAATAAATCTTTCGATACAAGAAAACTTATGTTTTTTACAAATACTTTTCTGTTGACTTTTTGCTCTCCAATGAAGGAACAAGCTTAGAGAGGTTTTACTTTTGTAACACTTTTTTTTTTTGTTTATTGAAAACTGCAACTCTGCAATACAAATTTGGATTAAAAAAGCTCTGAGCTCTTTTTCTACTTCTTGTTCCCAGTTTTTTGTTGGTTTTTTTACTTTGTTTTTGTTGCTTTTTTCTGAACAATACTGTCACTGGCATTACAAGCCTAGTGTTGTGCCAGCACTCATGCGGTCATTTTGTAATATTATCTCCTCGTTAGAAAGTGTTTTGTTTACATCAAAGAAAACAATACTTAAATGTGAAGCTTATTTTGAGTATCAAAAATAAAAGAAATTGAACTAAACTAAACCCCCTAGTATCGAAAGCGCAGTTGTAATCGAGGCGGGAGTGGCATAAACAAAAAAAAATATATATAAAAGAACGAAAAAACTGGGAAATGAAGAAAAATGTGCAACCCATTTTATAAAGAATAAAACACACACACACACATACACAAAAGTGCAATTTTCAGTAGAACTTTAATTTTTTAAAAATTTTATTTAGATACTTAAAATGATTTGACAGTGATTTTAAATAGACGAATATGTCATAGAAATATTAAAAGAAAGAAATAAAATATTTACTTACTACCTCAACAAAAAAAAAAAAAAAAAGAAAAAAAGAATAATTTAAATATAAATTTAAACTGCCAATAAATTACTGATATTGCATGCAATACGGCTGAAGCGAAATGAAATCAAATTAAATATATATACATATATATATATATGTACATACAACAGAGACTCCTTTAATAAGTATGTGTTAGTTATGTATATTTTTAACATATTTTATATTTATATTCCATTTTTCTTCTTTTAAACTATTAAAAATTTTGTTAAGGATATTGTGAAGTTTGCTGGAGATAATTGAACATGTGAATGTGTGTGTGGAAAATCAATTAATCTTTGATATCTTAAAATCAAAAATAATATTTTCATTTATTAGCAATTTATTAGCTTATTACAAATATTTAATATTACTCACTAGCTCTTGTGTTTTTTTCTTCTTAAGAATGACATAAATGATGATGTTACTTTTATAAGTGGTTTATATTTATGCATGTGTATGTGTCAAGGTACACAGATTCGGTATGCAGTAATTCTCAAAAGGATGTCATAACTTACTTGTGATGATATTTCATTTGTTTTACAGTTATATACAATATTTATTTACAAATATACTGCATCCAACAACAACTACTACTACTACAACACATACTCAACAAACACATGCCAAGTGTGTATGATAAATAAGTGTGTGTGTGCATGTTTTTTTTATAGGACATGAAGGCGTATGAGTGTTGTTTGCAAATTCATACAAAGTCATCATTATTATTATGTCTATTATATTGTTTGTGTTTGTTATAAATAACTAACTAACTACTTATAACATTAGGGGTATAACTAAAATTCAGCACCACGTGATAAAGAATATTGTGTTAATAATGAAAATCGTGTGCTTGGATCATTGTCATGCAGAAAAGGCAATTTCTACAACTAAATGACACTCAGAGGAATAGTTTCATTATTATTAAGGCTAAAAAAAGTCTCAATAACGTTTAAGGATATTTATCAATTTTTTTTTTTTTTTTGTTTTATTTGTTATAATTGTGTAATATAAAAGCCATATGTGGCCAAAATACATATTACAATTGAAAATAATATGATAAATTATACAGTAACCCAAAAAAAAACTTACAGAATAACTATAAACTAATGTTTTGTAAACAGCTTCAATTTGCAACACTACATACCACTCATAGAAAACAAGAACATAAGTCCACAATCAACGATGGATCAGCAAAATACGATTAGATTTGAATACGATTCAGGTGATTAGTTAATTTTTCACGGAAAACTGATTGAGAAGAACTGAATGTTCGTAGTTCATCAGGCAGCTGATTCCAACTACGAGCAACAGTAATAAGAAAAGATTTTTCAAACAGTGTATAATATATTCTAGGAATAAAAATTTGAACATTCCTGGTGGAATGCGTAAATCTAAAACGGTGTAACAAAAATTGTGGCGTTGCATTTTTGATGAGCTTGTAGAATATTTAGATATACCTCATAATTATAAAATTTTCAGAAGAACATTTTAAAAAACGGATTACATGTGGTGATATATGATTGTATAAATGATCTTGATCACGATTTAGATCCCAATTTCGATTTCGATTAGAAAGCCTAATGCAAAAAACAAATCTTACAACTTTGTTTACTAAAAGCTTAATCCCATTAATATTACCAGACGTTGTGCATAAATATACTTCCATACAGTAGGATATCTGAGACATTAATAGAGCATGTGCTACTTTACATCTAACTTGATATGGTAAATACATGTTGAGACAATATAACCGACGCAGAGTAAAGCACACTCTTGAGTAAATTTTATCAATATGAAACGAATAATCAAGTTTGTTATCAAGTATAACACCCAATATTTTGATTCTGTCTACAAATTCTAGCTCCCTTTCTGCCATTCGAACCGTAATATCATGCAAATGTGATGAACCAAATCTTATTAATTTAGTTTTGGAGACATTCAATACGAAAAAATTTGATACCATCCAAGATTCAACTCTTACTAACGTATTATCTATTCCTGACTGTAACTCGTCTCTTAAATAATTCCCACGGAACAACAATTGAATGTCATCAGCGAATGCATAAACCGAACACATTTCGGATTCAATTACGTTAAATAAGTTATTAAGGTACATTGAAAACAATAATGGCGCACTTTGGGCGACTCCAGATCATACTCCTCTCAACTGGGATTCACGACCTCCAAATGACACAAACTGTTCCCGATCCGACAAGTAGGAATTAATCAGTGAACATGCTGAGCTTGAAAACATGAACTCGTTTTTAGCTTTTATATCAAGTTTAAATGATTAACACGATCAAAAGCCTTAGATAGGTCTAATGATACTAAAATACTCGTTTCTCTTTTATTAACACTGTCTCTAATAGACTCTGTTATTCCTAACAAGGCAGATGACGCACTGCAACTACGACGATACCCAGTTTGTCGATCATTTAATAAAGAAAGCATCTCAATGTGTTCTAAGATTTGAATTCTTGTTACATGTTCAAATACTTTAGATAAAATTGGTAAAATACTTATAGGCCTTAAATTATCCATCTCATATGAAGTGCCAGATTTTGGTATTGGAATAACTTTGGCAATCTTCCAGTTTTGTGGAAAGACTGAAGTAGTTATAATGCAATTAAAAAAATGCAAAATAAAATCACTTATTAATAAGAAAATTATCTTGAAAAATTTTAGAGGTATTCCATCAACACCACAGGCATTTGATTTGACACTGTCAAAAGCTGTAACCAATTCTGATAAATCAATGCTGCGAAAAGAAAACATTCCATCCAATTCAGTAGAGCTTAAATTTTCTAGTTCATTATTCAATTCAATGTTTAAACCATCCAAGAAGTAGTTGTTTGCTTGATCAACATCTAATTCCGCATTGGAAGGAATTGTGTTATTAGCACCTGCTACTCTTAATTGACTCCACATTTCTTTTGAAGTCGCATCACTAAATAATCCACTAAAATAACCCTTCTTAATTCTACGAATTGTTCTTTTAGCTCTGTTCCTGTACTTACAAAACACTCTACACTTAAATGATGTAGGATCGCCCATGTATGCTCTGTAAGCAATGTCCCTGAGCGATTTTGCATAAATGATTTCGCGAGATTTCATCCAATCTGTTGTCTTTCGTTTGATATGAACACATGACACCAGATCCCCTACATCAACTGATGCGTAATCACGATATTCAATGAACTCATTTGAATTACTACCAGTATCAACCAAAGGCAGCTCGAATAATGCATAGATAAAAGCATGATGAGATGATGAAAAGGGAACTTGCATTTGTCCTGTTGTTTTTAGTAGTGGTTGACCACTTATAAGAAAATAATCTAAAAGTGTTGTGGTATTAAAACGTATATCATGATGTGTTGGAATTTTAGTACCAACATATTCACATTAAATTGAAATAATATAAGATTATTAGATTTGGCTACAATTTGTTGACATATTCTTAAATATCTTATTAAAACTTTGTTTAATGCAGTCCACTATTCATCAACATTTTAGGCATTCCATACAGATTCGCTTTTTTTTTTTTAAAGAGAAGCAATACTCAGGAAAATTCTTCCTATTAGTGGGGGATAGTGGAGAGATGAAGAGTGGGAAAAGATGAAGGGCTTTAAACATGGCAACGCTGTAATTGCGCGAGATGATAAGTCTTACAACAGTTGTTGCTCGCCACCTGATGGAGAGTTGGCGAACTTATTGAAGTTTTTTGGTTAATAGCCCTGATTTATTATTTTACTACGATGGGGTTAAGTGATATGGAAACACCGTTATACGTATAAGGGATAGAAAATCTCATAGATATTATTTTTCTAAATTAATGTTACCGTCACCGGGAATCGAACCCGGGATCTTCTGTGTAACAGTCACAAATTATAAAATGGATATATCAATAGTTCTTTTAAAGACAACCAAAAAATTGCCATTTTTTGACAATTTTCTTTATATTAAAAACATATATTCTCTATGGAGCCATTAACATCTCTATATTCAGTTTTTCAATTTTTCAAACACTCGCGATTTTTTCATGGTTTTAATTAAAAAAAAAAAAAACTAAAAATCATAAAAGTCTTTAACTTTGAAGAACCGTTTACTCGAAAGTTGTTATTGGATTTCGCTGATTCGAAAGCGTTCGATTTTCACACTAATGCAAATAAAAAAATGCATTTTTTATGCAATCATGTATAAATCGAAAATTTATCATTTTTTTATATAATTAAATTTCGCTCTTTCTGTGACGTGAATGTCATCTAATTTTCTCGATTTAAAAAGAAAAACAAAATTATTCATAATTTCACACAACAAATATATTATTTTTTATACGATTGGTAATTTTTTATATTCAGAACAGGATTTAAAACAGTTAAAATTCAGAACACACTATTAGCAATGCAAAAATATAATTTATTTAAGTTAATTTGTCTAAAAAATTATTTTTATTGCAGATGCAATTTTTGCATTTTCATCAAAAATATGCTGGTCGGAAAAGTGTTTTATTATATTGAAAATTCGTTATTATTAAAATGGAACTTTCGAAACAGAAATAGTCAAAATCGAAATCTTCTATACAGAATGTGATCATAATTTATGAAAACTATATGAAGTTTGTTTATTAGTTATCAATCCACCAAACCCACAAAAAATGTTGCTATTAAATGAATTTTATTAATAAATTTGGAAAAAAAAATTTAAGTGAATACAAAACAACCGTAATTACTCGCTTAAAATTTGCGAAAACTTCGCTAATATAAGTATCTACACTGATAATAATCCATGCGTAAAAATACAAATAAATGTCAGAATAACCAAAAATTTTGTAAAATAAACGAAAATTTGTTCATTTTACAAAAAAATTTGTTGTTTTAACATTTTTTTCGTATTTTTAGCATGGATTATTATGAGTGTACAAATAAATGGATTCATTTTAGTCTAAAAATAAAAATTTTGCAATATATCGCACCAAATGTCAAATGTTTTCGAGTGTATAAAATATTGGGAGACATGGGCTGAACTTTCAAAGCGTCAACTTTAATTTTGGCATTTATAATAAAATTAAATTGAAAATTGCAATCTTAAAAATAGCCAATGACTGCACCGAAAGAGGATTCTTTCAAGAATGACATGAAATAAATACAAAATATTAGGATCAGAGTATTTATTTGAAGTAATGGCAATTCGTATTATTATTTAACATAATTTAAGATTTGCATGTTAATATTTGTTGTTTTTTTTTTTTTTTTTGTTTCAAATTGTAGATTGCTATTTTCCAAAGAAGCCAATTTACAAAATTTAAGAGGTCATTATAAGTAAAGTATCCCATATATTATTTTTTATCGTACACACAGAGAAAAATTCAGCTATTTGCCAACTGAAATTTGGTTACTACGACTCAAATTCGTTTATTACGAATTTTATTCTGTTGATACAACTGAACATTAGTTTTCACAACAAAGCTCGGTTAATTCAACTGAATTTTTGTTGCAAAACCCTAAATATTCAGAAATCCAAAGTAAATATCGTTGCACTAACTGAATTTATAAGTTGGTACAATTAAACTATACTTTTCAATTAGGTTGGCACTTTATTTCTCTGTGTGTATTAATAGAAATTACATGTTTAAAATTAACCAATTTAACCCAAATGCTAGAAAAGAGGCGAGTGATTTTTAAATTTTCACAATAATTTAGATAGCACATCTCAGATTATTGAAGAAATTGCAAAACATAAGGTTTTAAGAATATTAAATATATAAAACTTTATGACCAACTGGGCACAGAAGGGTTAATCTACTTTTACTACTAACATATATACATAGAAGAACAAGTGTATCAATTTTCTTACAAATCTACGAAAAAAAGAATATTTCTTTAAACAAATCTTGTTTAAAATATAAAATTTTCTAACATTTGACCTCTTTGAGCGCGAGAAATAGTAAACCGATCTTCTCTAAATTTGTATCATACATTTCGTATACCAAATGTATGTTATGCATGAATGGCGCTATTTTACATTTTTCAAATGAAGATAATTCTAAAATACAAAATATAAATATTCAAAATATTGCTGAAAGTTAGCTAAATATTTTAAATAGACGTTTAACAAAATTTTCAACTAAGTTTTTTTTTTAGTGTAGACCCGTGTAAGAATGACATCCATAGAGATCGTGAAATAATTATGTATTATGATTCCCGTTATTTATGAAACGTTTTATATTGGATGGAAATTATTCTTTTAATTGGAAGTCAATTTATGAAGCTTTTCATTTAATCGCTGGCTTCCAAGCCAACTGCCCAGCTAAAGGATAAAGTATGTCGGATTAATGCCAAACTTATTTGATACGAATAAAGCATAAAACTACTTTTCAATTTCTACTAAAAATGGGCGGAGTAGGTGTGGTTAAATATTTCTCAATAATAAATTTTACTTTTTCAATAGAGCTTTTTGTAAGAAAATATTTTTAAAAATTAATTTCTAAAAAAGACTAGATTTTTATTTATCGATTAGAAAGTTTAAACATGTTACTCGGCCTTGTTTTGGAGAAAAAATTCGTTAAATGCTGTCTATTTTTAATTTTTAATAAAAATTCAAAAATTTGTTCTATAACCAATTAAAACATCAATATGTGCACTGATAGAAAAAATTACTAACATTTTTTGGTAAAACTAATAAAAATTGCAGTGAAAACTGATAAAATAAGAACAGCAAAAATAAAACTGTTAACTTTATAAAATGTTAGATATATCCCGGATACAAATTTTAATATGGAGTCTAATAAAAGTATATCTCATTTGATGAGCACATACAAATTGATCAGAAAAATTAGTCCACTACATGTATCTAATTATATCAAATCAGATATAATTTGATACAATTTTATCAGAGATTTGTCCATATCCGGAACATTAAATTATATCTAATTAGATATAAATATATCTGATTTTATAAACTTTTAATTTTTAATAAAAATTCATATCGATCACTATATACATATATGCAGTAAGATTTGAAGACATATAATAATGTCAATTACCATATAAAAAAAATCACTCAATAAAAATTATCAGATGTATGTGTATAGTGGGACTTTATTAAAAGTCAGATATGACTTAATCATATTATGTATGACTAGATATCATATTATATATGACTAGATATAATTTTTTTTTTACCCGGAATTCGAGTTAAATTGTAGTTAATTGAAAGTGAGAAATTAATCTGATAAAATCAGCAAAATAATTTGCTAAATATTAGTATACAAAAATTTTGTTGATATTTCCGTTTTTGTTTGCTGTTTTTAAGTCTAAAAATATTTAGTAAAGGTTTTTGCTAATTCTGGCAGATTAAATTGCTATTCTCAATTAACGAAAATTTAAGTCGAATATAACTAAAATTTTGTAAGTTAACAGTTTTATTATTGGTGTTCCTATCTTAGTTACATTTAGAAAAAAAAAACTGTAAATTTTATCGGTTTTTGCTGCAACGTAATTTTTAACTAATTTTTAGTAGCTTTTTATGTTATTTTTACAGGTTTATTTCTGTGAGTGTATGCTCATATCATATTCATCATACGTTTCGTTGAAACTTTTGCTACGAGATTAATATTTGTAGTTGTTTGAGTTATAATACAGTATCTTTATTTCTAAATGAAAACACAGTCATTTGTAGAAGAACTACACATGGAGTTCATTTAAAAAACAAACCACATCAAATTACTATATTATGATTTTACATTCATTTTATACAATAGTTTTTTTTGTTAGATAAAAAATTAAACAAATAAATGTTTGTTTATTTTTTACTACATATGTGGTCCATTTTTACTACAATTGTTCGTAATTTTTTGAACATTAAAAAACAAATGACAATGTTAGTTGAATTTACTGAAATGTAAGTCGTCATTTTTTCATGTGAAATTTAATTTGTTTTTAACTACATTTGCAGTGGTCTTTACATACATGATATTCTAAGTGCAGTAGATAGTGTAGAATGTCTCTTGCTTCCAATAATTCAATAGAATAAGACAAAGTTTTTTTTGAAAAGCAATAAAAGAAGCTACAAAATTAAGTTTATTTCACTTTATCGCTTGCAGGGAAGCATTATTATAAGTTGAACTTAAAAAATGCATTCACTAGTTGCAGTGAATTCTTTGCATTAAAAATATCTTAAATATACGCAAATGAAGCGATTCCGGAAAATATTTCCCTTACAGTTGTGCTTCCACGTAAGCAGTATTTTTTGCTGGGTAATATACAGAACAAAACTATTAGCTCTAACTGAATATTTGCGAACGAATATCTTCTCAAAAACGAAGACAAATGACACGCTGAAACTTTCTGAATCTGTAGAAAAAGTATAAAATTTTTTTAGAAGTAAAAAAGATAAATTAATTTTATTGTCGATTTTTAAATAAATTGAATTATCTATTACACTAAATATTTGGAATAAAAAAAATATTGAACAAAATTTGGGTAATTACGAGACTATTACAAAAAGTAAATCCAAAAACATAAATTTTTACAAAATTACTGGAGTGTTGATTTAATTTATTTTTTTTTAATATAACCGTGTAACTTAAGAAAGATCCATCAAAAACTGATTTAGTTGTGCTTCGTGCTGCAGGCAGACCACATAGAGAGAATTTTCTTGGACCAGTTTTAATGAAGTCCAAATGGAGTCGAAAAAAAAATTAATTAATTATTCAATTATTTTCTTTTTTAATAATTTAAGATATTAATTTTTGTGAAATTTAAAAAAAGTCATTTTGTCGGAACTCTTCGCGGTCCCCCTAGAATACTCTTACGGGCCCCTAGGTGTCCGCCGGCCTCAATTTGGGAACCGTTGATCTATTCTATAGAAAAATACAAAATACTTTAATTCGCCGATAGCAATTTGCCCGCATTGTAAGAAGTTGATGCGACCCCCTAATGATTATGTTTTAATGTATACCGATGACATAATTGTTATCATCTAAATTATGAGATAAAAAAAAGAATTAAATAGAATTTATCTCAAAATAAAAGCTTTTAAAGCTTAGAGAACTGTAAAAGTCTCTTCGTATGTTTAAATTTTTTTATTTAAACAGGGTTTGTGACTTGAATATTTTCTAAAAATAGCAAACTTATCACAGATTCAAATCAAGTGAAAATGTTGACAAATTGTTAAAGAAAACTTTTCAATGTCAGTACCTCTGCATACGCATTAGTATGGTTTTTTTTTTGGTTGAAAAAAAGTTTCAAATAAACTTTTCATTAATCCTTCTTAAAAACCAAGGCTGGCAACGGTAGTGGTATCAATTTTTGGATTGTTTCGATATTGTTATCGGTATTTTTTTCGTATCGGTATAACCGATACCGAAACATCAAACCTCGTTTCACAATAAATTATGTGTTGTTGGTAAAAACTACAATGTTGCCAATGCAAATTACAAATTTATAGCAGTACGTGAAGTTAAACATACGATATTTTAGTAACAGAAAGTCAAATTAATTACGAATTATAGATATTTTGTACTAACAAAAATTTTTATCAAAAATATATCGATTGCCAACCTTGTTAAAGGCAGTTTTATCGTTTTAAGTATTTTAACATATCTGTACACTCAGTGAACTTCTGCAGTAAATATTTGTAGTTGTTTAAGTAGTAATTCAGTAGTATTTATTTTCAATTGAGAAAACAGTAATTTGTAGAAGAAAAAGTTAATTTTAAATTGCATCTGTAATTTAAAAAAAAGATCCCTTATCAAATTACACTACTATGAATTTATATTATTTTTCTGCAGCTGTTTTGTTTTTATTTAAAAAGAATAAAAAAATAATAAATGTAAGAAAATTTATTCAAATATATTTTTATTGGGATAAACATTTATAAAAATTAAATGTGCTATAATCTCGAAAATTATTTAACAAATTTTCCTGATTTCATTCTTACCTAAGGAAATCGTCAGGAGACAGTGTTCTTAGAATTTCAAGAGATATTTTTTAAATTAAATCACAAACTCAATGAGAATTTCTTGTCCTCATATAGAGGAGTGATTCAAGATTTCCAATATCAAAGAAAAACAACAACAAAATATTACCACAATTTTTTTTTTAACTAAAAATAAGTGTTCCTACTAATTTGTGCTTCATTTCATTAGATAAATTTAATTAAATGTTAGTTGTGCCGTTTTCAAGTGAAATTTAACTGCATACAATTACAAGTGTACGGCAAGCTGGGTTTGGCCTTTGGAATTTTTACCATTTTTCCAATTATTTTGTAAAAATTTAGTTTTTACATATCATGGCCGTAAAAAAAACATTTGTGTTACAAAAAATCCTATAAAATGTTATCAAAACCCTTTGTATAAATTTTTGGGAGCACATTTAAAAACTATCTTTTTTAACGTTTGTAGAAATTAAATTTCGACAGGAATACTTTCTTTACAGCAACGAAAATCAGCTTAATTTTTTTTTTTTTTATGTGAAGCAACACTTAGGAAATTCTTCCTATTAATTAATGTGTTTCTTTCTTTGGAAAGGGGATAGGGGAGAGATGAAAGGTGATGAAAGATGAAGGGCGTCGAATAAGGCAACACTGTAATTGCGCGAGATGATAAGTCTTAGAACAGTTGTTGCTCCTCACCTGATGTAGAGTTGGCGAATCTTTTGAAGCTTTTTGTTTCATAGCCCTGATTCATTATTTTACTTCGGTGGGGTTAAGTGCTATGGGAACACCGAAGGTGGGCGCTGCGATACATATTAGGGATAGAAAACTTATACGTATCATTTTTTCTAAATTGATGTTGTCGTCACCGGGAATCGAACCCGGGACCAACTGTGAAACAGTCCAACGCACTAACCATTTCACCACAAATACAAACAAATTTTTTCTTGAAACTGCTTTAATACTTGATCTTGTAAATGCAAACACCATGTTTGTAGCTTGATTGTTACAATTAATTTCAATTACATTGTCGGATAACAAACGAGTTTGTTGAACTTCAAAGCAAATCTTAAATAATGATCTTGCTGACATGATAGTCAAATTTATTTTAAATAAATAGTCATTTGAAGAAACGAGTTTGTTGGAATTCAAACCAAAATTTAATAATCGAAATTGTTGATTTCTAATAACAACATTTTAATGAAAAAACACCTTTAAAATTAAAAAAAAAATAAGTTTTTTAATAATTTTTTTTTTTATTTTTAAACAAATAGCAATTTATAAAAAAATATAAAACAAATAAAATAATCACATAATGTTAAATAATTCATGACATAAAACTCAAAAAATACACTGTAATTTTACAATTTATTATTTTACTTTATTAATTAATAATCATATAATTACAAATTATATACTATTACCCTAACCGAACACTAGCTACTATGGCCTTCGGCGCGTTGTAACGAAAACAGACCAGTGCATCTGGTGGGAATCGAACCCACGACCCATGCACTGATAAGCCAGCCCGCTACCAACTAGCCTACAGGGGCGCACGACAATTTATTATTAAGCCAGAAAAAATGTCACAAAACACCATCGGTGTTCCCATAGCACTTAACCCCACCGAAGTAAAATAATGAATCAGGGCTATGAAACAAAAAGCTTCAATAAATTCGCCAACTCTCCATCAGGTGGCGAGCAACAACTGTTCTAAGACTTATCTACTCGCGCAATTACAGTGTTGCCATGTTTGAAGCCCTTAATCTTTACCCACTTTTCATCTCTCCACTATCCCCTTTCCAAAGAAAGCAACACATTAATAAATAGGAAGAATTTCCTGAGTGTTGCTTCTCTTTAAAAAAAAAAAAAAAAAGTGGTTGACATCATTGCTATTGTTAAGATATTTTGATTTCCACAAACACGTTTATTCACACGTTTTCTCGAAAAAAAGCTTGAGGATTGTTCATATCAACAACAAATTTATTGATTATAATAAAAATGTTCTTGCAATAAAAACTTAAGTTTAAGAACTACTTTTGTAACTTAAAATTTGGTGATATTTTTATCTGTGTACGATAACGTTTTAGTAAATAAAATACATTTTTTTTACTAAAAATTTTAAACATATTTTAATAAAAACAAAAATATTTTTAATAAAAAAATACGAAATGCTTGTCAACGGGCCGAATATATTTCTTGTTGTCGCATATTTTGTATTAAACCTTCTAATACACAGGGTGGCAAAAAAGCGGCCTTCATATTTTAAATTGTTTTTGTGCTAAACCTTTTTGTTTGTCGATATATTTCTATTTTGGCTTTAGATTATTGTTAGGATCCTCAAATTAATCATTCGAATAACCAAAATTTCTTTGTTTCATTTTGTTCTGGCCATAAATGAATCTACTTGCCAAATTTCGAGATTCTTGCTCTGTCAGTTTAGGAGATTTGGTGTATCTCCTCTTTTCGGAGATCAAGGCTGATTAAAGAAATATGACTTTGTTGACAAAAAATATCGCGCCAATGTTGTCCTGATAAACAGTTTATGCATATCATGATTTTTTTTCAATGACTAAGATCCTAATGCACACACGTAAATAAAAAAGTTAAGCTTCACTGCATTATAATATTTTTTTTTTTTTAATGTGTACTCTGTAGTGTACAAGGGTGGTCAAAGGGTTAATGGAAAACTGAATTTATTGTCTACAAATTTAATCAATTATATGAGAAGGCTGCAAAGTCAAACTTTTATCAATTTGAAAAGTTAACTTTTTAAAACTGGAAAAAATATCTAACAAATCTCAAAAAATTCATTTTCGTCCTGGCTAGTTTAGAGTCTATACTGGAAAATAAATTATTATAATTATTTCCAAAGAAATCCTGTTTGTCCTTGTATAATAAATACATATTGCCATTAGAAGAAATATCATTAGAGGGTTAAAAATAATATAGTTCTTACCTGTGTTATTTGTAATTTTTTTTTTTTGCGGATATAACTTTAAGGTCGAGAAAAGTATCACAAGGCCTTTTTCTTATGCTTGTGGTTGACATTAAATAAAAACAGAGAAGAATATTTCATATAAACAAGATAAAAGTGGTAATCCACTACATATGTATTGTACACAGAGAAAACAGATTCATCGTGACAACTGAATTTCTAGCCATCTGAATGGTTTGGTTGCAGCAACCAAATTATTTGGTTGTCACAATCAAATTTATTCTGACATAATTCAAATATATTGTTTCAAGCGAAATTCTGTATTATAAACCGAATTTCTGTTACCGCACACAAAAACATCGGTAACTGCTACCAAACCATTCGGTTGGCAAAAAATTCAGTAGTCACAACATATCTGTTTTCTCTGTGTACGTATTTAAATTAGAGTGGCATTATTTTTTCAACTTTCGATTTTTATCAATTATTGTTTGCTATTATTGTAGAACTAGGTACAAAAGTTAGATGGTGCGAATTTGAGAAAAATCGGACAACATTAACACGTGGCGCCCGGCGTACAAAGTTTTCGATTTTTGAAAATTTTTCTTAAACTGCTTTAATAAAAATATGTCTTGCGTCAAATATTGGCATGCTCAACAAGAATATTGAATCATTTTTGAAATCGGACTAACGGTTTTCAAGATATTCCGACTTGATTTTTACTAAATGTGGAGTCTATTCTAAAATTTTTTTAAAAAAATATCCCAATTTTTTTTTTTATTTTTGCAGTAGGGAAAGAGACAAAACAACTTTTCCTTTGAGCATAATTATGTCAATATTGGTTGAAGGATAACTTGTAAATTTACCTACAAATATTTTGAAAAAAAAAACAGAAAATTGATGTAGTAAAATTGTTATGCTTTTCAATTTTATACACTTGAGTATTGAAGAAATATTAACTTTAACTTTTGATTTTTATTAATTTATGCTTTGATTGTGGTGGCACTAGGTCCAATAGTTTTGTGGTGCGAAATTTAAGAAAAATCGGATTACTTAACCCTTGACGAACTGCTCAAAAAGACTCTATATATGAGGACAAAAAATTAGAATAAATTTTAAAAATATATTTTGGGATACATCATCTCTAATTTCAAACATAGTAATGATGAAATGAAAGCATTTTTTGTTTTATATTTTACAGAACTTGGCAAATGCTAGAAATTCGGCTATATCAATATATTTTTTATGAAGAATTTGAAAAAATTTTAATTTTTAAAAAAGTTTAGAACTACACTACACGAGGGGGTTTAAATAGTTTATTGGTTCTCTTTTATTAACTTACACGCAATAAAAACTTCGTGAAATGAGTTTTTTAATTTTTAAAGGATATTTTGTAATTTTTTCGCTTTTGTGTTTTCAAGGATCAATAGAGTTAATCAGATTGAATTTGATTTAATTTTTATGCTACAATTTACTTTTTTAAGCAACAAAGGCTCTTATTTTTTTCGACTCCTTCATGTGAAAACCGGAATGTTCCATAGACCTAAATACCACTATATTCAATTGGTACAAGCTTGGATTGTCTTCCTTTGCAGAAAACTCCAAGTTCCAAAATCGGTTTCAGCTTAAAAATTGGTACACTCAGGGAATTTCTGCTTTAAAAATATGTAGTTGTTTGGGTTGTAATACAGTTTCATTATTTTTAAAGTAAATGTCAGTCATTTGTAGAACAAATTAAATTTTTAACAAACCTTGTAGTTCATTTAAAAAACCAACTCACATCAACTGTTTTATGATTTTACATTAATTTTTTACAATTTTTGGTTTATATTTTACTACCATGTGGTTCATTTTTACTACAATTGTTAGTCATTTTTTGAACATTAAAAAACAAATGACAATGTTAGTTGAATTTAATGAAATGTAAGTCGTCCTTTTTTTAAATGAAATTTCATTTGTTTTTGACTACAATTGCTGTCGTCTTTACCAACATAATTTCCTAAGTGTAGGACTTAAGTCATTAAGATTTGCAATTATGTGAGAGAAACTGTTTTTTCATAGCAACTAACAATACAATAGATTTTCTGAATGTTTAGTGCGCATTTGGCACGTTTTTGAAGTTTTGGTGCCTTAATTCGGTTTTGCCGCTGACTTTAACTTATTTCATATATTCGGATGATATTTCAACATTACACTGCAAAAACCGCCTTATTTTCAAGTAATTTTGTTATTAAAAATTTTCAAAGTTAAAACAAATTTTTTGTACGTTATAATTATTTTTTCAAAAGTTAAAAATTTTAAAAAATAAAATAAAAAAAAATTTTGAGTAATACAAAACTCAATTTATATAAAAATTGTTTTTAACTTTTTTTATTTATTAAAAATGTTTAGATATTTTTCAATCGATCCAAAAAGTTTCATTGTGTAACTCGTATTAGTTTTGGAGAAAGTAATCGTTGAAGATTATCCTTCATATAAACATATTGAAATATTTGTGTGTTAAATCTACATAAGGTACCAGGGCGTATGAGCAATAAATAATATATGTAATAATATAATACACAGAAATATTGAAATATGTATGTATGTGAAGGGTATTATAAAAAAAAATATTTTCTTTAAAACTAATACGAGTTGCTCAATGAAACTTTCCAGATCGATAAAAAACATTTAACCATTTTTTATAAATAATAAAAATTAATTTTTTTTTTTTTGAATTTTTTGATAAATTTGGAATTAGTTCTGATTTTTTTTTTTTTAATTTTAATTTTTCACATTCTCCAGTAAACAATGTATTGATATAGTAAAGAATCAAGTAGTGGCCAACTTCAGTTATTTAATATTAAATAATATACTAAAAATTATCGAAAATTGTGTCAATATTTAACCACGACTATTTCGCCAATTTTTTGGAAAAAGTAAATCTGTAGTTCCATTTTTTCTTAGTTCTTATAGGAGAGCAAATGCTGTTGGTTTGACATTGCTGCGATATATTTTTTCCTGTAGCGGGACAGTTGGCTTGGAAAGCAACATATGTATGTTTCATTTATTTTTGTACATAGAAATATATTATATAAGATTTATTGTAATCGCACCAAAACCGTCATCATCGTCATTATTATAATTGTTTTTATTTATCTAAGCCTACTTTTAATTTTTTATTTTTGTTTTTTGTACAAAAAGGTGGTTAGTTTTTGAATTTCAAAATGGCACCAGGCACAAAAGTTTGAATATGTTTCGAAATGTATATGCTGAAAATTGGAGCCAGCTAAAGATATTACTCATCCAGCGCAACTAGGTTTTTCTTTTCCTGCACTTTTTCGGCTTCCTGGAAAATGGGAAATTTTTTTAATGTTCCCGGGATCACGCTGCATAGAAATAATATAAAGATATTAAATGTTGTCGACGGTAGTTTTTCTAAACAACTTACCCAAATTACTGCATTCCGGTAGCAGTTATTTTATGCAGTTGTTTCGGAGCAGAGCAAATTTACCTCGTTTTTACATATTATTTTATTCAGGCAGTTTTTATTTCTAAATTAACTCACGTGAGTGTAAGTGAGTGCGAGTCGATAAAAAAATCTCGTGGGTGATTGTGCGTGAGTTGAATTTTTCTCTCGTGAGCGTGAGTGAGTGTGAGTCAAAATTCACTCACATGCCCATCTCTACTTCAAAGAGTTTTTTTTGCCTCAATTATGTTTTAAGTGAAACCGTAATAAGTTTCAGCATCCCAGGAAAACCGTGATAATGAGTACTTATTATCTTCTACATTACTCTGAATAAAAAAAATAATGGGTTACCAATAAGAAACTTATAATCCATTACTCTCATACAAAAAATAATAAGTGAACACTAATAGGTTATTTATCTTATTGCTTCGAGTCAATTAAAGTGATACAACATTTTTCTGGAAATCTCATTATAATTCGTCTTTTTGCAAGCTTTTATAAAAAAAAAATTCATATATGTTTTCAACTATCAAATGTTATATGCCTCCGTGGCTTAAGGTATAGAGCAGTTGTCTGTTAATCTGATGACCCAGGATCGATTGCTTAAACTACAACAATTTTATATATTTTTATGTCTTAAAAATCTTCATATTTTCTGTGACAACTCCTAATTATTAAAATTTAGGAAAAACATTTAATTATGTTTAACACATGTTTTCTAATCAATACCAAGAAAGTTTTAGTAAATTGAAGTGATTTTTTTTTAAAAATAACAATTTTAAATGATTTCTGTTCAAAAATGTACTTTTCATATTGTCTCTATAGTAAATTCATACAGAATTAATCTAAAAAAAGTTAGAAAAATTGTACTTCAGATTGAATTTACATATAATGTGTGATGTGTTTTTCATTAAATAAATTAAGTCGAATATAAAATAATAATAATTTAGGATATCCTAAAACCTTCACCCAATCGCCATAAATTGATATGGTTTTTAAACCTCAAAGCATATACTTTGAAACCATCCCGGCTGAAAATACTTTTTTGAATCAGATATAATTAGATGCTGATATTGGTTCCGTATAATTGGATATATAATTTTATTCGATTGTATCGGAGTTTGGTCTCATCTACTTTTATCACATTAATGCAATCTTAAAGAAATTGACATAATTTGATATGATCCATATGAGCGCTATAAAATAATATATGCTACAATATAAAACTGTATGTGGTACATAAAAATTAGGCTTAATCGGGATATTAAAAATTATTCGTAGTTTATTTAGATATACGAAAAAATACAAAATTTTGCAGAAAAAACTTGATTTTTGGTAAAAGTTAAATTCGCAAATATTTTGAAAAGTAGAAATTATATCAAAATTTAATGTTCACATTCGTGATCTACGACCTAAAATCTATCAGAGTTGATAAATCGCATTGCGGATGAATTTTTAGTGTTTAACTATGTAATTATTACTACAAATAATGTGTTTTATCTAGTTTTGCGAACCCCAAAAGAAAAGAATAATTTTTTTGTTTTATAACCTCTTTTTTGCACAAAATCCCTTTTAGTGCCACCTTTAACAAACGGGTCTGGGCTTTTGTGACGCTGACTTCAATGTACGCAAATGCTTCCGTCTTCCTGACCATAACACTGTACTACAGGCGGAGGTCACCGCGATTACGGAGTGCATTAAGCAGGTGAATATTATGGGCTTGACCGGTGATATTGTGATTTTCACGGATAGCCAAGCGGCTATCCGGGCTTTATCTACGGACTCTGTGGGATCAATGACGATACTCAGGTGTAAAGGGGAAATTAACGATTTCTCTACACGGGGACGCATTGAGATTATATGCCGGGACACTGTGGAATAGCGGGGAACGAAGTGGCTATAGATTTGGCTAGGGGAGGATCTTCCCTGTAATTAGTCACTTTGGGGAACGCTAAACCTTTTCGAGCTCTCAAGTTGCTGGTGGACTGGGCTGACACTATGCATAGGACCATCTCGGAAAATGCGGGTGTTGGCAGGACTACGATTATTCTCTGGGGAAACCCGGACACGGACAAGAAGAGGGAAATTCTGAATCTGAGGATTCAGATGATGGAAATCCTCAGGGGACACTCGACACTTAGGGCCCATCTCCACCGTATTGGTAGGGCAGACTCGGAAGTGTGCAGGGCCTGTGGGGAGGACGAGGAGATCTTGGAACACTATCTCTGTGAATGCCCGGCATTTACCGGGATCCGGGTCGAAATACTATCCAGTGACCCAATATCCACATTGCGGGATCTTAGGGGCATAGGATGGAAGAAGTTGAGGAGTTTCGTCAGTGCGACGGAGTTCCTGGGGTAGAAAGGTGACATAGGACCGATTGTTTAGAGCGCTCAACAAGCCGACATTCTGGCTTAAGTATAAGTCCTCAGGGACTTGAGTCGGATTAGGAAAGCCTTTTCCCTTCTCCGAATCCTCTTTTCGACCTGACCTAACAAATTTTAAAAAATTCTCTAAAATCTTATGAGATATAAGCTTTTGTCCACTTCAAGAGTTGCAAAAAATACAAAATAAAGGGAAATAAAACGCAAGACTGAAGGTAGAACCAAAATAATTCATTTAATTTTTCTGAATCGAAATATTAATACATCTTATGGTGTTTTCTTTTCTGGAAAAAAGTATTTCATTTTAATGTCCAAACATTTCACCCTCGACCGCATTAAAATGCGTAATTTTTACAATTAGAATAGAACACAATTTTATTACATATTGCATATTTTTATAACAGATTACCTCTGAACCTGTTCTAGAACAACTTCTTTTACCACAGTTTACATGGAACCGGTTCTAGAACAGGTTCCTGGGAGTCGAAATGTAAGGTGTTACTGTCCCAGAACCAGTTCTATAACTGGTTCTAGAACCGGATCTAAAGCAACCTGTTCTTGTTTGAAGCTAAAGAACCTATTGCAAATGGGACAAACTCCATATAAAAAGAACCAGTTGCAGAACAGAAATTAGAACCTGTTATTATATATACAGTGTAAGTTGTTCTGCAACCAGTTATTTGGATTTTACTATTTTAATGGGTAATATTGTAACGGGTTCGAATCTCAGCCAACGTGGAAGAATTTTTTTTAAATTTATTTTTAATAACTATTTTTTTTTTAATTATTTAAAAAATTTGTAGTTAGCTTCGTATTCTTTTTTATTAATTCATTTTTATCATAATTTGCTTTTTTATTTAAAGAATTTTGGGTTAACAAATTATTTAATACTTGCAAACAGAAATAATAAAAAATAAAATATTTTAACATAAAAAAAAAAATAGTGCTCCAATAATAGTTTGATCCAGGGAACTTCTGCATCAGAAGCCAGCACCCTACCCCTCGGCTACCAAGGTGAGAATTTTCTAGCAAAACAAGTTTGCAATATAGACACTTGAGATTGATAAAAACAAAAAAAAAAACAGGGCAAAAACAACCCTATAAATAATTTTAGGGCGATAAAATTGCACTTTTTGCCTTTTATAGGGTAACATTTTTAGAAAGAAACACTTTACCCTCTCAGAGTGTGCACCTTATTTTTAGAAAAGAACACAAAAAATGAAATTTGAGGGCAAAGTGCAAATGTGACATTTTTGTCAGAAAAGAAAACGCCACTAGACTTCATTGCCGAGCTTGGGTGAATAATGTGACCGAAGGTTTCCCACACAGTACACAAAGGGGCCTTAAAGTTTCATAAAAACAACGGTTCCGTTTCCGCATAAATAAATTTCCCTTTTTTTAGTACATGTGTTTTTTAATGCATTATTTTGTGTATCAAATTAATTTTGATTATTTTCGAGCTTCTGCCATGTAAAGTTGTTTCATATGTATTACATAGTAACTTGAGTTGACTTCAGTAAGTGCAAATGTATTTTTGTATCTTCAATATTTATAATTATATTTTTTTTTAAATCATGTAAAGAACTATATATGTATGGGTAGTATTCTTACATTAATTTAATTTTTTTAAGATTTTTTCATAGCTTTGTATTGTATTTCCTTTTTTTTTTTCATCTGTTTGTGTTAAAAATGTTTGTCAAGTCGCAGGAGAAATGTTAATTTAAAGTTAAAACGTTTCATTGTTAATATGTGTTTACACATGTTTCTGGGTGTGTGTATTGTGAATGTACGAAAAAAAAATATCGTTTAAGAAATTGTTTGTTGTAGCACAGGTATGGAAATACGTATATGGTACAAGTGTTTATTTCGAATATTATTTTATCCGATAATAAGGGAATTGGCATCTTGGATATCAAATAGTTTCTACAGTAAGCCTAAATTATTTTTATGAATTATGTAGACTCATTTCCTAAATACAACTAAATTTAAGGTCTTTGCGATATAGACGATATTTGTATTAGGTTTATATATGTGAATTTTTGAAAAATCCTTAATTATATAAATTTTAAATAGTATTAAACTGTTTGATTTTACAAAAACTAAAAGAAAAAGAATAATACAAGAATGGAGCAATATTGATGATTAATATTTTTTTTTGTTAAAGTTGTGCCTACTCTGGAGGCTCTAGCTTTTCTAAAACTTCGGGTTCCGATATCTGCAGATAGATCGAAATACTAGTATCAACCTAGCTAATATTTTTCATTTGCTTTATTTTTGTAAATATACGGAGGTTGAAAGCTCGTTATTTACTAAAATTAAGAAATTTTATAACTACACATTTATTTACGATCTTCAGCCTAAAGTATCAATAAAAATATTTTCTAAAACTCAGTACGTCTCTTGATTAGCCGTTTGAACTGATGGAACATTTAGATGAAATCTAAAATTGTACTTACATATTCTAAATCCAAAATCGCGTTAAATTAAACTTCGACATAAAATTCATAATCCATTTTCTACTGAATGTAACAAATTTTGAGATACTAGTTTATACACGCAGGGAACTTCTGCTTTAAAAATATGTTGTTATTTGGGTAATACAGTTTACTTATTTTAATGTAAATGTCAGTAATTTGTAGAACAAATTAAATTTTTTACTAACTTTGTAGTTCTTTTAAAAAACAAACCACATCAAATGACTGTTTTATGATTTTACATTCATTTTTTATAGTAGTTTTTTGTTATTTAAAAAAAAAAAAAATGTTTGTTTATATTTCACTAACATGTGGTTAATTTTTACTACAATTGTTAGTCATTATTTGAACATTAAAAATCAAATGACAATGTTAGTTGAATTTACTGAAATGTAAGTCGTTCATTCTTTAAGTGAAATTCCATTAGTTTTAACTATATTTGCAGTGGTCTTTACCTACATAGTATTCTAAGTGTACATAAAAGTATACTATATAAAAGAAAAATATGGCGGTAAACATATCATTAGTCGTAAATAATATTTATTTTATAAAATGCATTGATATTTACCCGATACTAGTTGCTATATATAAAAATCTTAAAATATGCAAGTTTGATTCCTTATGTATGAAAAAAACCACGACTTTGGCGAACAAAGTTGATTTTTTAAAAGTAAAATCCGTGTTTAAAATTATGTTTGTTACAATCTGCTTTGCAATATGATTAAATTAGACTTTTTTGTCACAAAATTTGTGTATTTTTTTACAATCTGCTGTTCAAATGCTCATTCCATTAACCTACTATTCAGTTCCTGTACTGATATTCTTTAAAATAAAAAATCCTTTAAGAATTTTTGCATTGCAATCTTAAATAAATTTAAATATGGAGCATTTTCAACCAATTTTTACCCCGACATATTTAGGTCTTATAGAAATTGATAGATATATCTATACCCTCAAGCAAAAATCTATCTTCCAATAAATATTTTGTACAAAATGTTCAAAAAAGTTATGATGCCATATTTATTAAATTGTACAAATATTTACTTAAAAAAGGTTTTGTGTTAAAAATTGAAGCTAAAAACCATATATTTAAAGCTTTTAAACAATTTGCAGTTTTGTACCATATACTTATTTCATATGAAGATATAAGAATTTTGTGCAGCGTTTCCTTATATCTTTGCGAAAAAGAGGAGAACGCCAAGAAAATTCGGTGTTTTCATTAAGGGCTTGTCCAAAACTATTTAAAAATAAATCATTTGTATAAAAGGCTGTTAACTTAAATATATCGTCACTTTGTTACTTTGTACCATATACATTTTTCTTTACCTGTATTCAACTATTGTTAAATGTCTATTATAATACATCCATATACATGCAGTTATGATCATATAAATAGAACATTTAATGTTCCACACAAATTTAAAAAATATATCAAAACTTTTATAACACATCATATAAAAATGGAGAGGAGTGTGGGGTAAAGTGTACTACTGCAAATCATTTGTTGAATATTGTATGCAGTATATCGCAAATATACATGTAAAACGATTATTCTATGTATTAGGGACAAAAGCATTTTTATTGAATATATGCTGAGTAACATTTTAAAATTTACTGAATCGATATCAAGAACATATACACTTTTTTAGAAATAAAAAAAAATATCAAAAAGTTTTGACTGATTTTAAGATAAATTGAGTTTTCTATTACACTAAATATTCAGAGCTACATGAAAAATATTTTCAACCAGAACAACCACAGTCTGATATGTGCTCTTTTACAAAATTCATTTTGTTTGTTAGAAGATACCTCAGACGAAATTTTAAATTTCAAATAAAATATTACTAATGATGCTGTTTAAATTGTCATGACTGTATAAACGAATGTATGTTGATTCATGTAAATAAGTGATTTTCTTTTTTTATTTGCCACTTGCCACCACTTAAAAAAGGAAAAGCAAAAATAATATATAAGATATGAAAAATTACTTTTTTATTTTTTATTTTGTCATATTCCAAATATACTACAGTCATAAAAATATACACGTGCATTCACACGTATGGAATACAAAAGAAGATTGTTTATGTATGTTCTTTTTTAATACAACTCAATAAAGGTTTCTACAATATGCATACATACCCAGGTAGAAAATGACAAACATACCAAAAAAAAAATAGTGCTGGCAAACCACTGATATTTTCGTAAAACCTACAGTGTTAAAAATTATTAAAAAAAAAAATAGAAGAATTTTTTTTTAAATATTTTTTTAATATTTTACACATTTAAAAAAGATGTATAATATTAAGACCAAACTATTTTGCAGATTTTTAAATGTTTTATTATACATATTTCTCAAAATTATTTTAATTTAAGCTATTGTGAAAGCACCAAATTTGTTTAATACCCAACGTTATGCCAACGTTGGCAAGTTCGCTCAAACCAACGGTTGGCCACTGTTATCAATAGGGTAACAGGACAATACTGTCCAGATTGCTAGTCCCATGTTCTGCCAACGCATAACATACCGTCGCCGACGCTTTTCCAACACTGTGCCAATTGTATTTTTCTGCCTGGGTATATATATATTAAATAAATATGTAGAGTGTTTCATGACAACGACAAACACTCTCGTCCCCCAAAATTATATTTGACTGGTTCAAACCATTTTAAAGGAAAATTGTAATATGTTGTAACGAACAAAATTATTAAATATGTGTTTTTATATCGACCCTATCTCATGTTTAATGGGTAAAAAAGGCATGTAAAAAAGAGATAAATATTTTTTGTAATGATTTTTTTTTATTGTAGAAATGTTGAGGTTAAGAAGAAGAAAAAACGTTTTGCTTTAAAAATTATAAACACTATTTATTTTTAAATCAGACTAGACTAGTTTCTGCCTCTTTTTGTGGACAGGCGTCATCGGTGATTTTCCATTTAAATTGTATTATTATTTGTATATTTATAATTGTCAGATAGTCTCTATATGATAAATTTTGTCAACAACCTGCGGCTGTAAGAATCAAACCTGAGCTCTTCTTACATTACAAACGTAACAATACCAAGTCATGTAATTATAATTTTGCAGGATGTAATCTTTCAATATCCGTTATAATTTTTCATAAATTTTTCCGAGGTTAAATCTGTATATTGGCTTGAATATATTAAAAAATATACATCATTTTCATCAATTTTACTTTTTTGATTAATTTAAAAAAAAAAAAAAATTAATCAATTTTACAAATTTTTGTAAATTCTTGATGTAATTAGTAGGCAAGAAACTATTTATCAAATGAAACAAACTTTGAGTTGATACCTTCACATTTTTACTTATAACTTTTAACCAAAATGCTCGTAAAAATGTCCATTAATCCGATTAAAACTGCGAATCATCAATGATATTGAAGGATTAAAATTTTCAAAAGTCATTTGTGAAATTTTTAATGAAGAAAACTTATAAGCAATATTTTTTTTAAAAATATTAAGGATTCTTATCTTTCATTTTACACCCATATTGGCATCCTAAAATGATTACAAGAAGTTTAATTCCTTAACTATACGTGGTCTCTAGTGTGGTCTCTAGTTACTCCATTTTTTTCATGTGTGAGTAAAAAAATTGAATTTTTTAGCAGGCTGTTGGTATTTTCAATTTTATATTTTATGCAAAAAGTTTATCAAAAAAATTAAATTTTCTACAAAAAGTTTTTGGCAAATTTTTCTTTAACTATATCTAACTTTGAAATTTTAAGGCAATATTCGTGATCTGCGTTCTAAAGTCATTTAGAAATGATAGGTCGCAGCGCCGCACAATGTTACGTTTTCAGAGAAGGCGGTCAAAAATCTGTGGAAAGCGTAAACCAAGCATGTGCTTTAAGTGACATTAAAACTGACGTTTTGTTAAGGAATTTTAGTTGGTTTAAGCTAAAAATGTTGTATATTAATGCATATTCAATTTAATAAAGGGGATGTCAGAGCTTCTGTTTGTAACTATTCGTCTTTTTCTGCTACTTTTCCCGTAGAGCTTATATTTAAAATAAATGGTAACCTTAAGTTGCTACATAGGTAATACGGGTATCAGAACTTTCGTTTTTTTTTTGAGTATTTCGAAGCTGCATACAAATAAATTTAAAATTTCGTTAATATCATACATGTTTCCATACAAAAAAGTAACAATTTTGACTCCACCTTTTAACCCTTAATCGCAAGATTGGGCGGCTAAAAAAACCATTAATGTCCTTTTGTTTTTTCTCCTCTATCACATAGCGGAATCTCAGAAACCCCATCGGTGGACTCTCATTGGAAGTAAAATTTAAAAAAAAAGTTATTTATGTGGAACTGTTACGCTACTTAATCCCACAAAAGTCATACATTATTATCTGAAATAAGTTGAAAAAAAAAATTTAGTTTTTAATCAAAGATGCCAAAACAGTCAAAATGGCTGGTCCGATAATTCTAGTGCTAAATGTGAATGATAATGTTATGTTTAGACACTTCTATCGGGCATGCTCAAAAATTAACAACGAGAGCACTGTTTCGGCTAAAATGTCGCACTCAGGGGCTTTTGGAGTCTCTAAATATTGTTATTATATCAACATTCAATATGGCAAATTTTATATGAAAAATGATTTTCAATAGGTAAAAGTGTTGTTTTTTAATTATTTACGTGCAGTTAAATACAATTTCATTTCAGTGTCTTTGTAGCGCCTTAAAAAAATTATCAAAAGTCTTTTGAGCCAAAAAAAAAAATGAGATATGGTGAAACGCCCTAGTGGAGATATATTAATATTGTTTCTTGAGTCTGTTTGAATCCTCAAAATAGTTAAAGCACAAAAACTCATTTAGGTATTATTGAAATTTTGTTTTTTTTTTATCAAAAACGACACTTTATTTGAAAAGTGCTTTAAAAATTGCCATATTCGAATAGTTCACAATCGAACCATACAATTTAGCAAAGTTTTTGTATGAACATGAAAACTATTTAGTAGTAACTAGTAGATACTACTAAATAGTTTTCAGTTTTTAAAGTGTGCTTAGTATTATCGGGTATTCTTAAGTATCGACTTTTTACAACTCTTACATAAATGTTTTGGCCAAGTAATTAGGAGCATTTAAACTAATAAAGTGTATTTACAAAAGTTATGCGAAAACTAGTAACATTTTACCAAGTTTTTTATTTGTTTTTACTTAATTATAGAATAATTTATTCGAAAAAACTTTACTAGTTGAAATGATCCTAGTAACTTGGCAGCCATTTTTTTGTGTGTATATAAAATATTTTTACTTGTTAAATCACTCACACACACACACATGTCCCAAAACATACATAGATAGATAGATGTTTACAATAAACTAATACTAGTACTTTGTTATTCTTTGAACTTTCAACAATCTTTCGTCAATTTGAATGTTGACTTTTTTTGTATTTATTGGCCCTAGGTTATAATACAAAGGGACCCATAAAAAAAACTAACAAAAATCATTGACAGTATTGACAAAGTATTTCAATTTGCAAAATAAAAAACTTTTGTATATTAGGTGAAAGGCGTTAATGAAAAAAAATCCAATATGCTGTTCTTCAACAGAGATGAGCAATTAATTTTCCATGAATGGCATATAACAACTACGAAGGCATATATCTATGACATCCCAGTAAAAACAGACAATCGTGTAAGTAGCGCATGCAGGATTTCACTAGCTACCAGGCTATTTACTCGCTTAACTACTTTTGTTTGCGATGCCCAAAAATTCATGAGTGGTCATTACCCTCTCGCTTACAAAAAATGTGTGAATAAGGGGTTAGCTAATTGGTTACAAATAGTAAAAAAATATATTGTTACTTTAAGATAAGGAGTAAGTAGTTCCTCATAATGATAGAATAAGTGGTTACCTAGAAGTTACAAAATAAGTGGTTACCGTAAAAGTTCTATTTTTAAAAGAAATATTTAGAGTTTTTTGAAAAGAATTTTGAATCGGAAAATTAGTTTTTTTAAAAATTTTCAACTCGAATTAATAAATATAATATTAGAATAAAAAAAAAGCCAAATCGTTACTTATGTAACAAATTAACAGTAACGCATTATTTTGCAATTACATATAAGTACTTATATAACCCATTATATGTAAGTCATTATTTTGCATTTCAAAGTAATGCAAAAGTTAACAACCTATCATTACTTGGTAATATATACGGTAATTACCATGTTTTTGCTGGGATGCTAATTTTAGCACATCAACTGAAACGATAAATTGAAAACATTATGCCGTACTCAAGATTGGCCATTTTTGCCTAATCTCTATATATATGAGTATGTATGTATGTATGTACTTTTAGAAAGATAGTGATTTCATTTTAGGCAATTTTCCATTTGAACACATTACTGAGTTATAATCCATTAAATACAATTAAAATATTTAAGTTCAAAGACTACAACGCCAATGTGCACTACATTAGGGTGAATCGGTTTTAGATTTATTTTTAATGTGACAGATATGGGATTTTCTAAAAAAAATTTTTTTAAATCCATTGAAACTAATTTAATATCTATGATATCTATGAATATTTGCATTAGTTCTATGAAATGTCACTAGAACTCGTCCATTGAGACTTTTCACTAAATTAATGCAGTTCTTCATAAATTAAAAAAAAACTCATTTTATTTATTAAAAATTTCATACGATTAACGAAAAAGTTTCGTTAAAAACAATTTCGTTAAAATTGTGAAGCTTTAGAAATTTTTCATTTACATTGTGAATAGAACTTCATTGGCTTTGTTAAACAATTTCATTAAAACTCGTCCGAAAACTTGTCTCTGTGTATAAAACTGGAAACCGGTATAAAACTCGATTTACATATTTTATAAATTCCGTAAATCGATCTATTCTAATGTAGGCGCTAAGTATATAATTGCGAGCACAAAGTTGCATATTTAAAAGAAAAATGCTTACTATTTATGTATTTCTTACAATTGCATTTAGAAATACAACATTCTACAATTAAAATTCAATTTATCCTATTTTTTTTTTTTGTTGCAGCCGCACTCCTTTCATTAGGTTTCACTACAAAAGACAATTTCTTTGCAGTTTTGGTTAGATTAAAAATTTAACAAATGTTAAATGGATGATGGAAGGTGATAGATTATGCACTGAGAGAATTATCTACACTTCAGTAATGAATTTCTTCATGGCTTTAATTAAAATTGTTACTGAAACACGGCCATTTCAACTTTTCATAGAATCTATGAATCATTAAAGTCAATGTTTATGAAACGTTTGTCAAATTGATGACAATTTTCATAAAACTAATGAATCATTCCGACAATGAAATTTTTTAATCTTGATTGGAATTAAGGCAATGAACGACTTCATATGAAGTCCAAAATTAACAAAAAGCTACATTGAAATAATAAAGCACTTTGTAAAATATTTTGAACACTTGAAAACTAAATCTTAAAACTGAAGTATATGAAAATTAATGAAATTTCATAAAAAAAATAAAAAAATTAGGTCTTTGAAATAATTTCATAGCTCAAAAGAAAATTTTCATTAAATTTATGAAGAGATAATTTATGAAACCGAATCAATTTTTTTATGAAACTATGAAATTTTATGAAAAAAGTTTATAAAAAATTTCTTAGTATTAATACAATTTCATGGATAAAATGAAATTCTTTATTGAATCTACGAAAAAGTGTTTATAAAATTGTTTCATTAATATCATGAAGGATAATTCTCTGAGTGTAGATTCAAGCATTCATTTGTTCGTAACTTCAGTTAGACGTTACAGATTGTCCAATGTAATTAAAATTATTTCGCATCAAATGATTTCGATTATATCGAAATTGCTTGTACATTGCAAATTAACACACCGTACATCATTATTAGGACTACACTGCACATTTGCAACTTGTAGCACAGAAGGAAATGCATAGTGTAGCACAGAAGTACACTTTTAGACAAAATTCACTTAAAGGTATTTGCTATAAATATAAAAAGCAATCATTTCAATTAAGTGACGTTTCTTTAGATGTGTTATTGGCAAAATATTTAATAAAATAGTTTCTTTGTTCTCTTCTGCAATGTTTATAAGAATATGAGGCTTTGCTTACCAACTGCTCCGCTAAAAAAGGGATGTATAACATGGTATTTATTGTTCTACTTGATACAAATAAAGATTGAGTGAAAACATGTCAACTTAAACACCATTCAGAGTTAAATCGAATGTACGAGGTTGGAGCAACCGAATCGATTCGGTTGGATGAAATTTTAGAATTTTTATCAGAGCGTATGGTCAAAATTCACATTGGTCTTATTTAAGGTAAGAATATGCTCTTTTTGCATATGCATATTTAAGCGTCAAATGTTATGTGTTGGGGTCTTGATTTTAAATCCCCATATTCTAAAATATGCATTTTTCAAAATTCTTCCATTTCAATTGCAATTCTTTCCCAGCCTGCTGACTTGCTACCTGAAAAAGTATGTCGCAGCCAAACTAACACCATTTGTTCTCCTGTCAATATTAAAAATATGCACTTAAAAAACACTTTTCCTAAAAAAAATATAGAAACAATAATTAAGTTTGGCAGCTATGTTTTCAATTGGAACACAATCTTACACTTTTCTTCGGTTCAGCAAAATTTTAAAATTTAAAGATTCTGCTTAAATCCAAATGTATCCAAATTTTGTTTTTAACAAATAAAAAACAACTTAAAATTATTGGAAAATATGCACTAAAAACACAAAATAGGCAATGAAAAGCACAAAATATCCTAAAATATGCACTTTTGCCAAAATATGCAAAAAAAAAAAAAAATCAATGCCATGTTGTTCTAAATGTGATAATTCGGGTGATAATTTAGTATTTCTTCGGGTTCTGTTAAGATCTTTAGACAGATCGAAATGCAGGTATCAACTTAGCTTATATGTTTGATTTGATTTATTTTTGTAAGTATACGGATGTACGGAGGTTGAATGCTCGTTATAAATTAAAAATAACATTAAAATAATTTCTATGTATACAAAAATAAAAAACTAATAAAACTTTAAAAGATATTACTTGAGCCAGAATAAAAACTAAACATTTTTTGGATCGATTAAAAAACATGTTAACATTTTTAGTAAATAAAAAACCATAAAAATTTGGACGATTTTTAGATAAACTGAGTTTTGTATTACTCTAAAAATTCGGAACTAGTTATGAATTTTATTGAAAATTTATTTTTCTTCAGTGCGCCCCGGTAGGCTAGTTGGTAGCGTGCTGGCTTATTAGTGCGGGGGTCGTGGGTTCGATTCCCACCAGAGGCACTGGTCTGTTTTCGCTACAACGCGCCGAAGGCCATATTAGCTAGTGCTCGGTTAGGGTAATAGTATATAATTTGTAATTATATAATTAATAATTTTTCTTCAAATTCTCCATAAAAAATTGTATTGATATATTAAATATTCCAAATTCAGTTAAAGAATTATAAATAATATTCACAAAATGAGCGCAAAATATGTCAATATTTAACCATTTTTTGGAAAAATTCAAAAAAATTTCCCTTTTCTATTTGCCTCTTTTAAGAGAACAAATAGTGTTAGTTTGGCATTGCTGTGAGAAACTTTTTCCTGCAGCCGGACAGTTGACTTGGAAAGCAACATGTATAATATTTTGTTCAGAAATCAATTTCCTAAACCCAGTAAAAAATAACTCAATGTATTTACAAATCGGCAAACATTTTTTTTAAAAGTTCAGATATTTATTTGTCTATCAATTCTAAAAACTTTAGCGTGTTGCTCGGCTTCGTTTTTGAGAAAATATTCGTTTTTCATAAAAAGTAATTGACAACAAAATTTGTGATGAATATGATGTTGATCATACGTACTGAAGATTAATTTACTGAAGTAAAATATTTAAATTTTTAATAAATATTTGGAATGAAATACTCACTAGTTGAATTTGAGGTACTGAAATATAATAATTGTAAATTTGTTTTCCAAACAAAAAAAAAAATAAAAAAATAAATAAAAAATAAAAAAATGCCCAAAAGAGAAAAACAAAACTATAACTACACTGTGCACCAGTGAAAAAAACACAAGAACTTGACTATATAGGTTCGATTGTACTACTAAAAGGTAGTAAAACCCTATACTCGGTTTGTCCAGATTGGTGACCAATTCCTTTTTATGGGCCTCTAAAGTTTCTGAAAAGCAGTGGGACCCTCAAAATATGGTATCATTAGTTTTTGCCCTAAATCTTAATAAGACTTGGTGCTACGGCTTAACTATATTTGGCAATAATGTGGCTAACAGTCCACTGAACAAATTCTTTAAACATTTTATGCCAAAAAAAATTTTTTTCCTGGAGTTTTTTTGAAAAAACATAGGAAAAAAATATGTTTTTTTCACTTTTTCCAGTATTACTTACAGGGACTGTTAAATTTTTCCTAACACTATTTGGCAAAAGTGTAGCCAAGGTAACGCCTAACAACTCTTCTGAACATACCAACACAATCTGAACATGTTTAGGCACTCTAAATAGCTCATAAAGACCAACGTGTACATTAAAATGTGTGTTTTTGGCTAGACTATACTTTTATTGCAATTTTTTTTACACGTTTTTTTGTATTTTTGTTAAACAAATGAAACATTTTTTATGTCAGAGTTAGTTCAAAGTCCTGCATGTAGGCCCAGAGGATTTTAAAATTCTATTTGGCCCGCCCCTTTTTATGGGCGTGGACATAAGAATGAATTCAAATAATAATTAAATTGTATTACTTAAGTGCAAAAAGCATAATAAATGATTTTGTAAACATTTATCGCGTGGGAAGGTGCCCCCAACATAACTCACCGACTACCAACAACCCCCCACACCGAAAACTCCATGCAATTTTTTTTTAATTTTTTTACATATTTGGGGTATAACGATTCGACACAGCCGAGTTAAAGTTGTTTTTTACTTTAATTGTTATTGTTACATTTCTTGTGCTGCTGATTTCAATATTTTTAAGTTTTATCGTTCCTGCGATCGCGAACAATAGCATTACAATTTGCGTTTTCCTTAACTATGCAACATGTATCAATTAAAGTTTTGGATCAGGTATAATTTTTTTAGAGGGGCGATATTTTTTACCTAGATAATATTTTAAATTACAGTTTTATCTCGAAAATTCATTCAAAAACTTCAGTAATCGGAATAACACGTGTGCAAAAAGTTAAAGAAAAACAAATAAATAAATATATTTATACTTAACTTTTGCAAAAATATTTGTATTGAGGTAGTGGATACCTTACCGCCCCTAAATTTTAGTTTGGGGTTCGTCTTTAGTGAAAGCATACATTAAATAGAAATATTTTGTAATTTTTTGATTGCAGTTTTCAAAAATAATAATTCCAAATTTTATCGCGATTTTTGACATTCGCGAAAAAGTAAAAACATTTGTCTTCATAGTTTTTCATGGCCTGTGCGACTGTGCTATGCCAATTTTGATATTTGCAAAAAATTTAAAAACGTATCGCCCTAATATACATGTACAAAAAAAAAACTTTAAATAATAAAATATAAATTAAAAAACAAAAAAAATATTTTTCTTGTAAAAAACAGAAATCCAAATAAAAGTTTAATGGGGGTCGGTCTTACATTTTATCCATCTAGAGGAACTGCGGGGGCTTTTTGTGGATTTTTTTAGTCAAAAACGACAATTTTTAAGGTGCAGAGTGGTCTTTATGAGCTGTTTAGAGTGCCTAAACACGTTCAGATTGTATTGGTATGTTCAGAAGAGTTGTTCGGCGTTACCTTGGCTACACTTTTGCCAAATATTGTTAGGAAAAATTTAACAGTCCCTGTAAGTAATACTGGAAAAAATGAAAAAACATATTTTTTTCCTTTGTTTTTTCAAAAAAACTCCAGAAAAAAAATATTTTTTTGGCATAAAATGTTGAAAGAATTTCTTCAGTGGACTGTTAGCCACATTATTGCCAAATATAGTTATGCCGTAGCGCCAAGTCTTATTAAGATTTAGGGCAAAAACTAATGATACCATATTTTGAGGGTCCCACTGCTTTTCAGAAACTTTAGAGGCCCATAAAAAGGAATTGGTCACCAATCTGGACAAACCGAGTATAGGGTTTTACTACCTTTTAGTAGTAGAATCGAACCTATATAGCCAAGATCTTGTGTTTTTCAAAAAGTCTTTTTTTGTTGCATAGTGCTATTGATCAACAATAACAATAAAACTACATAAACAGTTTATTTGAGATAGGCGTGGTAGAGAAGATTAAGCATACTTTTCTAAAAATCATAACTACATTGTAAATTTTTATTGAATTAGACTGCGCAGTTTCTGGTAACACAACCTTCATCAGTAATCCTTTTGACAATAAAATTAAGTGCAATCCTGACCGTGGTTTGAACCTGCTTTCTTTGCCACATGCACTTCGCACTACACTTTAGACAGGCGCTTTAACCACTTGATCTAAAGTCAGGTCGATTTTTGCTGTGGCCTAAAACCAGTTTCAATTACACAGGTTCGATTTTACATTTAATTGTAATTGCAGAAGATAGCTAAGACAAACACCACAACAATTCACAATTGTTAGAAAATCATATGTAATCTAATTTCCACTATTTTCCCAAATTTTGTGAATTAGCGACAACTATGATGTATTTTTTGTACATACGGTTTATGTTTAATCTTAAATAATTAAATAAATATTTGAAAAAGAAAATGTTAGTGTATGCATGGAATACAAATTGTTCAATTATTGCTTTTCAAAATTATGCTTTGAAAGCTGATGATTATTTCAACAGTTTTGCACACAATATTTCAAATGTCAAATTGATAAGTTTGACAAGCAGTAAATCGTACATTCAATTAGAAACTAGGCATTCAAATAACAATATTGGTCTTTTTTTATTAATAATTTTGTATTTCCTTCTTCTACACATACATACACATACATACCATCAGTGTTGGCATATTTTTTTTATATTTTCATCATTTGGTTCTGCCTTCAATTTGCTTAACCCACTTTCTTATATTCATATCAATTTCAACACAAACACAATTTTCATGACATACAAATAGATAGAAAAAGCCCGAACTGAACAAACTTCCTCTATGTACTAGGACTTGCATCAAAGTCATCACAATTGCTGACAAGTTGATGCATAGTCCTCATGGGGGCCAGAGTATGAAATTAAATGTCAAACTATCAGCAGATTACAGCTTACCAGAGTTACATGCATACAATTCACACAAGTGATACTTCGTCTTAGAGGCCTTTTTCATCTTTATTTTATTTTTTCGTTATTTTTTTTTTTTATGAATTTTCTCATAAATTTTATACGTTTAACTTTCTTTCCCAGAAACCGTTTTTTCCGTTTTTTTCCGTTTTTTTTTTTTTGTGGAGGTTATGATGTACTCACTCTTGGTTTTTTTTTTTTTTATCTTTAAACTTTGGTTAAATTGATATTAAAAAACAGAAAAGTTTGTCGTTACATTGAAAATAGTAGAAACGGTAGTAAGAATAGGTTAAACTATATATTACAATACTTAAGGAAAATATATATTAAACCAGATGTTGAAATGAAATATCCAGTTTAAATTTTTTTTATTAAATATGAGTTTGCGTCACTGAGTTGTTAAGGAATTCCTAAAACTTTTATTTAAAAAGAAGAAAGAAAAAATAGAAACACCAAAAAAAAAAAAAAATCGTGTTGGTTTAAATACAGCGTATGAGTATTAAAAACTTATACACTGCGTTGCACAACTATAATTACACATTAATTTCAATCAATGTCGTAAGCTAAAAAAAACAGTTGAAGAGTTTAACCGGCAAAGATGTTTGAACAGGTGCCGTTTGCTGCAATTTCATTCCGCATACGTTACATACATAATAAATTTTCACGCAATTTTCCACATACCTAACATTTTATATTTTAATTATTCACAATACTTTAAGTCCCGTATTCATAACAATATTAAACAGGATTTCAAATATATTTTGGTTAAAACACAAAAATTTTAGCTTTAAAACTGTATTCATAAACGAATACTAACTTTTACACAAGGTTTAAAATAGGTATTTTAAGCTAATATTCGTTTATGAATACAGTTTTACGGATTAAAATGGCTTTTAACTAAAATGTATTTGAAATTGAGGCCATATTTTTTATTTCCAAGTAAAAAAGTTCGGATACAATTTTATATAATTAAATGTTTGTTTGAATCATGTAATATAAATATTTATGTTAAAACATAGTTATTTGCATCTAATTGTATATAGCAACCCAAGTAAACAATTTTATATATATTGAGATATAATTTTATACAATGAAATGTTTCAATGCATATATTGCATATGTAGTCATATAAACATATATGTTAGAGCATAAATAATTGTATCTAATTGTATCTAATTGTATATAGATTTGTGATGTTTCAAAAAATGTTATAAAGGTGTATATATTATATATTTTATACTGTCTTATATGCAATTTTACTTAATATATCTAATTATATATTACTATGTATACAATATAAAGTTATATATGCCTTCGTATATAATTCAACATAAATGTTGGATTATCGATGAGGATGCCAGTTTCTTTCACTTTTTTCACAAGATAACGAACATACGGATCATATTCGTTCAGCGGAAGGATAAAACTAATTATCTGTCAAATCAGACATGAGCTAAGTGTTACCATTCACGAAATAAGCACTAGTTGAAAAAAAACGTTAGATGGCGGACCCTTTATTAAACTTCATCTGAACCAACACTAAACAAATTTTGTTATGCGTTTTTATAAAGACATATATTGCTAAATGCAAAATTATATTATTTTTTAATTGAATTCAGATATGATTTGTAATGGACCACAAAGCTACGTTCAAATGAACAATATGAACAATATTTTTTAAGTGAGTTTAGATATAATTATATAATTCCGGTGTTGAGATTTCTGAAACTAAAGTTTTAAACTTACAAAATGTTGGTTTTAGTTCATGGCTTGATTTTTTCGATCCACAGTTTTGCCTTTGTTAAAAAACTGTAGGAATAATATTAGTCACATGTATTGGTTTATGAAATTATTTTTTGAGTAAGATAATAATAATATCGAATTTATAATTCGATGCAATTATACACTTCGGTTCACTTATTTAAAGGCACTAAAAATTCCATATTCAGCAGCCTGTATCTTTTGCAATTTTTAACCTATTGCAGAACTATAAAATGAAAATGGAAGCTAGATCTTTTTTTGAGCAATTTATCAAAAAATAGTTAAAAAATTTGCTATTTTTTTTTGGTTCACTTGGATAAAGGCATTTCAATTAGATTTAATGAAGAACGGTTTTTCTTGTATTTTAATTAATTTTACTTTATTAAAGAGTTTTTAGTAATGGGTACAACCACCTTTGTTTTTAATAACTTCAAATATACGGGTTTTCATTGACAGATAAAGCGAATTAATGTAATCCAACGAAATTTGATTCCAAGCATCCTTAATGGCCTGAATTAGTGACTCCTTGTCATCGAATTGTCTTCCTCCTTCATAGACTTTACGAGATAACCAACCTCAGACATTTTCAATAATGTTTAGATCATTAGAATAGGGTGGCCAATCAAGAATATTTACATTCTGGCTTAAAATGAACTCCTTAACTACTCTCGCGTTATGTATAGGAGCATTATCCTGCAGCAATATCCAAGATATGGGACCAAATAGTTCACTGAACTACGGAAAAGCCGATTCCAATAACGTTTTATAGCTTGCACTAGTCATTTTTGTATTTTTAAATTCAAGATCGATGGTGCCATAGTACGTAATAGCACCCCACACCATAACGCCGCCCTCTCGGCTGTGATGTCGGTTCAAAAATCGCTTTTCTTTCAGCAGATCATGGAAATAATAGTTGTAGCCATCTAAATTAAACTTCTTTTCATCCGTAAATATTACGGTTCTCCAGTCATTTACATGACCTCTTTGCTGCACATCCCATACCATGTAGTCTCTTGCAAATTGAAGCCGCTTTTCCTTACGCGGAGCATTAAGTGGCGGCTTTTTTTTAATTTCAGGTATTTTAGATACTCACAGCTCTTTATTACTCTGCGTACTGTTGACTTGCTCGCTTTCACTCCAGCTTGAGCTCTTATTTTTGATAAGGATAAGTCAGAATTAGATGCAATTCTTATGATTTTTCTTTTCTCATACGCAGATAAAGACAATGAAACCCTTCCTTTAAATTTTTTTCCATACCTTTCGGGGTCCTTACTGTCAACAACTGTTGGGCTTCGTCCAATTTTTTGAGCTATTGCGCGGTTAGAATAACCTTCAGAACGGTAAACATCGATTTTAATTTTTTTCGATAAATTTAAAATTTTTTTTCTTGCCTTTTTGACTTTTAAAATTATTAAGATGCAATAAATTGTAAGAAACAAATGCTCCCTACGAAAATTCATCGCTGACTTTAAAAATTATAAATAAATAATAAAGTGCCTTTATTCAAGTGAATCAAAAAAAAAAAAAAAAATAGCACAGATTTAAACAACTGAAAATAAATTATTTAACTTAATAAAGTACTAAACATAATAAGAACTAATATCTAATTGAAATGAATTTAAAATATTTATTACTAATACCACTAAACATAAACAATTACAAAAAACAACTACAAAAAACAACAACAATGTGTTGATGTTTTCTTTAAAGCTATAATAGAAATAAATGTCGAGCAAGTTCCGAATTTGAGCAAATATTTAATTGATGCAATTAATTTTTGACAGCTTTTAAAATGTTCAACAAACCCATTTAATTGAAGAAATTATGGAAATATTTTTTTCTGTGTATGCTCTAAAAATATCATTAAAAAAATTAGTTGAAAACTAAACAAATTACGCGTTTTTTTCGAAACCAAAACTATTGAACCGTTTTTTGTCCCGTATCGTCAAGCAAATAAAAAAATATAACACTTTAATTTCATTGCATTTATGCTTAAATTCCTTATTATCTTGCAGAAAATATTCTCAGTATAATTGGCGGACATTAAAATATTGCTCTTTCTTGATGGTTTACAGCAAATTGTAAAACTTCTTTTTTTAGGCTTTATTAAAGATTTCGGGATTCAGTTAAATTTGTTATATTTCTGGAATGTTTCAAAATCTCTCATTCTTCGTTCATTCGTTACATTAATACCTTTTAATCGTCATTTATTTTGTCATTAATTTTGTCATTATTTAATATAAATGTACCCTAACGTATGAGTGATATTATAATAATCATACGTTTAGGTGTACAAAGTCGTTGTGATGAGCAGCGAAAGACCTAACATTTTTGCCGATTTAATGATATTTAGTTGGGTTTAGGGTTCCTTATTTAAATATCATTATTTGGAAAAGACGAACTTTTTTTGCCGATTTAATGATATTTAGTTGGGTTTAGGGTTCCTTATTTAAATATCATATTAAATGCTTTTGAAATCGAAAAATGAAAAATTTTATATAAGGATGCTTTTTGAGGTTATGAAAATTTTGTTTGGGAAAATGTCGTATAAATTCGACTACGAATATCGGAAGAAGTTCAGACATCCAATTGATTAAATTTTAGGTTAATTCAAATGTAATTCTTTAGCAAAACGATATTTCAGTATCACTTAAATCACATTTTTTTTAGCAACGAAACTACTTAAAAGTTATCGGACATGTTTCGTATACCAGTTAATGCGTCTCCAATAGCTTTTTTTATTTGGTACCACAAATTCTCTGAAACAAATTTCGAAAATTTCTCTGAAACAATTCGAAGTAAACCGAAAAAAACGAAAAGTGTGGTAACTTTTATCAAATTGCATGAATTAAATTTGGAAATGTTATAATAATTTGTTGCAGAGGGGAGTATACTAACATATTCAAACTTTATATAAGCTGCCATCACTCATATCTTAACGGTGAAACACGGAGTACCAAAGCATTCCAAAGTTCTTTGTTTTTTTAATTGTTTAATAGTTTTTGTACATAATTAGGACGGCAGCTTGAAAACGTTTTTTTTTTTTTTTGATACCAAAATTTTCATATGGTAATTTTGATATGGCACTCTATCAAAAGTAGGTCACACTTAAAATTGATTATTTACAATCAGAGCTCTGAAGATTTCATTCAATTTGGGAATGCATTCCCCAAAATTGAATTAAATTTTTTAGTTCAAGAAATTAATTATTTTACAAGAAAATACTAAGAATGAATTCCTGTAAATGAATTCAAAGAATAAATTCCTTAAAAATTGATTCCACTTCCATTTAATTCCTTTAGGGAATTAACTTTTTTGTTTAATTCCCTAACGATTTACCTGTTTTGTCTAATCTTCTAAGGACTTATTGTAACTTTTTTGGTCCCTAGGGACTTAACTTATATGTTTAATTCCCGGAAGAAACTTCATACAGGGCCAAATAATATAAATATAATAAGCATCGAAGACGCGGTTTATTAATTAAATACAATAAATTCGGGACTGTAATTTAATATTTTATAGTCAACGAGCTTAAAAGCCCGATACTTCGTTATCGATAGTTCTATATATCGGAATATATTAGAATGGAAAATGAAATATTATTTAAGGAACTTGTTTCAGTAAATTAATTTATCCTTTTCAAGTGGATGTTTTGTGATTTCAAGTTTCATATTTCTACCTTAATGAAATTCCATAGGTTATTATCAGTTGGGATACATTCCTTGTAAGATAAAATTTGCGAATCTTTTTTTTTTAAGATTGTTCGTCCTTATCCGAAAATGTTAGACGATTAATGAAGGAATCGATTAAACGAAATGAAAACCCTAATCTAAACACAAATTACGATGCACTTGTTTAGTATGCAGAAATATTTGTTGTAAATATTTGTAGAGAAAGAACATAAATGCAAATAGTTGCAACAAATCAATTTGCATACAAATCCATAATAATTTTATTTGGCGAACGCATACGCACAAGGACGCTTGTACAAATACACAGCCAGCCACACAAACAAACACAAGTAACATGCATTACTCTTAACTAATTCTCTTAACTTTGGTTATTGTTGGTTGTAATGTGTGTGTGTTTCTGATGAAAATAATGCGTATCACATGATTTGCATCGATTCTTCTTGTTAGTATTAAAACATATTGCATACAATCATATATATATGTAGTAGTTGTTAGTGGTTGTCGGCTTGTTACTTTGGTATGCTGTACTACCTTAAATGGGGAAACACCACAACTGCATATAATTGCTCATATCATCTAGAAGAGCATGGTATGGTATGGTGGAACTCATTTATGAATATGGACCAAATTCAACAACAGCAGCAACAACAGAAAGAAATAAAATTGCAATTACAATTTAGTATTTCTGTTAGCACAAGGTGTAAAAACTACTGACGTAACGTATGAAACGAACAAATAGAAAAGGTGTTGTTAACAAGCCAAATGCCTCCAAGAGCTTTTTTTCTTCTATTTTCTTCGTGGTGTTTGTTGATTTAGATAGAAATGAATGACTCTTGACTTATTGTTGTTGGCTGGCTGGCTGGCTGACTGACTGACTGACTGACTGGTTGATTGTTTAGTTGGCTGGCTAGATGGATGAATAACTGGCTGGATGGCTGGCATTACTTGTAGGCAGACACATGGACGGACAAATAAACAAAAAGGGGGTATGGTAGAGGTAGTAGGACAGAGGTATAATGTTAATATTTTTGTTTATGCTTTGAAAACTTATGAAAATTAAAAACACATGTACACAATACTTGTTCTGTTTTCTGTTTCATGTGTGTGTGTGTGTATGTTTTTTTTTCCTTCTTTTTGTGTATTTTGCTTTTATTCTTGTTGAGTTTGTGTTCTGAAATACACACACACACACACACTGACAGGCTCAACATAAACTGCTTTAATGCACAATTACAACAGAAATAAATAAACAACCAAAATTATGAATATTTTTTTTTTTGTCTTCAAATCAACAAAGCTTTGACCCAGAAAATCTCTATACATTCAGACATTCATGTGAATGTATGTATGTAAAGCTTTTATTATTTCTCCTATTCTGCATTGTATAAATAAATGTATGTATGTACGAGATGTAACACATTCCTACATTTGCACATTTATACATGCATATAATACATGTATGTATGTATGTTTATATGCATGTATGTGTAATTGTGTATTTTCAATATATTTATATGCGTGTATATGTGAATTGTATGTTGTATATAAATTATTTTTGCCACTCGTACAAGTGGTGAACAACACAAATAAATAAAGCGAAGACGATGAAAATGATGATAACAACAACAGCAACAATGACAATTTGACAACAACGATTAAATAATCTCTGTTGCAAACAATCAATCAATATCTCATAAATATTTTTCACATCAACTTTATAAATATTAACAGACATACGGTCACATCAAATACACACACATACACATTTGTGTGTGTGTGTCCAATATGATGTTTAAATTAAAAATTGTCTCATTTCCATATATCATGACTTTTTAATGAATCACAATTAGTTATAAATCTCATGATTTTCTCATTTGTATGTGTCTTTGCTTGAGTGTGTGTTTGTGTTTGTTATGTGGTTAGTTTTTGGCAGACAAAAACGTATTTAAAATGCTGACGTCACAATTTGTTAGAGTAAACCAAAGTCCTTGCACTCATAACAAGACCCAATTTATTATGGGATCATGTGAACACAAGTACTATTGCAAAAAGGCTTTTGTAAATCAATTATCAAAATTGAGTTTTTTTTTTCAGAGATACCACCAAAAACCAAAAACAACACAAAGAATTGACACCAGCTTACAATGCTTAAAATATAGATGGAGGCTCTATGCATGCAGTTGTTAAACTTTTCTACGATTAAAAGAACATTTTTGACAAAATTATAAAAAAAAAACTCTTCCTCTCTGTAGTCGATGACTCTCTTAAATATGTAGTAGTGCACTATTGAGTTGTGTTTTGATTTTCTTTAGCAAGGCTTTGTTGAGGAGGTATTTAATTAATTTTTTAAAACTTCTCCCAAAACATAATGATTTTTGGCAGTTTTTATTAGATTAGTTTTTTTTTTTGTTATTGTTGTGATTTAGTAAAACCAGAAAGGATATTTAAATTTTATTTGTTTCACTGGGTTTTATTTGAATATTTTAAATTATACAATAAGTACCCTTGAAAATATCGGCTTTAGCAAAAGTTTTGCCGGCTGGGCCAACATTTTTTTTACGCCATTGTCTTAACGTTAATTTTTATCTGACTTTATATCTATGTTTTTCTGCGTTGCCAACCGAAATTATATAAAAACACAAAGCTGCAGACAATTAGTAGTATAAAAAAACAGAGTTGTTTACAATTGTAAGCAGAGGAAAAGCTGGATTAAATGTTAACCAAAAATATCGAAATTATTTAATTTAATAATTAATCCTATTTTTAGTAGATTAACTCTTCTGTGTAAATTCCCTATTAACAATGTAATTAAAATTTTCTGAGCACTGAGTGCAATATGTAAAATATCGGACAAAATAAAGGGTAAAACTGTGAAAATGCATGAATGTTATCAAAAATAAAACCATTGAAGACTAACAAAATTGGTTTCAAAATACTGAATGTGCAAAAATGTAGTCCACGAAGGATCCTTGCAGAAAGTTTAAAATTATTTGTATGGTATCAATGAATTTTTGCATTAGATCCTTGAAGTGTCATTGGAACTCGTAAATTGAAAATGTTCATTAATTTAATGCAGTTTTTCGTACAATTTTATGAAAAATTTAATTTATTTATTTTTCATAAAAAAATTTTTCATAGAAATAATGAAGCTTTTAAATAAAGTCTAAGAAATTTTTCATTCACTTTGTAAAAAAAACCTCATCAGATAATACTCTCTGTGTAGTGACTCCATTATATTGATTTTGATCCAAGGGCTAAAAGCAACAAAATAAAATTATTAAAAATTCAAATTTTTTCATTTTTCGACTTTCGACTTTCTTCAAATTCTTTGGGTGAAGACTTTTTAACGTGAAACTTTACATGTCATAGATTTTAAGTATAGTCTACCTTACCCTGTCCATCGTGTCTCTCAATTAAAAAAAACCCTAAGAAATAAAAGGCATTTCAAGTCAGTTGCAACAGGTGTATACGAATTTATAAATAAATATTGGCTGCTCAAGTCTACTTTAACTTATTAAAATGTTGGACCCAAATACATATTGACTTCATCCAGACTGGTGTAGGTTATTCTATAGTCGGCTTGCCGGACTTTAACTGTTTTACTAGTTTTTTTTTTGTATAGTTAAACAAAATTTCAAGCAAATAAATTTTTATATTTTTTGCAAAAACAAATTCATTTTAAATACAGTCTTAACTAGAGTTACAGTAGTTTTCGTAAGAATAGGTACCTTATACCGGCAGAATCCATTTTAAAAGCGATAAAAAATTAGTCAAATTTATATTTCGTTGTTTTCAGTAAAATTCCAAAATACAAACCCAAAATGCTAATGACTTCGTCCAAAGACTAATATAAAAACTAGTTTTCAAGCTTAAAAACTGTAAAAAACAAAAATAAATAAAACATAATTAAAAGTGTCCAAAAAGACGAATATTTGTTTATTAAGAAATGCATTCAATTTCAGTTCTTCACAAGCTAACGACAACAAATGCATATCAGAACTGCATTAAATTACAAATTGGTTGTCTAGTCACAACCGAATAAATTGGGTTTTCAAATAAATCATTCGATTTTTAATATGTTTTTTTTTTTTAAGTTTAAAAAAAGTTAATAAACTCTTACTGTGGCAACTCTGTTGTACCGACATTAAACCGAAATATATTAAAGAGTTGATGTAAATTAATTTAAGAGAATGAGATTTGTTAATTTTAAGTCAAAAGCTTTTTCTTTCACAAACATATACGCACCATATTTAACTGTCAAAAATCTACTCTCTTCATGCGCAATTGTTAAAACAAAACTAAAAAAGCCCAAAGCTCCACCCGATGTATTTTAAGTTTTATAAAAATACTGTTAAAACGAGGGAGAGCGAGTGAGACACTTGTCTCATTTAATGGGCGATGTACTTGTTTAACCAAAAGGATGTACAAAACACGAACGAACACAGGAAACCCGATGCTCAATATACTCGCTTTACTCGATATTTAAGGATACAGCTTTCGCCATGTGTGGTGAAAATCAGTCATAACGAGAACGTCAACGGGTACTGTGTGCGTTGATAAAAAATTCGGGGAAGCTGTACCGCGAGTGAAAAAAAATTATAATGTAGAAAAAAAAATATATAATCAAATCTTAAAATTTCCAAAAAAAAAAAATAAAAATAAATATCTCAAGCAACCAAAGTATTAAAATAAAGTGTAATCAAAATCTATTAATATACACCAAGAATATAATCAAAATATTTAATATAAAACAAGAAAAGAAATAAACCTCAAATAATAAAATGTTGCTAAAAAATCAGCCAAAAAATACATAAATGTAAAAAAAAAATAAGAAAACGCCTGCTGGGAGTAGAAAAGAAAAAAAAATAACAAATACCTATACATACAACGAAATAATCACCACACACTCGCACACGCACGCATACATGCATACAATACAATACAAACAGACATTTAAACATAAACTACAAATACTCGCACAACTAACAATCACATACATATGTTTGTAATGAGCATCTTAACAAAATAACAGAAAAAAACACACATATAAATGGAAATATATATATCTATAGTATATAACAAAAAAAGCAAACAAAAAAAAAAACAAAAGAAACTTATAAAAAAAAAGGATTTTATCCAACATCTAAAATATGTATGAATTTGCTATAATTTTATAAAAAAAATAAAACACACACATGCATACAATACCAAACAAGTGACTGAGGAAAATTGATTCTGAAATAAATAGAAATCCTGATATAATGGAGATTTCGTATTTCATATAAATTGCTGTTTGTTTGTTTTATTACGTTGACTTGACTTGATTTAATTCAATTCAATCTATTTGTTGAAATTGTTCTTGTTTTTTTTTTATTTCTTTGTATCCCTCGATAAATGACTCGTTGCAGAGTTGAGCGTGTAAGATCTTTTTATTTTTAGTATGTGATTAAATCAAACCCCCCCCCCCCCCCTCACCTGTTCTCTCGCCCATTTAACACCTTGTTAAATACAATACACTCACACTCGTATGCACAAAACCTATACACACACACAAATACAAACAAAAAATGTTGTAGTTAAACATTTGTATTGAAGTTTTGAGGGACCCAAGTTAAAGGTGGATTTTTGTTAACATTGTTGTTGTCATTGTTGTGTTGTTGTTGTATTGTACCTACCTATATTTGCCACCAAAATCACACCACAACATATTTGTACAACAAAAATATCGACAATAAAAAATAGCAAAAAAAAAACAACGTCACTAACACAAGGATATTTAAAACGTCATAGTTTTTATCAGAATGTCTGTCTGTCTATTCAACTGTTTATTTGCCAATTTCAGTTGATTTTCTTTTTTGCATTATTTGTTTATACTAGAGGAATATGTGCCAAATTATAAAATCTTTTTGTTTTTTTTTTTTTGTTTGTTTCATTTATCCGCCTTACAGCGAAATCTTCTCTAGTACCTCCGCCCGTAACCAATTAAAAGTCATTGTCTATAATACTTGTAAATAAAGAAAATTAACTAACAATTCATAATTTTAGGTTTTTTATTTCGAAACAAAACAAAAAAAAGATAATAAAACAAGAAACAATAAATTTTATAGAACGACACACCCATTTTCCGAAGGTCATTTTAATTCAATACAAAAATCAGTTTAGCGACTTAATTAATTTATCAGATAAAATTATAACGGCAAAGTAACTCATACACACACACACACACATACCCACTCAAACACTCAACGATGTAGCAGTTCTTGTGCAATAACGATGTATCTATGTGATGCTTACCTTCAATGATTAAGATTATTAGATCTATTATATCTTTTAATGGAAATTGTACATAACTTTTTAAGTATATTGAATTGTTTGCTTTAATTATATTATCCAGAAGCTAACATCGATTAATTGCCTTAACCCATTAGTGAAAAGTGTTCTTTTAAAGAAAAAGTAGTTTTGGTAAAGTCGCTTGAAATTTCTTATGCCATCCAATTTTGGTTTTCCCGAAAAATCAAAAAAGCAAAAAAAGTACAATTTTCTTTTATTTCAAAAGTGTTTTCTTTAATTTCAAACTATCGAAACCGAATTTGCAAAAGTTTGCCAGGATCATTCATATATCAATGCCCATTACACTGAATTAGAAATTGGTGCGATTTTTTTAACGAAAATTTGTATGACTATAGACTTCTAAGTAAATAATGGTTTTTTTGGATTTTATATTATCCTAACTCGCACCCCAGCCTAAGAGAACTATTTTCACTTAAGAAATTAATTTCTTCGTACACTCATAGAAATAAACATGTTAAAATAGCAGAAAGGTTACTTAAAATTAGTTGCAGAAAAAACTGTTAAGATTAGCAGATTTTCTTGCTAAATATTTATTAACAAGAACAAGAACTGGAAGTTGCAACTTGTCAAAGAATCTATGAAACAGGTTTCATTAAAGTAAATTTTTAACAAATGCTTCATAGAATTAATGAAAATCTTCATAAATGGAAATGAGACACTAGCGAGAGTTACGAATTACAAAATTAATCACAATTTAAATATAAATATTTAAAGTGAATCAACATCAATATCGAGATTATAACTAAAAATGAATACATCAGTTCAACATAATTTCATGTTTGCATAGATTTTAAAGTAATTATACACTGATAGAAAAAAAATTAGTTAAAAATTATGCTGTAGTTATAATCAGCAGGTTGCTAAATATGAGTACGTTAGTAGGTTAATGGCAATACTAAATGTGGTTAATCTACAAACATTTAGTTATATTTGAGTTTAATTTTAGTTAATTGAAAGTAACAAATTAATCACCCAAAAATTTGCTAAATATTTATCAAAATCAATAGACAAAAAATCATAAAAAAATGTGAAATTTGTAATGTTTTTTTTCGATTAATTTTTGCAAAAATTTCTGTTGATTTTAGAATAATATACTGTTATTTGCATACTACTAAATGTAAGTCAAATATAGCAAAAGTTTTGTTGATATTACAGTTTTTGTTTGCTGTTTTAGTCTAAAAATATTTAGTAAAAGTTTTTGACAATTTTAGCAGAGTTAATTGTTTTTTTTTTTTTAAATAAACTAAATTTCTACTCGAATATAACTAAATTTTTGTAAGTTTAACAATTTTATTTTTGCTATTCTTAAAAACTGCTAGTTCGGTCGGTAGTTTTACCTGTAATGTAATTTTTAACCAAGTAGTAACATTTTCTGACATTTTGCCAGGATTAATTCCATGAGTGAAGTTAACATATAGACTAGCACAAATAAATGAGGAGACAAACTAAAGAGTAGCATAAAAAATAATGTAAGTAGAAGGTTTCAATCAAAATAGGTTTATAATAAAATAATATCATAATTCGTGCCTAAATCTAAACATATGTACGTAAATCATTTATTTGAAATTTTTTCAACTTCCAAGTCGGTTAGAAAAAAGATTTTCATAGGATCATTTATATTATTAAGGGCCATTATTACAACTTGCCAATAGCTAAAGTTCGGATGTTATCTGACAGATTATTAGTTTTTCGTTATTATAAGTATACTTTAAGCTAAAAGTGACTGATAAGCTAAAGGGAAGATATTGTTGCCTTTACCTTTAAACGTAAGGCTTATGTGTTTAAAGTTGCCACATTTTCTGCTCTATAAAGAAGAAGAAGGAAATACCGAATTTCACAACCGAATTTCATAAATTATTGTTTGTTTGTAAATAAATAAATAAAAGTACGTTGCCACTACGTATTTTTATAAACCAATTCATAAACCAATAATCGGTTTTTAGTTTGGTGCTGCCACATTATCAAAAATATTAATTTTATTTTATTGGGAAGTTGTAATAACGAAAAACATTATAGCTCACTTTATTCCTCACTTTAGCTAAAGTTACTTTTTACTAACATATACTTTAAAGGCAAGTTGTAATAACGGCCCTAAATAGAGTATATAAGAAGTATATACGCCTTGGGCACTGTGGTGTAATGGTAAGCGCGTTGGACTGCTACACAGATGGTCCAGGGTTCGATTCCCGGTGACGACATCAATTTAGAAAAATAATATATATCAGTTTTCAATCTCTCATATGTATCGTCTATGCATATCGTTTATGTATATATTCCCATAGCACTTAACCCCACCGAAGTAAAATAATGAATCGGGACTTTGAACTAAAAAGCTTCAAAAAGTTCGCCAACTCTCAATCAGGTGGCGAACAACAACTGTTTTAAGACTTATCATCTCGCGCTATTACAATGTTGCCATATTTGAAGCCCTTCATCTTTATCCAATTTTCATCTCTCCACTATTCCGTTTCCAAAGAGTATATAAGAAGTATATACAAAAAAACGGATCATCAGAAATATGTGGGATAAGGCAAACAAAATTATGATAGCTTCCAATATGAGGCTGTGCAAGAAAAAGCAAGAAAAAGCAACAAAATAAAAAATGTTTAGCAATTTTATGAAAATAAAGTTGTATAATTTTTTTTAATTATTTTTGGTAAAATACTTATTTAAAACTTATTTTCCACCATTTTCTATCAGGTATTTGCAATTTTAAAGTAAACTTTAAAAATTCAATAAATCAGAATTTGAACGATTTGTAGTCTCATGCCTCTAATTTGTTCCAACTTTTGACTTTGAAATCGCAAATTTTTATAACAAGGAGACATTATAATATAAAAACAGTCATATTAATATGAATTTAATAGCTAATTATTACGAAGTGTGTCCAAATATTGCTTACGAACAGTCAGTCGGCCATACATACTTGGGCTAAGAAAAGGTACAATTATTATGGAATTGTTTAAAAATTTAACTCTTTCATTTCAACGAAGTTAACAACAGGACAAAATTTGATTGTTAATACACGGCTCAGCGAAATTTGTACGTCTCTATACATTCTAACGCTATTATGTGCATAAAGCACATTTCAATTTCCACATACCCCTATGCTATGAAGATCTAATAATGCCAAATTCCTTTTTTCACTTTTAAAATATTTTCTGCAAAAACTTTCTGCCGTTTCATAAAAATTTTCAAAATGTATTAAAAATTTGTATGTTTTTGTGGGGTTTGCAAAGAAGCGAATATTGTCAATTATTATTAAATATTAAACAGCAACGATAATCTTCATCTTTAATAACGATATTCCAATTAATAATCCATACCTTGAGAACCGCATGACATTTATATTGGTCAATGCAGGAGTTGACCGGTGTTTAACCCATAATGTTATGCTCTATAAAAATTCCTAATATATATATTATGGAGTTCTGTCGTCTGTACTTTTAAATAAAATTTGAATTTGATAGTTTTTATTACTTCGCGAAATTAAATATATAATAATTTCCAAACTATCTACTGATAAATATATTTAATCTGAAGAAAGTCTATAAACGCTGACCTTCCCACAGCCGTTATTTAAGAAACTTTAATTTTTTTTAAAAAATGAAAGTAAAATTGAGAAATACTATGATAACTAAGTTTAAAGTTGTACAAATTACAATCCAGTGAATTCTGAATAGCCAAAAACTTTAGAATTACAATAGAAAAAACTAATAGAAAATTATATTTAAAACTAAGTATTTTAACGAAAATAATTAGAAAAGATATATAAATTTTTATTTTCTTAAAGTTTTTAAACATTTTTCATTTTGTTGCTTTTGTTTTGTACACCCTTGGGAGCTTCTACATTTTTGTTGAACTTTTTCCACATATTTATTTTGATCAATTTTTTATATAGTACTTCCTATATAAATCCATTCAATAGTATAAAAGATCCAATCGAAATCTTTTTTATAACCGACTTGGAAAATGAAATATTTTAAATCAAAGATTTACATTTTTTTTTTTGGTTCTGTTTTGAGCGACAGTGTATGGACATTAAGGTGGGTCGTTTCAGAAAAAAAAATTTAGTTTACCCTTGAAAACAAACTTTGGCATTTTCTAAGAATATTCCCGAAATATTTCGTGTTTTGTGATAACCGATAGTGAGCTGGTCCATTTTTCGTTCCAAGAAATTTAAATGAATCTGAAAATTAAAGATTTTTAAAAGACGCATCTAAAAAAAAAAAAATAAACTAAAAACAACTAAACTAAAGCATAATTTTTATTTTTAATAAAAATTATATCAAACTTGTAAAAATATATATACTATATATACCTTTTTTAAAGTGGCCCAGCTCACTAACGGTTGTTACGAAAAATTAAATATTTGGTAATTCTCATAAAAAATGTCAAAGTTAATTTGTACGGGGCCACAAAAAAAAAAATTGTTTTGTTGTTACACACTTTTACGTAGATTACCAAACCCTACGCTAGAGGAAAAAAGGTTTCATCATATTAATGAAATAGTTTCATTGGACGGAAATGTATACAACATTGTCATAAATAAGAAGTTTTCATAAATATTATGAAACTTTTCATAAATATTTATTAAAATTTGTTCATAACTTCATGAACATGATACATGATATTCAGGAATTTTTGCATAGAAGCAATGAAGTTGCACTGGAACTCGTCCATTGATATGAAATGAATATTTTATACATGAAAATGTATATTTTGATAATAAATGGAAAATAAGTGAACAACTGTTTCGGCATTTTGCCATATTTATACTTTTAGAGTCCAAGTTTCGGATCACCCAATAACCAAAACTATAGCGAATATATAAAAAACATAATATGTATATTGGACTTCATATCTATTAAAAAAATTATAAAAATAGTTTTTTTTTTTGGAAGCACCGTTTTTTTTTAAATTTTCTCGCCACAAAAAAGGGTATATGTGCAAATTTACCATTACTTTGGACATATAAGCTGTTGAATATTATAGTAGAGATGTGGCTTTATCGTATTTAATAAAAAAAAATGGGTCTACCTTACTTATATCAGTCAAAATATTCGTTACACAGAGAAAAATTAAGTGTCAACCGAATTGAAAAGTGTATTTTTGTGGGCACAACCAATAAATTCGGATAGTTCAACCATTTTTAACGGTGATTTCTGAATATTTTGGGTGTTGCAGCTAAAATTCAGTTGTATTATCCGAATTTTGTTGTGAAAACCAATAGTCAGTTGTACCAACCAATTTCAGACATGGGAACTGATTGTTAAGTGGCAAATGGCTAAACTTTTGTCTGTTGTGTTCATATATGTTACACCATGTAGTAAAGTGTTAAACTAAAGCAAGTTTTCATAAAATTTATAAAATCATAACCGAAACTTGATTTTTCTCAACAATCCTTCTCACTAAACAAACATTTTAGTACAAAAAATTTAATTTGGTACGACAAACATGGTTTTTTCGCCCAAATCCGAAAAACAGAACTTAAATTTTCTGAGTTATCGAAGTGAAATTTGTCGCACGAGCTTTATGTCGTAGGGAAAAATAGCACACGTACTGGAAGCTTTTACGACAGTAGTTATAAAAATTGTAACTGTATTAGTGTTGAAAAATCCTGCTACATTTGACTACCCGATACTACTCAATACTTTTGAATTGAGTATTCGGTACTACTTGATACTTTTTGAATTTAATTGAAGGTACTATTTTTAAGAAAGAGGATAAGCCGCTTTTTAATTGTTGCAGGTTTTTGCCCTTAAAATGTTGATTTAATGTAGGGCTTTTATACTCTAAACACCTGTAATATTTAAGTGTCTAAGCAAGACTTTTTTTTATTATTGATCAAAATATGACTTAAAAATAGCTAAAACCAGCAATAAAAAATGTGGCTTATCAATTTTTAAGTCATTCAATTGTATTTAACGTTTGAATATATTAAAACGCTCTTTTTGATTATATATTTTTGAGTTTTTATTTTAGTTCATATTTATTTAGCACAAACAAAATAACGAAATTTACGAAAAAGAAATGCCTCATGCCTTTGTTTTTTTTTTCTTAACGCTTTTATTTTTCTAAAATTGTTCTGTATTGTACTAAAGTATTATTATTTCGTATTCTTAAACCCAGTATTTTGTATACAATTTATATTGAGTTTGACAGAATTTCCACAAAATTATAAACAAAATACTAAGTCCTGGTTCACACACGGCAATTATAATTGCGCAATTTTTCTTCAATTTTCCTTTGAAATTGCTTTTGTGTTCACACAGGAAAAGTTTGTTTCAGCAATTTTCGTATATCAACCTGCAATGTTGAAAATTGCGGATGACAAAGCAAAACGGAATTGGAGTACGGGCAAGTTTGTACCCCCTATCATTCTCTTTCCCTCCCTCTTCTATAAACTCAAGAATTGCGCAAGTAAAATTGCCGTGTGTGAACCAGGTCTAAGATGCATAGATAAATTGTGCAAGTAATTCAACCCTGAAAGTATCGGGTAGGTTCTTTTTGGTATTCAATACCCTGCAAAATAGTTGGTATCGTATATAGAATACTTAAATACTCAATATTTTTACAGCACTAAAGTGTATTAACATCGATTATTGCTAAAATAGAATACTGACAGTAATTGGAAAAATTAGGGCGATTTAAAAGTCTAGAAAATATAAATTCTCATTAAAGAAAACAATAATTTTGGAATACGTATTTTAGCTGTAAACTTCTACTGCCAAAAACACTTTCCGGCAATAACAACAAAATAAAGACAGTTTTGATAAAAATTACATAAACACTTTCTAAAATTACCAGATTAGCCAAGGATTTTAAAACAGCTCTTCTAATTTAGGAATTTATATCCCAAATATCCGAATCGGATTTGGCCGAAACTTCCTAATATGTTATATTTATCGCGGATACTTTACTTTTCTATCAAAATTTTTGGTCTTCCATTTAATGAGAAGGATTATAGAGCAAAAATCAAGTCTCTACATTAATTTGGTTGAATTTATGAAAATTTTTCTATAAATACAGATGTTGGAATAAAATCGCATAAATACAGATTTTGGCATCAAAATTTCTAGTTTTCTAGTTTTAGTTTTTGCCACATCCTACCTCTCTGCCTAGCTATACGCATAATGCAAAAAAAAATATGTATATCGATTTGTTGTAACCCAGAAAGAAAGAAATCTATGTATTTATTTATTTATTTTATTAATTAATAATCATATAATTACAAATTATATACTATTACCCTAACCGAGCACTAGCTACTATGGCCTTCGGCGCATTGTAGCGAAAACAGACCAGTGCCTCTGGTGGGAATCGAACCCACGACCCCCGCACTGATAAGCCAGCACGCTACCAACTAGCCTACCGGGGCGCACAAAGAAATCTATGTAATTTATAATATTTAGTAATATTTAGTAATATTGGATAGTGTTGATATCAATTAGCAATAAATTACTATTGTTTAATAGAATTTTATCTAAAATCATGCCACATTTACATACACATACATAGAAAAAGTATACTTTTGACGAGTGCATATTGATTTTGAATTAAAAAAGAAAAAAATAACTGTTATTTTTGGTCCCTTGGTTGTTATTTTTCATCATTACAACACATACTTGACTCTTGCTACACTACTCTCGCACACGTACGCACTCACTCACTCATTCATTCCAATGCAAACGCATTCATATACTCACGTATATCTTATAGAGAAATTTACAACAAAGGTTCACGTCATTCATACATTTCATTGTATGATGTGTTTATGTATGTTTTTGTTTTTCTTTTCGTTTGCAATGTATAAAAAAAAATAATATATATATGAATTCTGTAGTTGATGTCCTTGCGCCAAAAAAGCATTCGCTACATCTGCCAATGTCCTTCACCGTTATATTCATGCAAATGTGAAATGCATTGCATTTATACACATTCACACCAACACACACACACACACACACACATACACTCATTCGCTCGCTCACTCTGAAACGGATTTGTTAAAATATATTTTAATTTAATCTATAGTTAAATTCCTTACAAATGTGACAGTTATATATACACACACATACACACACATGAACGAATGAAGAACATGTGTGTTAGCAACGTGTGCTAAAAAGTCGATAAAAACTTCGAATCGCTAACATAACTTAATAGTTTTCACAACCTTTAAACTCGCAAACAAACAGACAAACAAACATATCGATTGATTTGTCTAAAACTTGACTTTGACTTTTAAAAATATCTACTACACACCCATACACATGAACTATGCAATAACACTAATGACTGGTGTATTTGTGTCTAAATAAAGTGTGCAAATATTAACAAACAAACAAAAATTGTGTGCACAAAGTATTTAGTGTAGTGAACAGTGTGACATAGAAATATTAAAACAAACATAAAAAAAGAAGTAATAATGTATAAAAGTACAATTCAATTTAATGCCAAGCACTTATCGGATTAAAAATAACAAATAATTTCGAAGAAAACACAAAACAACAATAAGTTGGTGGGAATGGTGAATGTGGATGCATCTGTAATTGTTATTATTAGTACCAAAAGAACCACCCCTACTCTATTACCACCAACACCACTACCGCTCTTGCTCATCCAAGCGATTCGGTCTTGCGTTGCTTACAACTGTAAAATATTCTTATTCTCCTTCACCTCTTCGTTTAACGAATTCGATATACAACACGATTTACCACACAGCTGTGTAGTATCAGCTGTAGATAGAAGAAGAAGGCATTTTCGAACGACGCCTGCTAAAGATTTCCCTCTTATACGCGTAAGCCGCTCATTCTGGCAGCCTCACAAAATAGTGAAAGCGATAACAATAACTCTGTTAGCGGCAGTGGCTGCGATAAAAAGACCTTCTCGTTGCATTGCTGTTGCGTGATAGTCGACATAACGCCAGTTTCACAGGCCGGACGTTTGACTTCGGCAACAACGGCTTCGGGAAGGGATGTGACCGCTGGTGGCGGTGGGGCTAGCAGTGGCGGAAGCGTATTGGGCGATGGTGTGACACAATTGGCAAACAGTCTCTTTCGATTTGGTAGCAAAAAACGTCCAGTCTGCATCTGCAATGCACAGTGCCGCCTCCAGCCATTTGGCGAAGGGCCCCTAGGTCCAACGATAAAAACACACCATGGATCCCTGGACCGTCTACTGCAGCAGCAGCAACAAGAGCAGTTGCAGCAGAAGCTCCACCCGGCCACTTCTACAGCACGCACCATTGGTGGCGTGGTGGGGGACGGAGGTAAGGGCGCACTTTTAATGTCAGCCGGATCGGATGAAGATGTGGTCGATGAAGACAAAGACATGAAAGCACCTCCACCTCTACCTCCTCCTCGTCCACCTTCCCGCAGTAAACTAAATGTTCAGCAAGTTAAAGAAGAGTTCGATAAAGGTGTGGAGGTGGAAAAGTTTTACCATCAAATTAACGGCGACATCTTCGAGATAACACGTAGAGTAAGGGCACGTAATGAAGATACGATCGAACAGAAACTTATCAAATGTAGGGATCCCAAGAGACTTCCACCTCAAGCACCACCAAAGAAGGATGCCGCTGCTGCCCCTCACATCCATACGCATACGCACAAACATCATCATCGACATGTTGATGAGCAAAAGCCTCAGTTGCCCCCACGTAGACAGAAAAGTGCCGAGGAAGTTCCTGTGTCCAAAGACTGCAAGCGATCGCCGGATGAACTGGAGTGGTTTGATCGTAGAGCCCAACAGAGGCATTCGTCTCGGTCGGCTGAAAGTGGAACTGTTCGTGATGAAACTATGGAGTGGCTGGAACGTCAACGTGTGCCCGCTCGTACCTCATCGGGCCCAAGTGAAATAACTGTGATGAAAGATGAAATACCCGAATGGTTACTCGAACATCTACCGCGCAAACGTTCGGTCGTCGACCGACAACTAACTCCACAGCAGGCCGATGCGAGAGCCAGCACTTCATCGTATGCCAAAGCCTTAAAAGAAGAATTGGCCGAGATACTAAAGAAACCGTTGTCACGCCAAAGCTCAGGGCCTGGTGACATTTCTCTACTCAAATCAGACCTTGTGGAATGGCTGACAAAGTCTACGAAAGCGTTGACGGCCCGTGAAGAGGAAGCGGCAATGAAGACCAGGCGGCCGCATCATCGACGAAACGGCAGTGGGGATACACCTCGGTCACATTCGTACGAGGACGATGTCAGCCAACATCCCGCACGAAAACGACATTCACTCGGCTATAGCGACAGAAGCGAGGAAAGCATACCAGACTGGATTGCGTATCCACTTAATCGTTTACAATCTATAGGAAAAGCTCCCGTCGATAGGCGATCGTCACATCAAAGTTTTGTGGAACTACCGCAAAAATCATCAGCTCCATCTCAGTCACAAATACAGCATCAAACTCAGACCTCTGCACAGCAAATATGCTCCGATCGACGGTATCAAGAACAACGAATAAGAGATCGACGACTTCGGCACTCGGCAAGTGAAGTAGTGACCGTATCAACCCCAACTCCTGCTACCGCTACGAATGTTGAACGTCTCTATGCGAAACCGCACAAAGAACGTTACCAGTATGTGCCCAAAGATGAGTTAGTGCCTCCGCAATTGCCGCCAAAAACAGCTAAAATCTCTACCCAACCACAAGCGCGAGAATCAAAACGGGATCGTTCCCGACGACATCAAACTCAGAGATCGGCTACCATTTCCGATATGTCTGCCTCGCACAATGGTTTGCTCAAACGAAAGTCCTCATCGGCGGAACGAGCTCCTCGTTCTCCATCTCCCTGTACAGATCCATCATGTCCTCTGCTACCCATCTGCACCGATCCCAACTGTCGCTATCTGGAATGCCAATCGACAAGTCAACGAAAAATGCCATTGTCCTCGTCGTCAACGTTAAATCTCTCTCGTAATCAACAACTAACAAAAGCTCAAATGCACACAGTACCTCCGTCTGATGACGGTTCAGCCCCACCACCACAGACAATGTCAAAAGTGCCGCCCGCTCAAAGCCAGCCGAAGCGCAAATTTGTTATCTGCCATGATTGTCGCTATTGTGCTCCGTTAAGTTGTCGGAATCGAAAGTGCTTGAATGCTCCTAAGTGTAACTCACTGCCTCGCTGCGCAGCCGATTTCAATCGGCTGCGTACATCCCTTGCACAGCCACCTGCCTCACTCTACGATATTGAGCCCGCTGCTCCAGTACTATCGTTGCTGTCATCCACGAAACACATCGGCCAACGCAGCAATTCCCAACCCAACACTCTGCAACGCGGCGAATCCTGTGCTTTGCTTTGCACTGCACCAGTTGTGGCGAAGAGAAAACACCACAATGGCCATGCGAATGGCACTAATGGCAAGCTTACCAAATCTGCCTCGGCGGCGTCCCTGGACGAGCGTCGAAGACGTCACAAGACTGTACATTTTGGAGAAAATCTTTTGCGGGAAGTTTGTCAAAATCGTAAACTAATCAAATATGAACCAAAACCGTCCGGTTCACAACCCACTCAAAGCAATGGTGAACTGTTGTACAATTTTGTCGAAGGAGTCCTGAGTGCTTGGCACGACGATGAAGACGAGGATCAGATGCGTTCCGGTGCCGAGTCTGAACCCGAACATGGTACAGTTGCCCTTAAACCTCTACATCGTTATGACGTAGTGCGATATCAAGTCATCAAACGAGTTGTTAACGAAGCAGCCGAATTACATGGGACATTGCATTTGGGGAATTCCCGTTTTCGACACAGACACTGGCGTAGTACTGCCAAACAATGCAATGAGATGTTTTTGAGGAAGGTAAGAAGATTGTCCCTGTAAAAATTAATTTAAAAAAAAAAACAAAAATAATAATTTAATGTTCATCTGTTGAGGACACATTAAATAGACAATAAGAAAAGTTCTAACGTATTGGTGAGCAGAAGAAGAAAATCATAGCTCTTTATTTAATTGTTATTTAACTGAAGAAATTAAAGCATTTTCATGTTACTTTGAGTGTGATTACATTAAGTACCTATGCACAAAGGGCCAGAAAAGTCTTTTTTTTTTTTTTGGCAAAAGTCTTCCTCGTGGTGCACAATGTTAGCTAGCTAAGACAAAAGGAATGATTTTTGAACTTTAGCGGCTTTATTTCGTCCGCTATTTTGAATTTCTAAAATCTAGTTCCACAATCAGAATTGGTTTCCGTAAACCCAAGGCAACACAAAGTCTGTTTTTGATCGGATGAAAGTTTACTGTTTTTGCCGCCATTTTGAATTTAAAATTTCCAAGTTCATTTTTGAAATCACCCACCTCCAAAACTTTACAGTAAACAGCTTCAGGCAGCTGGGGCTACGAAAAAGACTTTTGGCCAAAAAACTCATGTCCTGTCCCTGTGTGCTATATATTATACATAATTTCATTTGGATGAAAACACTTTGGAAATTAATTTTTCATATAAATCTTTTACGTCTTTCTAATATCTACTTTAGTCTAATTACTTAGAGGGATTTTTACTTTTGAAATTGCTTTCGCTATCCGTAAGTTTACTGACTACCTTTGTCAAGGCAGAAATTGCTGACTCAAGATGTTATAAAAAAAAACAAAAAACAACCACTCATACTTTTTAACTATTTTGTATTCCATTATGAACAAATGAATTGAATGTAATAAATTTAGGTCTGTGAAATACAATGCATATTTTTTATAAAAAAAAATAAATAAAAAATATAAGAAAAAAGTATTTTTTTAGCAAAAGAAAATCATTAAAGAAAAATAGTGACCTTCGAATTTGTCTTAAGCCAAATGATTGTCGTTATTTTTGCATACAAACCAAATGGCTTCGTGGGTATTAGCACTAAAATTACAAAAAAATGTATAATTGTTACTGAATTAGAAAAAATATAAAAAATTAAAATCTTTTCATAACCAAAACAATAAAAAATAACTCATCAAATATTTCTTCATAATGTAATTATATTTAGTTTGAAAAACTGAAGCCAATTTCGGGAATCATAAAAGCGTTTATGAAATATCAAATAGGGGTCACAAATATTTTAAATTTGCGAAATTGAAAAAAAAAAAATCCTCACAAAACAACCTTTACTTATTTTATTTGGTATTTTTTAGTACACTCAAAAAAATAAGTCCGCAAAGTTAGCAAAAAAGTTAGTTGAGTCAGCAAAAATTTTGCTGGGAGGATTCTTGCAGAAAAACTGTCTGTTCATATCAGTGAAATGATTTTTTTTAGCAAAAAAAACAGTAAATTTAGCAATATGTTTTGCTGACACTTAGTTTAATGCAAATTAAACTCGACTTGTTGAAATCAATCAAATTTTTTGCAGGAGCTTAGTAGATTGAAAAAACTGAAAACTTAGTATACAATTTTTACTTTAGTTAATTTATTTTGCTAAAATTTAAATCAATTTTTTTTTGTGATATAAATATATAAAAATGTCACATCGTTAAAATAATGCAATTAAATAAAACATCTGGTAATAAACTAAATATTTTATTAATAACATTAAAAACAAAACATAAAAATTCCCAATTACTTTAATGCATTTATGTATACGTATGTATGACGCAATTTTACATGTTTCAAACGAAGAAAATTCTATTCGATTATCATAGAAACTGCCTATATTTGAAAAAGTAAAGGGGAATATGCAAATATTTAATTTGCATTTTTTACTACCTACTGTACACCGCGGATCATTTTATATTTTTTTCTGTCTGAATCTGTTGTCTTTATAATTCTCAATATTCTTCCATGATTGTTTATTGTAACAAATTCATTGAACTAGTAATTTTTTTAAATAAGTCTATTTAATTTAATTTATTGTTTTATTTATATTTTTTAATATTTACGATTTTTATGTTCAAAATTTTTTTTGGTGTGGCTTTGTTTGATGGTTAATATACAAAAGAAAAACTTAAATGAATGAAATTAACAGCAGTTGCATTTTTTTTGTAAGTCTTATATTTGTTATATCTATTTGTATCTTTTATTTTTTCTCTACTTCGTCTACATAAGCTGCGACATCTACATCTCGTCTTCCCTGCTCTGGTTGTGTTTATCAGCACAATTTTGGTATCAAAAAAAAATTAGTTCAAAAAGCGTTTAACTAAAATTTTTGCTGGGAGGATTCTTGCAGAAAAATTATTAATATCTGCAAAAATGTTTTGCTGAACAAGCAGTGAGCTATTTTTTTTTTTAGCAAAAAATTAGTAAATTCAGCAACATATTTTTGCTGACACTTAGTTCAATGCAAATTAAAATCAATAAAAAATTTTGGTGGAACTTAGTAGATGAAAAAACTGAAAAACTTATTTAGGGAGGTATCCCGACCCGAACTCGCAGATTTTAGTGAACTATATATTAGAGTTAATTTTGAAAAATAGATTTTTGGATATTATCACTTTTTAGAAGGTTTTTGTATCAATAAAAATAATGGCGTTTTTTTTTAATTCCAACTCCTTCCCGTGCCTATAGGCGACTCAAATCCAATAAATTATTATATAAACCAATAAATTATTTTGTATTCACTAAAAAATTAAATTTATAAGCTTTCATAACTTATGAACTGGTAACTACAAAATTAAAATTTTTGAACCATTTTTCTCCATTTTTCTCAGATGTAAGTATTTTTTCATTGTATATTAACAAAAAAAAATATTTTAATTTTTTTTTTTTAAAAATATTTTTTTGGACCACTCTAATTATGCATTCTGGTGCATTCCAAAAACTAAAAAAAAGCTTACGGGCCTAAGCTTTCCCGTAGAATCGAATACTGAAGTCAGATTTGACATATTTTTAGCCGTTTTTGTTGTATGGGAAAAGACCCAAAATCCGCGATTTGAGTCGCCTATAGGCACGGAAAGGAGTTAGAATTAAAAAAAAAAAAAATACGCCATTATTTTTATTGATACAAAAACCTTCTAAAAAGTAATAATATCCAGAAATCAAAATCACAAAAAAATTTGAAAACGAACTCTACTATATATAAATGTTGTAAATTAGCAAAAAAAAAAAAAAAGATTCACGCATTCAGCTGACCTATCTCACGTTTAAGGGTTAAAAAGTGGAATTTAAATTTCATTTGTTTTTGTATGAAAACTTCTCTTTAATTAGGGAAAAAGGGTTGAAGTGCTCAAAAAAAATGTTGGTACCCATATTGCCTATTACGTGGACCTGGAGTTGCCATATTTTTCAATTATTTCAAATAAAGGCGAATAAGGCTCTTCGCCTTAAACATGTATATGTACTTTACTAAAACTTTAAAATTGAAATAAAATAATTTTAATCTAAAAACTGGACACACTGTAATGTGTAAGATGGCGGCGGTTGGGGTGGTGGTGGTCGCTGGGGGTCGGGAGCGGGTAATAATTAAGATAAGTGATCGGTGAAAATATCTTTTTATTAAGTCTTAAGGAATGAAACAAATTCCAAATCCGAAACTCAATTCCTATGTTAAAAAAACCTCCCAGTGTAGAAAAGCATTACTATATAAGTGGTTATATAAGTACATATTTGGTAATGGCAAGTACTTACAATTGTCATAACAAATTTCATTAACCACTAAAGCCTTTGGTTAAAAAAATCAGGTCTTCCATATATTTTTTTATCTGTATATATAAAACTCATTTTCTGTTTGTTTGTTCTCTATACAAATTTGCAATTCTCAACGGATTTTCCTCAAATTTGGCATGAATAATCCTCGGACCTCAACTTAGATCGTAGTGTAGTTTTCATCGACCACACCCACTTTTACGCCTACTTTTGACAAAAAATGTAAAACTAAAATTGTTTTCACCTTTTTCAACTAAATCTTCTAAGAAAGATATAATGGATTTCTCTTCATAAATTTGTTTCTGCATTCAAAAATCACAGTTGACCCGTCTACAATATAACCGAATTTTATACGAATCGGGCTACAGGGAAAAATAGAAAAATGTTATTCCCAAAACTGTTTTGTACATGGTATGAACTTGTACATACATAAAATAAAATAAAAAAATTCCTGATTTCTTTTTTATTTTATGATCTTTTCCTGATAAACTGGATAAATCAATGAATTGTACGAATTAATACATCCTAATTACTTTATTTAAAAAAAATGCGTTTTTTTAACGACTTAATTATTAAGTAGATTTTATGTATTTATTTAAATCCCGTAAAAAAGCACAAATAATCTTCAAATAATCTGCATAATTTTTTTCTTTACATACGCAGCAAAAGTTAATCCGGCTCAAGACATTATTTTTGTCTTAAAATAAAAAGAAGATTTATCTCTATTAAAAAAGGAATTTGCAAACAAATTGGCGCTTACATATCGGCCTAAGCCGATTGTAACAAAAACTGGTCAAAAAACAATTTACACAATTTTGAGTACGAGAACGCTTATTGGTTAATTCGAAAAAGTACATAAACAGGCATATTTTAAAAGACAAATTGCATAAAAATGCATTTATTTTTTTGTGCTGAATACAAATTTCATTCGGCAATAAAAAAGTAGGGGAGTGTACTATTCCAATGCAATTTAAATTGTGATGATCAGATGTATATTAAAGAAAAAATTAACATTCAAACTTTTACACTTTCTGCAGGTTTTTAATTTTTCAAAAAAACGCAAATCTTTAAGTGGCTCCATAGAGTTTTTGATTGCTAAATTTAATTGAAATCGAAAGAACTAAGGTCACAAAATTCCCATTTTTGGCCGGTCTTCGGTGCAACTAGAACACATGAACTTCATTAGGTTCCATATTTGATATCTGAAGGATAAAAATTGAGGGGGAAAAGCTCATTAGTTTTAGAATATTAATAATTTGTGTGCATCGCGTTACATCAGACAATTTTGTGTGACACATAATTTTTCGAAAAACACTAAAATTATCTTTCCCTACTCCTAATTCTTTAATATGGCAATAAAGAAGAAGAAACAGTGTTAACTTAAATTGCTTAAAGGGCTTCCAATTAAGTATTTTCACCGATTAATTTAATATATGATTGGATTCTTTGAAGGTTATTTAATAAAATACTAAAATATTTAAACTGAAAATGCATATTATATCTGTGGCCGCAATATTTTGGCACCAAAAAATACTACACAGAGAGAATTTTCTGGACGAGTTTTAACGAATTTGTTCACTAAATTAAGGACGTTTTCTTTACAAAGTGATTGAAGAATTTATTAAATTTTATGAAAAAGCTTCGTAATTTTTATGAAACTATTTTTAATGAAACTTGTTCATATGGCGTATTAAATTTTTTATAAATTAAATAAAATTTTGCATATTATGAAAACCTGCATTAATATAATGAAAAGTTTCGATGGGCAAATTTCAGTGACATTTTTTAGATCTAATGGAAAAATGCATTTATGACATGCGATTTGGTTAAGCCTTTTAAGATTATTTCGGTAAAGATATTTTCAGGGTAACGGTAAATTAGCTATTTCTGTATCGGGTTTTTGAAGAATACTGAGAAACATGCCTTCATGATATAAATGAATTTTTGCATAAAAGCAATGAAATCGTTAAGAAACTAGTTTCATAAAAAGTATAAAGCTTTTCATTAGTTTTAAAAGTTTCGTTCATTTTGTAAAAATTGTCAATATTTTTCGTCTTTCTATGTGGTAACGGTAGTTAACTGCAAGTAGTTTAAACTAGTAACGGTAGTTGAGAGGTTTTGCCTGCCAACCCTGCCTTACCTATTACAGACTGACCCTTAATTCCTTTGTCCAATACTTAAGAAACTTTACACATACAATACTAAACGTGTTTGTATTGATATGGTATACATTTTATTTGGATTTGCCATATTTGGGACTTATGAATTAACTACTGAAGTAAAATAATTCCTTAATGTTTTTTAAATAAAAATAATTTTTATATGATCTTAAATATAAAACTCTTGATATTAACATCAAAATAATCGATATTTTAACTAACAAGGAATCTACACATTGGTGAACCCGCAGATTTGATTGACACTTGGATATGTTGCAGAGGACAACAAATCAAGTCTAGGGGCTAAAAAGTGGGTTGAAAAATTTTGGCAAAACTTACTATAGGCAAATTGGCTATCAAATCAAAGATATTTTAATGACGCATCAACCAGTACAAATCCTTTAGTATGTCCCAAAATCGTATGGGAAAGCCAAAGTAAATCGTACAAGCTAAGGTACCTTTGAAAGTGTGTGTCAATCATAATATATTGGCAAAGTTTCAACATCCTACGGCTACTGGAAGCGCTGCACCGCGATAATTTGTGTTTGCGATTTCAACCAAAATCTTGTTATTTTTTTTTTCTTACTATCAAATAAATATACATATATCAAATTAAAGCTTTTTTCAACCCCTTTTCAATAAACTATAACAACTCCTTAAAAAAACAACAACTTCATATAAAAAGATCTTTGATACCCTTAATATGAAAAATCAGGAAACTTTGACCATATGTGGATGATATTTCTTCATGTCACCGTTACATATGATTACCAATTCGATGAGAATATAAAAAATTGTAAGCTCTTGGTTGAAATAGCCAACATAAATCAACGTCTTCCAGTAGTCGTAGGGCGTTGAAATTGTGTCAGTATATTATGACACAATTTCATAATTTGAGGTACCTTTTTTTTGGTTTTTTGGACACCCTAAATGTCCAAAAATTTTTTTAATTAAAGAAAAAATTTTTCGAATACCACTTTTCTATAAAAAGTTGTTTTTGTTTTGAGTTGGAGTTAACTTATAATAATGATTTTTTAACCTTATCGAGGGGCTTTTATCAATTATCGCAATACGGTTTTAGAAATAATTTTGGCATCTGTCACTTGTGTCGGCTCTGTTTAGTCTGTACCGAAACGGGTATTTTTTTGTAAGATAGAGGCCATCTAAGCCTATTAAGCACCAAGAAATGTTTCTGATTTTTAACTTCCCCAGTTTTTCAGATCCATTCTCTTGCGATTTTGTCGACTTTTAACTATCCGCCTTTGGAGAGGGTTAAATTGTACCCCAACATTTTTAATTAGTTTTATCTTAACCTATTAAGCACCAAGAAATGTTTCTGCTTTTTAACTTCCCCAGTTTTTCAGATCCATTTTCTTGCGATTTTGTCGACTTTTAACTATCCGCCTTTAGAGAGGGTTAAATTTGGCCATAACATTTTTAATTATTTTTATCTTTTCTATACCTGTCTATGAAAATCAATTTGATGCAGCTCTAGACCTGTTTCTAGCAATCTTTTTCCTATGGCTCCATTTTGAGTGCTTAAATACCCAATTTGCAGAAATGGGTTAAAATAGATTAGTCATACCCCAGTGTAGAAACGGTAATGACATGCCATTACTTTTCTCACTACCATTAATGGCACCAGCTTACACTCAGCGAATAATAATGACTTACTAATAACTAGTTAATTTTTCCATTATTTTAAAACAAAAAGTAATGCATTACTCATAAGTACATATTTTTATAATTATTTTTAAATATAAAGTAACGATCTCGAAAGTTTTTAAAATCTATTTTTAGACTCATTATTTTTGCTACTCTACATATATAACTACTTACTAATTACTGATTTTTTGAAAGCTGAAAATGCCTTTCCACACTGGGGCGATTTGAAGAATAATTCAAGTGCCTTCATAACTAAAATTATATACTGGGTTATAAACAAAATAAAACCAGGAAGAAAAATTAAACAAAAAAAAAGCTGTATTACCACTTCAATTGACCATCAATGAATAACTTTTCTAAAATCCCTTTACCTCTTGTTTTTTTTATGTTGAACTTATCCATCCAATGGTTATGGTAAAGTAGAGAATGCATATTGAGATTTCTGTTCTGTATTTCTGTTATTTTTTTATTTGTTTATTTTTTTTTTAAGGGTACTGGAATGTGCTTTTGGTATTTATTTGCTTTTCAGTTAGTGGCAATAGAGTTAGTTAGTACCCGTCCTTTCCCAACTCCACTGCTGTTGTGGGGTCGAACATGAAAATGCTTTTTATATGCTTAAAATTGTTCCAGTTGTTGTGGCTGTCGTAAGTACCTACCTTTAAAAATACACAATATATGTACAACCATACAACACTGCACTACATCATATTGTGTGTAGTATAACTGTAAATAGGTAAAGTAGTGCAGCATATAGTATTGTGTAGTGTAGTGCAGTGCAGTGTAGTCAGTATTAAACTTAAAGGCATAGTGATGCATACCAATGCCAACTTTTCCATCGTATTCAGATTTGCAAGTGTTTGTTGTTTATAATGAGATTATGTTGAACTCTGTCGGTCTACAGTTTTTTTTTTTTCTTTTTTGTTTTTTGGTTGGATAGAACTATATCAGATGTTGCAACAATAAATCGAGGAGTACAACAAAAATAAAGCCAAGAGAATACAAAAAAAAAAATAAATAAATAAATGCAAACAGGAAGTTGATGTGTTGATTCTATTACAACACAAGTCTGAGGCAATTTATTTTCTTTCCATTTTGCTTCTTTTTTTTTTTTTTGTAACTTGCCTGATGGTATTATCTCAATATTTTCTCAATATTTTCAACACAATTTACATAAAACCGTTAGACTTTAATGTAATGCTTAAGAAGGCATTGACTAATGATAATGATTTCTTTCGTTTCGTTTCGTTTCTCTTTTCTCTTCTTTTTTTTCTGTCGTGTCATATTTCTCTGCATGATTTGTTTAGATTTCCGATGATGACCGCATGAGCTTAACTACAGCCGTATCGGATGAAGATGATGGCGAAAGTGTCATGGCGTCACCATATAAAGCAAAAGCAACTGGAACAGCTGCATCATCCTTCAACTGTACTGGAGCTGTACGTAAAGCAGGGTATGTATTCCATCTGGCTGTCACATCAAATACAAACAACAATTGTCTAATTTGAACAATGTGGCTGATGTTGCAATTCTTTACAGTTTCCTGTCGGTGAAAAAATGGTTGTTACGCAAAAAGCATCAAATCGAATTAGCCCGCAAACGGGGCTGGAAAGGATATTGGGTGTGTTTAAAGGGAACCACGTTACTCTTCTATCCGTGTGATTCGCGTGAGGGTCGCAGCGTTGAGGCGGCACCGAAACATTTAATTATCGTTGATGGAGCTATTATGCAACCGATACCCGAACATCCGAAACGTGATTATATATTTTGCCTGAGTACAGCATTTGGTGATGCATATTTGTTTCAGGCACCATGTCAGGTAAATTTATCTTTTAGAACATCCATTATATATGATCAACATCATACGATTTTAAGCGAATATTTTCCAAGGTGTTCATGCAATACCTTTCATAATAACGGTAGTTTAACACAACAGTTACATCAAAACCGTGATGAAAATTTCAAAAAGCGATTCCATTTAAGACATGTGTGTTCTTGTATAACCGATTTTATTTCGCTAGTTTACCGGTTTTATTTTAGAATATCTTGAACTACCGTTAAAGAAGCACCGAAACTCTGATTTTTAACGCTTATTTGCTGATATAACAATATGGAATGGGACCCTTCCACAAGATTCCGACACTTTATTGAAAATAGTTCAATATTGCTGCCAGCAACATGCTAAAATTCAATATTCGCACGTTCAACAGAGTTTATTTTTTTTTTTCATATTATTTCAATAAAAGCATACTTTTGTGGGAATATCTATGACATTATAAGGGTATTCAAACTACTCGGTTTAATCGAGTACAATTTCAAAATTAATCGGATAGCTCGAATAGTTCTAAAAAAGATTTTTTTTATAGAAATAGAAACAATTTTAGTTTAAAATATGAATAAAATAAATTTTTTTCAACATATTTTGTAATATTTCATACATATCAAAATATTGTTTGAACAAGATGCTCATATTTTTAACCCTTTGGCAACCAATGGTTGATATATGTCGCATTTTAATATTTTGCTGTTTGAGGAAAGGCTGCAGAACGATTTTAACAAAACTTGTTGTGGTTGACATTAGAGAGATGTAGCTTTTTGAGGAAACCTATATGGCCTCAGCTGTCAAAATCTTAATTTTTTTTTTAATTTCAAAATTTCAATTAATTAATCCTTTCATTCACTCAATGTGATACTTTCGGACGAGAAAAAATGGAATTTGGATGAACCTGACAGAAATACCCACTACACGCAGAAAAAGGAGCATCATGTTATGATAGCTGAAGAGCAAAATGTTATGATTGAAACACGAAGCAATCATAATATGATTGCCATAATCATATTATGATTATTGATGATGATAAAATCGTTCCCAGTGATCATAGTATGATCAGCCAGAATCATGTTTATGATTGGTAGGATCATAATATGATAATTTCTTGTCGGCAATCATAGTTTTTCTTAGCGTGTATGGGCGCGAACTACGTAAAGAAAAACGATGCTTCTCAAGTTGCAATTTTGGTGGCGGTAATGTCATGATGTGGGGTGCGTTTGCCTTCAGCAGGTACGCTGGAAATTCAGTTTACATCATTAACAATGAATAGTTCAGATTATATTGCCATTTTTTCGAGACAACCCTAATGGAAAATGGATTTTGATGCATAACAATGCAAGAATTTGATTTGATTTATTTTATTTTATTTGAATTTATACCAGCAACGAAACTAAAATGTGGTTTCGCAAAATAAACATTCTACTTCTTGACGATCCTGCATGCTCGCCAGATCTGAATCCTAAAGAAAATCTATAAGGTATATTAGTTCGTAAGGTTTACGCCAATGAGAGGCAATTAAACACAGTTGAGGATCTAAAATACGCCAATTAAAAGAGTGGTCAAATTTGTATTTAAGCTTATTACAGAATTTAATCGGTTCTATGCATATAAGATTATTTGAGCTAATAAAAATGAATAGTTTTCGAATTGACTATCAAAAAGTTAAAAATGCGCTTTTCCTTAAAAAAATGTTCACCTGGGTTATAAATATGAAAAACCGATGGGTTATAAATATTGAAAAACCAATTTCCGAGACATAGCTCTTATAGTTTCGAGATTTTGTAATTAATTAATCTGTCAAAATTAAAATTACTTAATTAGTTTAAATTTTAAGAGCGGCAAACTATAACTTCATATGAATATAAATATAAAACAGACTTTAGAAACAAAAATCATTATTTGTTTTTTTGAGGAAAGAATCACTTACAAAAAAAAAGAGAAAGTCATAAAAGTTTATCTCAAATTTATTTTTTTGTTCAAATCTAAAATTTATATTTTTTATAGTTTCTAAATGTGTGCAATTTTGAAACAAGTGGATTATTGTTCTATCAAGGCAATTTTAGGTTTACCTTTCAATATTGTTTACCTTTTGTTTGGATAGTAAAACTACAGAATTATCCGTGACTTTTTTAAACCCGAAAAATAGTTTTTTACTAGGAGTCTATAAAGACCCCGAATTTAATTCGAATGGCAAGAAGGTAAGTTCGTTACTCGAAATTCCAAACATTTTAATAACTTGTATAATTAATTTACTGAAATTGTTCGATTATTCTAATATCAATTACCTGATTGGTTACTCTAACCATTGCTACCATCGATGTATGCATTTGTTATAAACAGGGCAACCAGAAATGTGCTATAAACAATCAATTTTTGATCGACATAAAAATTCACTGAAAACGAAAAATGTGCTCTTAATTTTTTAAAAACTAATTTTTCTGTTAAAATAGATATTTAAAAACTTACTTTTTAGTACAGTTGGAGTGATTTTTGTAAAAATTACTTCAATTGCTACCAAAAACGACGATAAAAGATTAATTATACCCAAATTGCTATAGTCTTAAAACAGGAAACTACAATTTGCGCAAAATGGATTAAATTTTTATTTTTGTTGAAATTTTTTTTATTGAAAAATAAAATTATTTGATAATTAAAAATTAAAAGAATCAATATGCCCAACAAAATTCGTATGTCCTAAAAAGACATATGCTCAAAAAATATGTTTTATCAAAAATATGCTCTTAAGATCAAAAAATACGAAAATATGATATTTATTTATTAGTTTATTAAGTCTTTGGATACAAGTCCTTACAGACTAGAACAAATAATTCTTAAATCTATTTATTTTTCTCATAAAAGTAAAAATTTAATAATATGTTTTCAAATTCATTTATATTTACATTTTTTACAATATTGACAATCAAATGTTAAGAACTATATAAAATAAGAGCCCTGTCAATAGGTTAATTTTTCCCATATTCAGTACTATGTGTTTTGACATAAAAATATTCATGATATCTAAGTGCATAGACTGGAACACGTAATTGTATATACGACAACAATAGCGGACAATCAATGGAACCTGAATTAAGTCCATGAATAAATAAAAGCGATAAGTTCATTCTACGCGATTCAAATGTTTGAAGGTGTATTAAGTTGCATCGATTTTCATATAAAATATTAGCAAAATATACAAAAATATACTCTAACATATCGATGCCAGAATTCGTCAATTGTTCTTAAACGAATAAATATCTTATCCATTTTTCAATACGACGCACATGAAAAAACTTAATACAGCATATTTCTGCTTGCCCTAGTTATAAGCATTTAATATCGATACAAATTCTGATGCGTTTATTCCGTTTTTTCTGTATTTTTTTACAATGAATTCCCATTTAAGCCACAACAGGTGAAAAGTAATAATGCATTCACCAAAAATGAAAATGACATTCATACCTGAGGCATTGCGAAAAAGCTTAAGGCTATGATGCTGACATTAATGTTGAGTTGTTGTGGCTGTTGCAGCCACATTAACAGTAGCAGCAGCAGCAGCAATAAATACCAGATCAAATATTCACCAATACCAACACTATAATCTGATTCTCTACCAAACACAAAAACGAGGACATAGCATATACACACACATCCACACTTATGGTACGATTACATTGAATATTACTTTACCGACATACACACCAACTAATGCAAAATATAAAATTTCAAGAGTATAACAAATTCTCTCATATCAGGATTAAAAAGTTGTATCAGACTGACAATCATTGCATATACACAAGCAATATTTTAACAGTAACTGATTGTAAAGGGTCCACCAAATAACTTTTTTTTTTTTGAAAATGCTATAAAAAAAAACTATTGAATATTTTCTCAAATTTCTTTTTTTATTTGAAAGTACACTCCTTCCGGTTAATAATGGAAAATAATTTCATTCAAATGGCTTTGTATGGCGTCATACCAAGGTCTTTATGCAAAATTCATCTCAATGATGTCTCCGAAATGTTCAATTGTTGAGAACGACAGTGACTTGATGTTGATGGCGCTTCACGGGTGTTCGCACTGTTTTTGGCTTTTCACGCTTTGGTTTATCGATGAGGATGCCAGTTTCTTTCACTTTTTTCACAAGGTAACGAACATACGGAGCTGACGGTGCTTCTCTTCTTCCATCCGTACGCAATTTTCGCACACATTCTGCAACATTACCATGATTTTCAAAGTAATGTCGCAATATTTCCCAGCGTTGTTCAAGCGTATACACAACCATATTCGTTCAGCGGAAGGATAAAACTAATTATCTGTCAAATCAGACATGAGCTAAGTGTTATCATTCACGAAATAAGCACTAGTTGAAGAAAAAAACGTTAGATGGCGGACCCTTTAGTTTATTAAAAAAGTAATTAGTTAGTAAACTTTGTTTTTTAAGGAATATACATTTAAACTACATACCAACAAATATTTTTTTAAACTTATTTTACCATTTATTAAAAAAACAAACTACTCATACTTAAATATTGTTTCTCTGAACCAGTCATTATTTTCATTTAAAATTTTCGTTTTACAAAAAAATTGTTATTTAAACCAAAAAGAAATCTGTTGTTTGTAATAATTTGGAAGTTAATTTTTCTTTTAAATTTTTTATTTTATTTTTGATAGTAAAGATACAAGAAAGTCTTTTATTTTTACGGATTTTGTGTTAGTTTCTTTATAGTTAAAAATAAATGAAAAATAGATTTGATATAAAAGAAAAGTGAGTAGACCGATTTTTAACTACATGTTTAGTAGTTTTAAAGGACATATTCCTTTGTTTTTATTGACACAATATTGTGAGATATCATCACTTTTTACGGTTTTTGCATCAATAAAAAAATGGCGTTATTATTTTTTTTTTTTTAATTTCAACTACTTCCAGTGTCAAAAAAAGCTAATTCAGGGTCCCTTTTTCTTCAGACCAAAAATGAGATAATTTATATTAAATTTGATCCTGACATACGCCAAAAATTATTAAAAAAAAAAAAATATTTCCCGGTTTTTAAAGTACATCGTTTAGTCAATAGAGTGGACGGAAAACTCTGTTTTTTCAAAAACTTTTAACAATAAATTTTTTAAAATACAAACACTAAAAATGCATTATTAAAGAGAAATAATGACAGAAAAATGTTGATATATCGCGAAACGCTAAAAACTAAAAAATAATAAAAATATTTTTTAAGCACACCCAATGAAAAACTATTTTGAGCTAAAAAAAAATGCCACAAACATTTTCCATATATCGCGGAGCATTAAAAAGTTGTTAATCAATAAAATTTTGCATTTTAATAATGACAACATTTTGAAAACTTAATAACTTTTAACTGGGTTACCATAAAGTGGAAATTTTTGCACCATTCTTTACAGCTAAAAATACATTTTAATTGTATGTAATGAAAATATACTTTACAAGTTTTTTGAAAAAATATTCATTTTTTCCGATCACTCTATTTCCTAAATGGTGGACTACAAAAACGTGCAAAAAATTTTTGGTTTTAAATAATTTTGGTATAGAATCGAAAGGTGAGTTTAAATTTCTTATAAATACAGCTCTTTTTGCTCTGCAGGAAAAGGGACCCTAAAACAGCGATTTTGGCCGCCGCGTGCATGTGGAAGAAATTTTAAACAAATAATAACGATTTTGTTTTTATATTGATGCCAAAACATTTTAAAAAGTGATGATATCCCAAAAACAAAAAAAACTATTCTGACGAACCCTAATATGTGTATATATATATTAGGGCGGGTCGATTTAAAAATCGCTCAACGTTCAAGGAAAATCGTATTCTAGGGATCAAAATAAGAAACTTTGCCGAAGGAACCATACCTCTTAAACGAATTCTGATGTCCCGACTTTTGACATGGGGTCAAATTTTAAAAAGCCCACTTTAATATTTCAGAAAGTAGGAGGAATCTCTCCAAGATTATGGGAGCTGCTTCTTCTCCGGGAGACGCGCTAGCAGATTAATGCAGAAATCATCATTCTATGTGACCGTTAAGGGGTTAAAATTTATGTTGAAGAGGGCCTTTTTAGCCGTGTTTTTATAGCAAAATGTACAAATCTCGGGATAGAGATATTTCAGAAAGTAGGAGGAGTCTTTCCAAGATTAGGGTCTCTATTTCTTCTCCGGAAGACGCTCTAGCAGATGAATGTGTAAATTATATTCGATTGGGGAACTCTAAATTTGTCAGTGGGATTTTTCAAAATTTCACCCTACGGGTCAAAAGTCGGGACATCAGAATTCGTTTTAGAGGTATGGTTCCTAGAATACGATTTTCCTTGAACGTTGAGCGATTTTTTTTGCCTCCATACAAATCGACCTGGCCTAATATATATATACATATGTATATATATAGACAAACAATTTTTAAATACATACAAGTTTTTTGCATATGAATTCAAAAAAGTGAAACTCAATAACTTCTTTATCGCACATCTCTTGTGCTTTTAATAATAACTAGACCAAAATGAAAATGTTTCTTTTTTATAAACATTATAATCCTTGAATTATAGCCTAGAGTTAAATTTAGTTAAAGTATGTTGGAAATATTTTATATCATTCTCCAATTTCAATGAATAGCTTTGCTTCAAAAAAAAAAACATAAAAAACGCGTGAAAAAAAAAACAAAGTAGCCAATTCTAATACAAGAATGAATGAATGTCCTTGTTTTTTGTTTTGTTTGCTTTCTGGCTTGTTTGCTTTTGTACAAAGTGGCAATGCAAATTATATCTCAATGGACCGGCCCCTTTCTCATCTATCTAAAAAAAAACATACATCGTCTGCGAATGTGTGTGTGTGTTGTAGAATATTATGGTTCGCCCTTCATAGAATACACATAATAAACTAACATATAAAATGCTTATTATGAGACAAAATGCACACATACACTCAGAATATTATGTAGTTTACTGTTTGTAGTTTAATAAAAAAAAGTTTTCAGTTGAGTTAAAAATAAAGTAAAATTCATCTATTTTTCAACTTTTTTATAAATTTGTTCACAATAGTTTACTACCATTTATCGATTTTGTTAGTTTCATTTATTATTTTCATTTATTAAATAAATATCTATAGAGTTTTTGTTTTCAAATTTATTATTTGACCCTTTCAGGAATGTGTTGATAGATCTATTTCGCGAATTTTCTGGGTTCCCATATCATCAGAACACGTTTTGAAAGAGGTAATAATCCCATGCCAAACATCAAACATTCATATAAACTAGTTAACTCACTACATGAAAACTAATATATATATGAGCTCGAAGTAAAAGATTATCACCATTGGTCAAAAAACAAATTGAAAACTTGTTTGTTATGTGCAAGGTCCACCTATGATGGATATTCAATACACGTTTTTTGTTTTTCTCTCCTTTTTATATTTTGTTTAGTTTGTAAACAAAACAGGGGAAGTAAGCTAGGCGGTACTTTGCCTTTTATACAAGTTTGTTATAATTTTTATTAAAAATAAAAATTATGGTTTTTTCGACCTTTAATTGTGCAATGAAAATGAAAATTATTGAAGTTCCAGGCCATACTCTATATTTCTTTAATTATAATTTTTTTTTTTTTAATTCTAAAAATTCGTGTCTGCTTTTTATTAAAATGGTTTGTTTATATACAAAATTATTTCAATTAAAATTACAAGAAATTGAAAAACTTGGTAGTTTTTCATTGGCATTAAAATTTAATTGCCATAACTGATTGTCAATGTAAATGCCAAACAAATTTCATTACCATTCCAATGCCAATGATTTTTTTTAATTGGCATTAATTAGACCTATGGTAATGAAATGGCACCTAGGTATTGACAATTGTAATTGACGAAAAAATAATTGTTTATAAAAATTGTTTTGTTTTGGAAAAGAGATAAAAACTTTAAACTTAAGTCATAACTTTAAATGTTTTTGCTATTTTTTTAAGATTCATCACGTATACACTATTCAGTCTGTTTGGTTACTGATTAGTCATTTAATGATATAAACTTGATCGAATACAGAATATTTGCAATATAAGAACCCAAATATAGAATTTTTTATAAATTAGGATATAAGTAGACAAGTGTAACAAACACTTTTAACTCTCAATTATAATTGTCATTGCAATTTTTAATGCGAAAAAATTTGATTACCATTGACGTCGAACTATGCCAATCAAATCGTCAATTATTTGCTACATTCAATGAACTAGTCCCAAGTATGGTGTGTATACATTTTGTAGAAAAGTACAAACAAACAAGAAACTGAAATAATTTCAAATAACTGAATATAACTTTTATTTTTACTAAGCTGTAGTTAAAATTTGAACATTTATTCTTAACTTACTCTTCATTTGTTCTTACGGATTTGTTAGTCATTTAAACAATTTTTAAAAAAAAATAACACGAAACATTTGATTTAAATTAAAAGTAAGTAGACCGAGTTTTAAGTGATGTATCATCTAGTTTAAATTACATTTTCAGTTAATTTAAACTACAAACTTTTTTGAGTGTATGTATGTTTTTCAAATAAATATAAAAGGCACTCCTTTGCACATACTTGCACATACATAAATACTACATTTTATGCAAGTTCATTGCTCGCGGCCATTACAATCCTCTCCTCAATAGGACATATCATAAAAATGAATTGATTTTTTAAATACAATTATTTAATAGGTACCTACTACTATAGAGCGGCATTTGCCAACTAAACTTATAGTTGCAACACCCAAAATATTCAGAAATTATATTTGAATATGGTTGTACTTACCGAACTTCTCGGCTGTTTCCACCAAAATACACTTTTCAATTCGGTTGGTAATTTATTTTTCTGTGTGTAAGAAGACGAACTTTTTTGAACATATTTAACTTATTATTCTGAATATTGTAGTATTAGGTCTAACAGTAATATGGTGCAAAATTTGCTATTCTTTAAAATTTTTCTTAAATTGTTTTAATAAAAATATGTCTAGCGGCACATCCGTTTTTTTATTAATTTTGGCACGCTGAACACGAATATTTTGAAATTTTTTTAATATGACTAACGGGTTTTGAGATATTGCGAATTTTATAAATAAGGATGTGATTTTTTATTTGCAATTGAGAAAATTTTTAATGAAATTGAGATTTTGCCCTCGAGAAAACTACAATTGAAATTGAGACTTTTCATTTAAAATTGAGACTTTGAGAAATTGAAACTGAGAAAATTTTATATGAAGTTCAAAAAATTTTAAATGAAACGGAGCAAATAATGATATTAATAGTATATTTACTTCAAAAAGAAAGCATAAGAAGATTATATCGCGGAAATCTAAACACAATTCCCTGATATATGTGGTATATAAACCGATATTTAACAATGAACAACTTGTTCACATTTTTCATCCCTAATTTTGTCAATTTGATAAAGATTTTCAAATACTTAAGTTTATTTGGATCTTTCTCAATTTTACTTAAGATTTTTTCTTTTCCACTTGACATTTTCTCAATTTCATTCAGAACTTTCTCAATTTTAAATTAAAGATCTCTATTTTATTTAGAATTTCTAAATTTCAAATGGAAAGTCTCATTTTCAAAGTTAAAGACTAAATTTTAATTATATTTTTTTCCATTAAAATTGGAAAATCTCAATTTCATTTAGAATTTTCTTAGCTTCAAATAAAATATCTCGTTTTTATGTGAAAATTTCCAAATTTCAACCAAAAACTCTCACTTTTGTTTGAAATTTTCCCGGTTTCAAACAGAAATGCTCAAATAAAGGTTGAATTTTTAAACTTTTAATTGTAAAACCTCAAATTCATTTGGCTTTTTAACAATTTCAAGTAAAAAATTTTAATTTCATTCGGAATTGCCCAATTTCAGTTAAAATATTCTCAATTTCAACTGGAAATGATGTAGATATTAATTGTTCTTTCTAATCGAAAACACAAATTGCCTTAAACATCTAAAAAGAAATTTAGTTTGACATCACGATACGTATGAGTGATATTAATATATTGATCATACGCCACATATTTCATTATTATTTGAAAGATAATTACACCGGTCGACACGATTTTTTGGTCTGACTGTTACAAGTAATATTTTGGTTCCGATGCAACTTACATATCGACACCTAAAATACAAAAGGACGTAACTAACATATCGCACACCTAGTACAAAAGTGACTCAACTCAAAATTTTTCATTTTTCAGATATCGAAAAAAAACATTTGCAACTTTATACCACTTGAAACATAAAGAACAACATAACTGTTTTTTAGCAACAGTTAGCAACAACAAAATATACTGATATTTTTTTAATAGATAAACAAGTATATTGTGCATAGTTTAAGATTATAAAACCGAAAAATTAAAATTTTGAGTTGAGTCACTTGAACTGGGTGTGCGATATTTACTTTTTTCCAGGAGAAGCAAAATACGTCCATAGATATTTTAACAATATCGTTAATAAAATTGATAGTATTAATCATAGAATCAAACAATTTTGTGGAGAAATATAGTTCGATGCAGTGCTTTATAATCACTCAGCCCTACTTAAATTTTTTACAGGCCAACCAAAAAAGGTGCTAACACAAAAACATATATGATTCGAATTTTATTTAGAAACCCACTATTTGTATCGTAGAAGTAAATAATTTTGTGTAGGCATGTGATTTAGCCAAATGAATCATAATCATCAATAAAACCGATTCTGAAAACTTTTTGTAGTTTCAATCGAATGACTGTTGTCACAACCGAAAAATTCAGTCTCAATAACCGAAGCATGCTATTAGCAACAAAAACGGTTGGTACTACCAAATCTGTTTTTTTGGATGTGCCCTTAAAAAAATATCCTCTTAAAAAGTAAATTTTCCTTAAAAACCGTATATTAAAATAAATTTGTAAGTAGTGTTCAATTAACTTCTGTGAAATTCATTTCAATTATATCATTTTGAATTGTCTGGTTCGAGATCATAATTTAAGTTATGGTAGGCTCCAGTAATTAATATACAGGGAAATTTCTTACGCCATTATGTATTGCATGTGTTTGTTGTTTTTCGCACACTGATGCGTATGGAATTTCCACTTATTTAAATGTTACTTTTATGAAAAGACAACACCAATTGTTGATAAATGTAAGGGATAGATGTAAACGATTTGTGATGCAGATGCAATATTGGATGCATTTTGGAAAATGCATTCAATATTGCGCCTGCATCAAAAATGATTATCTTAGACAAATTAACTTAAATAAACCACGTTTTTATATTGTTAATAGTGTGTTCTGATTATTAACTGTTCAAAATATAATAATTACAAATTATACAATAAATTTAATTTTTTTTATGGAAATAATGCATAAAGTTTTTTTTTTTTTTAATCGAGAAAATTTTATGACATTTGCGTCACAGAGAAAACACAATTCAATTTTTTAAAAAAAATTAATTTTCGATTTATCCACTTTTGGAGGGGGAACAATTTCGAAAATGCATCTTAATATTGCATTTGTATAAAAACTTAATTTTTTGTTTAGGTGCATTTTATTATTTCGAACGCGAAACGGTCAAAAGATGGCAATTTTTTTGGCCTTCTTTAAAAAATGAATGATATACCTTTTGTAAACATCATGTGTTACTTAATTTATGAAAAGTAAAAGTAAATTCAAAACTAATAAAAAACAAGTTATAGGAATTGTAATTCAGATTGAATTTTCAGAAAATTTTGATATACAATTAACAAGTTTTTTGATTAAATGAAATAAGTGGAATATAAATTAACATCATGTTCAAAAATTTTGCAACTTCGATAAGGGATTTTACTGCATTCACAAAATAGAAAAATATGTCAAGTTTTCACTTTAATTGCAAAGATATGCCCCCAACAAACGAATCGGTCCATAAATGGTCCGTTTTCATTTCGTCACATACGAATTCCAATTCCGTAAACGCACCGTTTTCTGGATTCAGATACGGACCAGAAAACGGGTTAAAAATAAATCAGTGTCGGACCGTTTTCGTACCGCAAAACAGTAAAAAAACGGATTACAAAATTTTAATACGGATCGTTAACGGCCAATTTACGGATCCATCATTTATAGAGTGGGCACCGTGTTTAGCTATTCCGTTTCCGGTACGTTTTCGGTACGTATTTGTACCGTATTTTTTATTTTTTTTTGCAAAAAGGGGTGGTAATTTCATCAAATATACCCTACATCTTATTTTTAAAATTCCAACAAAAAAATTTTTTGTTTAAATCATAAACAAGATTAATTTATGAAGAATCGCTATTTCCCTATCCCGTATATTAAGAATGCAGTTGTTAATGAGTATATAGTCCTATTCTGCAGACAAAAAGAAGACATTTACTAGCTTCGGTTTCATTGAAATAAATTATTAGATTCTTGATCGCGGAAATTCAAACTAGACCCACCAACAATTTATATTCAATTTTTAATGTTGTTTTATTAATATTATTTACCATTGTATATTTCGCAATAGCGCTCGGATATAAGTGAAGAAAACCGGATCCATTTCTAACGGCACAGAAACGGATACGGAATACGTATAAACGGATTACTTTCGAAAATCCGGCTATACGGTACGTTTACGCTCCGTTTTCATACCATATTTTACGTATACCTCTTTTAAGATCAATAAACGGTCCATTCCAGATTCCGTAAGTAACGGAACCTAACATCCCCATCACAATAAATTATTAATTAATATGGTTGATAAAGCTCAAATTACATACTTTAAAACCATATTAAAACCGTTTCGTATTTTATTCAGGTTTATAAAATTAAAAGAAATTTTAAAGAAAATAACGTGATTTTTCGTAAAAGTTAATTTCGCGAATATTTTAAAAAGTCTAGTTAATATTAAAATTTGGTGTTTCCCATTCGTGACCTACGTCCTAAAACCTACCACAATTGACAAGACGCATCACCGATGCATTTTTAGTGTTTAAGTGTGCAATTAATTTTGTATTATCAAAAACTTCTCTGTTAAATGCGTATGGTCAACATAATATCAATCATACGCAGAGGGTCACACGCTTAGGGGTATCAACGAAAAGCATATAATTTTGTTCAAATGCACCTATTTACTTGAGATTGTTGAAGCTTTAGAAGACTTTAGATGAAACATTAAACTTATAAGTTATTTTGGTTTTTTTTTTTTATTAAACTCGTGTTTATTTTTATGTGTGCAACCAAATGATCACTCTACACAACTACACATACACATAAACTTTAGTAATTCTTTGTTCTTTATGTTTATGTTCTTGTTTTTTTTATATATTTTTTTTAAATGTATTCATTCAATTCAAAATGTCCTTATCATATAATCTAAACGCCTTAAGTAGGTATGCACACATATTTACGTTTCGTATAAACGTTTGAGCTTCTTTTATGTTGTATACGGTGTGTTTACGAATACAAGCCAGGCCCGTACACTTGCTGGCTGACAAGCACTTCTTCTTCTCTATGTGTTTATGTAAAATGCACATAAATATTGACTTAAGTTTTATGCACACACATACATGCACACATAGATGGATGGAAGGATGTAAATATATATCCATTCATTCTTTTATTCATTCAGTCAGTCAGTCCTTGAAATGAACAAGTACTTCCCGTCACTGTGCGTGTGTGTGTGTATAAATGTGAATATTGCCTACGGTTGTTGATAATAGTTTCATACATACACGTAGCATTGCTGAGGGGGTGGGAAGAGTGGGATGGTGGGGGGGACTAGTTGGTTGGCTTGATAAAATTAGATTACCTTCATCATGAACTTGTTTTAATTTCAGGTTGAATTGGAAAATTGGGTTAACAGCATACATAGCGCTTGTGCAGCTGCATTTGCAAGACATCGTGGTAAAACCGGAACGTTACATTTACTGCAAGAGGAAATATTCCGCATTGAAAAAGCTATTGAATCGGTAAGTAGTATGTTTTAATCAAAAAAAAAAAAATACCTTTTGCAACGCAAATACTATGCACATACACACACTCACGCACACAAACATACAGAGTACAAACATACACATCATGAGATTCTTACATGTCATAAACTCAGGCACACATCACTTTAAAACGTTGTAATGTTTCCTGATACACAGTTAACTTTATCTTTTAAATCATTTACAAAAAGAAAAACAAACGAAAACAGTTTTTTACACTTTTTACAGAAATTGAAAATGAACGAATTTACAAAATACTTTATTATCTTCAAGGGAAATGAAGAAGAAAGAACAAAGCACATAAACTTTTTGTATAGCTGTAGCTGTAAACTTACGAGAAAATTAAACACTTTCATTTTAATTTTGCAACAAGAATTCTGCATCACACACACACACACACACACACGCACACACGCACACAGTGTAACAACAAAACATCCCACAAAACATCCAATAAAAAAAAGAATATGCACACACACACACATGGCCACACGCACACAGCGTAACAACGAAACATCCCACAAAACATCCAATAAAAAAAAATAATAGAATAGAACATAAAAAATGTAAGAAAATCGCAATCTAGTGTGAAAAACATGAAACTATTGCCTTATATCACACATAAATTTCACCATCTTAAGTGTTAAATAGCAAACAAATTCATTAATAACACTATTCAACGGCCAAACCAAAACCTGTCTTTAAAACAAATATTTGTATACACTGAAACCAAATGTGGCAAAATTTTTTAATTACTAAAAAATTCGAATGAATACAAAGCCATTTTTAATGACTTATTATTTTGAGTGTACGCACAATAACTGCAGTTCTAATATTCTTTATATGTATTTTTAAAATATGTAAACCAAAAAAATGTTTAGATTCAACAATGCATATTCAGACACAGAAAACAATGTGTGGACAACAACAATACACAATATTTGTTTACCCAGATAAAAGCAATAACAAGAACAACCACCATCTGAACCCTAGGGATATACTTACATATGTACGAATATCTTGACCGAAGAAGAAGCATTTATGCCCAAAGTATTGAGATTGAAATGGCACTACGACCATTTTCGGTCTTTTGTGCTATTTGCTCAAAGTGTAATATTACCAAATGTATAAACAAAACCAAAAACAAATATTATTCTAAATAGTTTCGTATATTGTCCATTTCATCATAGATCGGCCAAAATATGACTGGGGTTCATTTAAGTTCCTTTTTGTTTTGTACTCGTACGGTACAAAAATGGGGGTCCGCGAAGAGTTCATACAAATAAATATTTACAATAAATTTTAAAAAATGTTTTTAATTAAAATTTTATTAATAATTTAATTGAATTCCGATCGCTTATAACACTGTGCAAAAAAATTTGTTGTTTTTTTTTTCAATATGATCGAAAATCAAAATAAAATAATAATACATTTATTGGAATGAAATTCTGTGCAATTATTACTTCATTGACATCGCTCCACAAACAAATTTCTATATAATTTTCCATTATTAATACAAAATTTCTAAAATTTTGCAAATTTTCCAAAAATTTCTTTGTAATTTTAAGCCGAACACACAGAAATCCTTTTATATCGAAATATTTATTTATGAAATCCATGCTCGGCACCAGCAATTTGTACATCATGGCGTATGAAATTTTCTTGTGTATTAATTGCTGGAGCAGCGTATGATGAAATCAAATGAAAGAATGTCACAATATATAAAAAAAGTTTAAACATTTTTTTAATATAAGGTGGCGCAAAAGTAATCCTATCAGAAAATGCTATACATAATAAATACATAATAAAAAAAACATCGGAAGGTTATTTTTGCGCCACCTTATATTTTGCGGACAATAAAAAAAATTGTAAGGAAACTTTTCTCCGGTAAATACGAAACTCGCTTTTAACGAATAAACTTTTTTGGTCCCTACGAATTCATCTCAATTGGGTTTTACTGATATTTCATTTTTGTAATGTTGTTTTCATTAAAAAAAAGTAAAATTTTTGTATTTTTTTTTAAATATAAGAAATAAAATTTTTTTGGCGCCGTAAAGCAAAAGTTGGTGTTAACCTCTGCTCTGGAATATATATTACTCTCTATTGCTTTCAGTTCCTTAACATATTTCCTAAGCAGATGGACTATTTCAAAAATATGGTAATGTCATAGTTTTTAAGTATAGTCTACCTAACATTGTACATTGTTTTTCTCAATTCAACGAAAACCTTCTGAAATAAAAGGAAATTTTTTGAAATTATTCATACACTCAAAAGAAAAATGTTGATATAAAAATTCGTAAAATAGTTTTCAATCCAATTCTACTATTATTATACTAATTTTAATGATAAAGTTACTTTTCAGTACAATTTGTTGCTATAATTATTTTACTAATTACTTAACTTTTTAGCAATTATGGGTGCTACACTCATAATAATCTATAGGTAAAATACACGAAAATCGTTGTTCATTTTACGAAAGTTTTGGTTATTTTGACATTACGAAAAAATTTGTAGAATATACAAATCACATTTCGTAAAGTTTTGTAAAAACTTTTTTTAAATAAAAATGTGGTGCATACCTTACGGGTTTATTTGAAAATTAAAAAAAAAAAAATGTAATGGTGCCACACCAGAATCGAACTCACGATTTCAGTGACGTCCTGCTGTGTTGAGTAGACCCCTCTACCATTTGCACCAAAGCAGCTGATGCAATACAACAAACTAAAACGGAACTTAAGTCGAAAATAATATGAAATTTTTATGAAAACTAGAAAAATATGCTACAAATATTTAATAAAAAAGGTAAAATGGCCATTAAATATTTTTATTGAACTAAATAAAATAATATAATTTTTTTATAAATATATCAAATAATATATTAAAAAACAAAATAATAAAATAATAATAATAAAAAACTTAAATAACAATTTCAAACTAATTGCATTTTATTATTAAATATTTTATCTTTTTAAATATTTGTTTTATTGAATTTCATACTAAACCCGGCAAATAAAGTGGAAGTAGTGTTTTCGGGTCCTCTTTAACTTGTTTTAGGATCATCTTTATTACACAAATTACAAAATATCCTTTTATATCAAAACACAAAAATAGTAATAATGAAATAAAAAAATAAAACATAGAAAACTAAAAAACTAAAAAACATTAATAAACAAAAAAAATATAAAAACTAAAAAAAAAAAAAAAAAAAAATTTGTCCTGGCCAGGAGTTGAACTCGCAACGTTCTGATTGCAAATCCGACCTCTAACCACATCAACATCCATATGTAATATTTGTAACATTACAAATTTTTGTACAATGTACTAAAAAAATATTACGAAATCATGTTTGTATTTTTTACGAAATTTTTAAATTTATATAATTTGTTCTATACAAAAATTTTGTAATATAAACAAAATGCTTGTACATTCTACGAAAAAAAATTTACGAAAAATATATTTGTATTTTTAAGCATGGATTATTATGAGTGTAGTTTAACTAATTTAATTTTAATAACTTTTGGAACTCGATTTGCTAAATAAAATTACTAATAATATAATTTTTTCTAAACAAAAAATTATTTGCTTTGTGCACAAGACAGGAAAATATCTTGAACTTTATTTACACAATTAAATATTAACTACACTCAGGGAAAAAAGTTTCATCATATTGATGAAACTATTTCATAAATCGTTTGGCATTACATTTTTTATCATATTTACGAATTTTTTATAAATACGACAAAGAATTTAAGACAAATGTTTCAAAATGTTTTTTGCTAAAATTAGCAAAACAATCTGCTGGACAAATATAAGCAAAACTTTTTGCAACCATTACAAATATTTTTGTAACTTTAACAGACTTTTTATTTGAGTGTATGTATCGTTAGCTCAGTGGGTAGATCTCTCAGTTGTTCAATCTTTTTAGACCACCTTTTTTATGGTATTGCCAACGTTGGAAATTTTGTTTCCCCAGTGCTTTTACAACACTTTTTGAACAAACGAACCTTTTATCTAATAATGTATTCATATTGGGATTGGGAAAACATTTGTTGTCTGCACTTGTACCACCTTAGTCGTTCTCTGATTAGGTAGTCCAAAGTCTTGAATATTTTCAAATTTTGTTGGCCTGTGTTTTTCGTCCATGAGTATAAAGAACACACAAAACTTTTTGCTCCAAACAACAGGCTTTAGAGTAATTTTGTCAAAAGCATACAATCATCGAAGTGCTACTTTTTACTGCATTGTTGGAAGCACCTTCTTTTATTTAGGGGAGAAGACAGAATTTTTGTTTGCGATGTTCCAATTGTAAGGAGAGTTTTCCGATGGGTTCTTTCCGATCTTTATAAAATTCAGATATGTAAAAGAGCAGACAAAAATAAATGGCAGGTTTTTTATTTTAGGTTAAAAACTGGGGTCGAAATTATCTTCATTTTTAATTTTTTCGGTCTATTTTGTAAGAAGTTTTAGATAATTCACGATCACTTTCAAGTATTTTTGACATTAAAACTGGCTTTTTGTTAAGGAATTAAAGTTGTTTCATGCTAAAAATTATTTAAAATAATGCGTATTCTATTTAATCGAATGGTTGTCTGAGCTTTTTCCGATATTCGTAACTATTCGTCATTTTTATGCGACTTTTATTATTTATATTTAAAATAAAACCTAACCTAAACCCAACCCTAAGTTACTACATAGGCAATATGGATATAAAAATATTTGTTTTCTCAAGTACTTTAACGCTAACTAATCGTAATTTATTGCATTTCAGACATGTTTCCAGACAAATAAATAATAATTTTTACCTACCCCTTTAACCCTTAAACGTGAGATTGGGACGCTAAAAAAATACGTGTCCCTATCGCATATCCGAAATTCATTGAGGTCGTAGAGATCCCATCGGCAGACTATCCTTCTTAGATGCAATATTTTACAACAACAGCAACATTCTGCTTTCTATTGCAAATTTGGGAAGTGGGCAAAAAAAGTAGATTCTTGGGAAAAATACGTTCTCAATGTTGGAGGAATGGGTATATTCTGTATGCGTACAAACGTGTGTTCATACAAAAATCAAATAATCTCTGACCCCAACTTTAAGCCTTTAACAGGAGATTGCAAAGCTAAAAAAAAGCGTCTCGTATTTTCTTCTCCTCTATCACAAATCCGAATTTCAACGCAATCTGGGCAAAATATTGGCAGGGCTTTCTTGTAAGTAATAAAATTATAGTTGGTCAAGCCCGACCATTATTTACGCTACACAATATGACAAAATTTATTCATATTCCTTCTATTAATTAAAAGATTGTTTTTTTATTAAACAAACATTTTGTTAAGACTTCAATTTGAGACTTTACAGTATCGTTAAAACAAAATATGTATGACGAAATAATCTTTCCTAACAAAGTATTGAAACTTTGTTAATCTATGCTATATAACAAACTTAATGAAGAAATTTGTTTCCATCCTAAAGTCAATTTAATGAACAGTGACTTTAATTTTTTTTTTATTTTTTTAAATTTAAGGATACACAAAAACTTTAACTTGGTTGCAATGTTAAAAGAGTATACAACAGTAAATGAGTGCATACTAAAAACAGAAATGGATATATAAAAAATAAAATAAAATTAAAATTAAACTAGATAAAACAAAGTAATCCACTATGTAGACTTTGGAGTTTTATGTTGTTTTCCGCAATGGATTTCCCGCCAAAACAGTGCATTAAAGGAAGTAATTACGACTGCTCTTAGCTAAAGAGACAATAAAGACAAACTGAATGTGAATTAAAAAAAAATATATAGGGTAGAAGGGAGAGGTTTCGCCACTGGGGCACATATGACACAACCAATTTTCGCTGTATTTAATAGAGTTATTAACAAAATCCTTTCCAAAATTTCTGCAGTTATTGATAATCTTTCATGTCACGAAATTTTATACGTGTACTCCACATTTGGTCGAGGATAGACATGTTTCTGCGTTTTTGTTTTGGGTGCAAAAAAAAATAATATAGGGTTAGTATATTTGGAATATTGTTTTCAATTCGTGCATTCAAATAAAATAACCTTCCAGATGTCGAAGCGTTGACATTAATTTATAATATAAACACGAACTTTTCAGAATTTGTTTCGAAAAAGTGTAAAAAATATATAATTGTATGAACTATGAGTTATGTGAAAATATAAATCATGGGGCACATATGCCTGACAATCAGGTGGGGTAGTTTCGTCAGCAAAAATTGGTAGCACTTTAAAAGGCGTATACGTAATATTAATTCTTTACATGGTTATATGTGTTGCACAGGTCCAGCGTATTTTTGTTCCAACAAACACGAAGAAAATAAACTTTTTTGACCAACATCAACTATGGAATTCTTAAAAAAAAAAATATAAGGAATAGAGATAATTTACATTTTAAACCTACAAATTAGGATTACAAAATTACAAGTTAAGATGTGTAAAGTATTGGATAAAAAAGAAATTTTCGAATGAAACTATTGGTTAAGTAACGACAGACCTCTAAAATAAAGTGGCGAATGCTCCCCTTCTACCCTACACTTATTATACAGACCGACATTGTAGCATATGGCTCCCTCCGCAAGCTAGAATTGTTCATTCAAAATATTTTAAATCCATTTTTGTGTTTGCAGTTGCCACTACAAAACTTTTTTTTTATGATGTTGACATTAGCTCTGCTTTTCTATTTATAAAAAAAAAAATATTTTAAAAAATTATAGTGAACATACAAAAAAAAATATTTTTTTTAGGTGTGCTCAAAAAAGTTCCTAAATACACACAAATATTTCAGTCGGTGCAGCGACGATATGTATAGTGATTCTTTGAAACAAGCATGAAAAAATGCAATTAACGGAAAATTTGGTTATTTTTTACCTTCATTTTTAATCATTAAACGTGAAATTGGGCCGCTATAAAGATACTTGTTATAATTTTTTTTTTATCTCCTCTATTACAAATCCTAATTTTAGAGCAATCGGAAGAAACCCATTAGTGGTACTTCTTTGTCAGATATTTTTTTCCTCACACACAGAGAAAAATTTTACTATTTGTCAACTAAAATTCTTCAAAACAAAATTTGATTAATGCAACTGAAGTTTAGTTGTCACACCCAAAATTCGCAGTTCGGTTGGCACTTTATTTTTCTGTGTGCACTTGTTTTTACCAGCACAAGTCAACACGAATCTGCTTTTATATCACTGATTTGGTTCAGACAACAACATTTTTTAATTCGTGCCATTTTTAGTTAGTAACAGAAATAAATTTATTAAAAAAAAAACCTAGAAAATAGCACGATTCCAGATTTTATGTGGACCATTGTTTAAATGTATTTTTGTGGACAAACAGTTGGAGTGTAAAAGAATATTCAAACACAACCAAATTATTATTCCACACATACATAAAAAAAAGCCCGTACTACAATGTATGCATATTGCGCGTTAGAGTAAGCCAAATTTGAAAAAATTTAAACTTCTTGAAAGAGATACCTTCTGCGAAAAAGTTGTGTATTGTGTATAATATAACTTGCGAAAAGTAAACATTTTTAAAATTGGTTTATCAATTCGCAAAACAGTGGAAATTTCGGATTTTCGGAAAATTCTCAAGATTTATAATTGCTAACTCATACGAAGTGTATGATAGAAGTGTGTATTTTATTGTTCTATACCGAGATGCGTTTACGTCTTTCTATTTCAGCCCTAACTAGGGTTGCCATATTTGAAACCTGAAACAAAAGTACATTGATGAAAAAAAACAGTACTTTTCAAAAAAAAACAGTACATTTTTGTATTTATTGTTAACATAACTTTTACTTCAATATATTACATATTTACTTAAAATAAGTTAATACACCGAACCAAAAACCGTAGGTAAAATCAACAAAAAATTTTTTGTAGATCTTTAACGAAATTTTGTCAATTTTTTTTTTAAGATTTAACAAATTTTATTCAAATAAACAAAATTTCGTCAAGTTTACATCCTCTAAAGAAGTAAAATTGACTAAATTTCATCAAATTGACTAAATTTTGTCAAATTGGCTAAAATTATTAGTTTGGACGCCATTACTTTTTGCATTGGGCAGTGTCATGAAAAAAAATTGTGTTTACAAACATCCATTGCTTGAAAAGTAAACAAACCAAACTTATATATGTACAAAGAAACGAAGTGGAATTAATACAGGGATATTCAAAAAATTTATATAAAAAACTATTGTACACACAAAAAAAAAACATGGTTAAAGAAATATATATTCTTTGAACACGCAAAAAAACTTGTTTATATAAAAATATGTAAAATATATAAAAAACAGTACAAAAACAGTACAAATCCAAAAAAAACAGTACTTTCGCATACTGTTTTAGGTGTTGTGAATAAAACAGTACATTTTTCAAAAAACAGTACATGTACTGTTTAAAACAGTACGAATGGCAACCCAAGCCCTAACTGACATGTAGTCTCTGTAAAACTTTACTTCAGAGTATGATTTGTATTCGGCCCACTCTATTATACATATGTATAAACGTTGTTATCCTTATAAAGTTATCTTGATAATTTTTAACTAACTGTAAAATATGCATGCATATTTTATTTGCTGTGTATTATTCGCGTAGTCTGAGATAAAAACACAAAAAATAATTGTAATTCTATACAGACTGTAAAGAATTTAAAATCAGTGAAATACAAAATATAAGCATAAAAAAACAAATAACTAAATGGGAGAGTATCCCAACAGACACATTCAGATTTTTATGAAATTTTAATATGTAAATTACCGAGGACTTTAACTCAAATTAGGATAACTATCATTTAATTATTAATGTTTTTGATTATTGATCTTCTAAAATACTTATACAAAATGTCTATTAACTCATGCATATAACTATTTTGTTAAAATTACATGTTTTTCGCATCTTTTATAGTAAACAGCCTTAATTGCCTTAAATAAATCGAAGGTCAATCAACAAAATAGAAAAAAATTAATATACTTCTAAAATGACCTAAATAGTATAGCCTGGTTGAGTAAATCACTTTTCGGTTTTCAGAACTAAAATATTTTTAACTTACAAGGAAACTATACAGTGGTGAATCCGCAGATTTGAATGAAAATTGGATATATTGTAAAGGACAAAAAATATTAGACACGTAATTTTTTTTAGTTGTTAAAAAGTGGGGTCAATAATTTCTGTATTTGACATTTGTTTAATATATTTCTCATATAAGCTATTAAATGCATCCATTGGTATACAAAACATATCCGTACATGTCCGAAAATTTTTGTTATTCAAAAACCATTTTTTTGTTCGTTTGAATTCAAGGAAGAAAAAGAACAGCTTTGCTTTTTTGGGTACTCTAATACACATGGATCCATGAATGCATGTGTCTTTTCTAAATAGTAGTAACTAATACCTGGACTTGTAAAGTTACTTGCGTAGTTTGTTTTCTTTAATAAAATAATGCCCCATTTATTTTCTTGTTATTAAAACACATAGAGAAATAAAGCGCCAATCGAATTGAAAAGTCTATTTTACTGGTAACAACTTATAAATTCTGCCAGTACAACGATATTTACATTAGATTTTTAAATATTTTGGATGTTGCAACTAGAATTTGGTTTAATTAAACAAACTTTGTTGTGAAAACTAATGTTGAGTTGTTCCAATAACTGAATTTGAGTCGAAGTAGCCGACTTTCAGTTAACAAATAGCTAAATTTTTCTCTGTGTGTATGGAAAAGTGTGAGTTAATGTTACATGCATATGTGCACGTATAATTTACTTACGTATGAACAGACATATGTAAACTTGCATAATATGTTTGCTTCTGTTTTTTTTTTTATTTTTTTGGGGGGAAATGAATTAGTCGAATTGCAATATAAGTGTTACCATGCTCCGGTTTTTACGCTCTAATTATTTTTCAGCTTTCAATTTAATTTTCCTTTTCTGAAGAAGAAAAGAGCAACAACAACAACAAAAAATACACACACAACATAAAAATGTTCTGTGAGTGTATATGTTTTCTTCATGTTTAATACAAACACACACACAAATATAATCACATATGCAAACACTAAATATTAATAGTAACTACACCAACAACAACACCAACAACAACCGGTAACAGTTACAAAACATTTACTTACTGTCGAGTTTGCAAAGGTATTATAACTTTGTTTGCAAGTATTTATGTACACTTTGTTCGCAAAGAACTCGTTATTACAAAATAAAATAAGGGAATGTTTGCTAATGTGGCCCTACAGCTGGTATTCGGGCTATATAAGCTAAATGAATTATTCCAAATCCAAATACACCAGCCAGCTTATAGAGCACTATTTGTCTAAAGATTATTTTCTTGTGGCAACTAATAACATTTTCAAAACAACTCCAAAAGGTTCACATTAGCGAACATGTTCTTTTCATGATGCGTTTTTCTGCAACGTCACAATTAAACAAGGAAAAATGCGTACATTAGAAATATCGGAAATGAAACTTGAGACCAGACATGTAGCCAGACACGTAGCCAGAACTAAGTTTAACCGGCCCAACAACAACAATTGCAACAACAAGAGAAACTTTTTTTCTATGGATTGGAAAAGATAAATTTTTGAAAAAACAACAACATTTTTTTATTGTTGTTGTTGGGCCGGTAAAACATAGTCCTGGCTACGTGCCTGTTGCTGACAGTTGATAGTTTTGACGTATTCCAGCAACAACAGATAACAAACGTATGGTTGACTTTAGCGAACAGGCCATATTAGCGAATATACCCTTAATAAAATTAAGAAACAATAAATAACACAGCGCTACAAAATTTAAACCTCCAATCGAAAAGAAGAGTACCGACCATTGATCCGAAATATTTCGGCCATGCTAATTCCAATGGTGTACTCAGTTTTTCATTTATGAGTCAGATTTTTCGAAAATTTTCATTAAAGCTTTGCATATTTTAACGCAGTTTTTTATATATACAATTTTATAAATAAAATATTTTATCTTAGAAGTTTGTTATAATTTTTATTAAAAATAAAAATTATGTTTTTTTCGACCTTTAATTGTGCAATGAAAATGAAAATTATTCAAGTTCGAGGCCATACTCTATATTTCTTCATTAGGATATTGTCCTAACAAATAATCTATAGAGTTTTTTGTTTTCAAATTTATTATTTGATCCTTTCAGGAATGTGTTGATAGATCTAAAAATATAAAAAGGAGAGAAAAACAAAAAACGTGTATTGAATATCCACCAGAGGTGGATCTTGCACATCAAACAAATTTTCAATTTATTTTTTGATCAATGGTTTAGTTCTCATGTAGTGAGTAAACTAGTTCATATGAATGTTTGATGTTTGGCATGGGATTGTTACCGCTTTCAAAACGTGTTCTGATGATGGGAACCTAGAAAATTCCCGAAATAGATCTATCAACACATTCCTGAAAGGGTCAAATAATAAATTTGAAAACAAAAAACTCTATAGATTATTTGTTAGGACAATATCCTAATGAAGAAATATAGAGTATGGCCTCGAACTTGAATAATTTTCATTTTCATATTTTATCTTAGTTTTTTTATGGAAAATCCATAAAATACATTCACCCGGTAACCGATTCGATGCGGGTATCGGTATTGATAACGCTATTTTAGTTTATTTCGATAACGGTATTTTAAGGGTAACGATATTTCAGTTATTTCGGAAACGGTTTTTTTAGCGTTAACGGTATTTTGCTTATTTCGGTCTCGATATTTTAGCGGTAACGGTATTTTAATTATTTCGGTAACGTTATTTAGGGATAACGATTTTTCAGTTAATTCGGTAACGGTATTTTTAGGAATTATTTTAGTTATTCAGGTATTTTCAATGCACATCGACAATTTAGCTCTTTATGCCCGAACTCTAATGACTTGCTAGTTTATAAAAAAAACTTTGGGAAAATATATCTCTATTTTCAGCGATTATTTTTTTCTGATTTTGTCAGATTATTTCGGTAAAGGTATTTTAATGATAACGCTATTTCAATTACTTTGGCAACGGTATTTTAGCGATAACGATATTTTAATTATTTCGGAACGGTATTTTAAGGATATTGAATTTTTAGTTATATCGATAACGGTATTTTATGGATAACGGTATTTCAATTATTTCGGTAACGGTATTTTAGCACATTCGCGGATAGTTCATTTTCTAATGTTCCCCTCGTGGGTCACATGCTGTAAATCCCGTCTTGCTTTTGCTGATGTGATTAGGTACGCAACTTGTGTTTGCAATTGTGACTGAACGTTTTTTTTTTTGTTCTATGTCACATAGAGTGGAGCGGAAAAAAATTTACTATGACACTTATATTTGCAAACCATAATTGCTGCGGGAGTTACCGTCTTGTCAGAATGATATAATAAATAAATAAATAAATTTTGTATCTAACAAAAAAAAAAAAAAAATGCCGTCTTGTCCGCGAATTTGTTAGGGATAACGATATTTAGTTGAAAGGGTTTTGAATAGATAACAGTATTTTAGAGGTATTGCCTGCCATCCCTGCTTCATAAACATTCGGGTATCAAATTTGGTTAATAAATGCGCAGCATTAACAAGTAAATCTGCGTTTTTCTCAGTTTTTACTATATTTTACCATTTTTGCACAATTTAACTAAAAAAACAAATCCAAGCAAACATTTAAAAAAGAAAAAAAAAAAATAGAATGTGCGGTTCATGCATAAAGTCGAAATGTGCCTAAAATTTATATGGCACCATAGCGAAAAAGAACAACCTATGAGTTCATCTTTTCGTATAATATGTAAATAGCTTATAAAATTATGTGTACCAAATAGGTTTTTATTCGCGAAAAAAATAGTAAAATATAGTAAAAAAAAAAAAAATAGTAAAATGTAGTAAAAAAAAAAAAATAGTAAAATATAGTAAAAATTGTTAATGCTGCACATTGATTAAACAAATTTTATATTCGAATGTTTATGAAGGTCTTTTACGTATTTTGAATAAAAAACTAAGACAAAACATTTGATTTCAAAAATTGTATATATTAAAAACTGCATTAAAACATGAAAAACCTTAATGCAAATTTGCAAAAAATCTGGTAAAAAATGTAGTAAAAAAAAAAAAATAGTAAAATATAGTAAAAATTGTTAATGCTGCACATTGATTAAACAAATTTTATATTCGAATGTTTATGAAGGTCTTTTACGTATTTTGAATAAAAAACTAAGACAAAACATTTGATTTCAAAAATTGTATATATTAAAAACTGCATTAAAACATGAAAAACCTTAATGCAAATTTGCAAAAAATCTGGCCCATAAGTGAAAAACTGTAGACGCCATTAAAACCAGCGATGGTCGGTACTCTTTGTTTTTATTTTTCGAGTTACACAGTGTAATCCACGTAAAGCCGAAAATTAACCTAGTGTTATCCTAGAATCGTTATTAAACTTCAACACCATTTCCAAAACAAAAACTGACAAACTAAGAAATGTAATTTTTAAATTGCATTTGATTTTCACAAAATTACACAAAATTACAATTACCAATTGAAATTCCAAAAATAGCAGCCGAAATTCAAAAAATAAGATCTTAATACTTCCACATGAAAATAAAAAAATACCATTGTGGTGCGTTGTGGTGTAATGGTTAGTGCGTTGGACTGTTACACAGATGGTCCCGGGTTCGATTCCCGGTGACGACAACGTCAATTTAGAATAAATAATATGTATGAGTTTTCTATCACTTATATGTTTTGCAGCGCCCACCTTCGGTGTTCCCATAGCACTTAACCCCACAGAAGTAAAATAATGAATCAATCCTATGAAACAAAAAGCTTCAATAAATTTGCCAACTCTACATCAGGTGGCGAGGAAGTTAGAAGCCCTTCATCTTTCACCACCTTTCATCTCTCCACTACCCCCCTTTCCAAATAAAGCAACACAGTAATTAATAGGAAGAATTTCCTAAGTGTTGCTTCTCTTTATTAAAAAAAAAAAAAACAAGATGAAAATAAACATTGGAAATCCGAAAATACCAATTTAAATTCAAAAAATACCAATTAAATTCAAAATTAAACAAATGAGAGTAAAAAAAGTAATGTAAATTTAAAATTACAATTGCAATTCCAAAAATATCAAATGTAATTAAAAAAACCAAAAGCAATTCAAAGAATGCACTACTCAACAATTTTCAACTTTCCCACAACATATTTTTAATAGACTTCAGGTATGCTGAATGGAAATCTGGCAAAAAACAAAATTTTCTCATTTGCAGTTTTTGAAATATCGCGGTTGTTAAATTTACCCCATTAATCCCCTTTTCCGTATATTTTTCTTAATTTTTCAAAAGTGGACCGAAATATCATGAAATTATTTTAAGAACATAAATCTACACAAAATTATCTTTAATTTGAGTATGATATGTTGATGGTTGTTTCAGGATATGTTATCGGGATATCAACGAAGTTGAAAATTTGACATGTTTAGTTTTATCCTAATACATTTTATGTAAAATAAAAATTGTTTTAAATTGGTCACTACGCGTAAAATTAACAATCCACAGAACACAGGCTTCCCAATAACGAATTCGGTAATACCGAAAATAACGAAATTCCAGCTATTTTGTTAAATTTGAAATACCTACTTTAAGCCAATACCGATTTCGGGAGTTAAATCAGCGACGATCAACATTGTCATCAGATCTTCAATATTTACATTGTCGAACAGCTTTTAGTAAACCTGGTTGTAATAAGAATGTTTTTTAAGTTTTGACTAAAAAATCCAATTAATGGTATTTGTTTTTAATATATTGCAACGTCTTTGCCTGAAATCAAAGCTGTTGACGATGGCATTATAATGCAAGATGAATATAGACCATAGTAACCGTGTTTTCAATTAACCGTGCTGAATGAGGTACCGTGGAACTCGGATAATCAAGGTTCAACTGTATTCAAAACTATAATAATGTTAACTCTATAATGATATTAACTTCAAACAAGAGGGGCAAATATTTACAGACGGTTTACGATTTCTTGCTGACCATATCACTAGCAAATTTACGAATTTCGGACGGGTTACATTAAGATTAAAAAAAAAAACATATTTTCCTAAAGATATTTTTTTAAAAAACACCAAACAAATCAATATTTATTTTTTTTGTATTATATTTAGCCTCAACTCAAATACCCGGGGGAAAAATATTTAGTGGTTTTTTTATAAGACTATTAACCCTTAACCACAAAATGTCTGAAATTTGACATTATTTTTAAAGCTCAAATTATGAATACAAAAAATTAAATTAATAAACTAATAAAGGAAATGAGAATTTATAAAAATAGTTTTAAAATGAATTTAAAATATATATTTTTTCATAATCCATAAACATTTCTAAAACACAACTAAAGGGTGTTTCTAATAGAGGCATAGAATTTTTGAAATGGAATAAAACAAAGAAGAGTTTTTTAAATTGACATGAAATTTACTTTATTCGGAAGATAATCTTCTGGCATTATAATTTAAATATGACTTCTGGCATATAACCGCCACGGCTGGCTCGGACGTAGTCTAATCTGGAGGTCTAATTTTCGATGACTTTTTCCAACATATGTGGCCGTATATTGGCAATAACGCGGCGAATGTTATAATCCAAGGGGTCAATCGTTTCGGGCTTATCGGAGTAGACTAGCGACTTCACATATCCCCACAGAAAATAGTCCAGCGGCGCTAAATCGCACGATCTTGGAGGCCAATTTACGGGTCTGAAACGTGAAACTATGCGGTTACCAAATGTTTCCTTCAATAAATCAATTGTGGCACGAGCTGTGTGACATGTTGCGCCGTCTTGTTGAAACCACAAAAAAAACTTCCCAACATTTGCAAAATTCTCGTATTTCGAACAGAACCATGATTTTCAAAATAAATTTGCACAATGTCGAAGCGTTGTTCAGGCGTCAGTCTATTCATGTTGAAATGCGAAACCAAACAAAACATAAATCACTTGACAGCCGCAAAAATGGCCGCCAGTTAAAAAAGTTTGGACAACTTAAAGTTCGGACAAATGAAAAAGTTCCAGAAAATTGAATAAAAATGGAAATCTATAAATCTGTGATGATGTTTTTAAAAGAAAAAGTAATCCAATTTTTTTAAGTTTTTATTGCAAACAGGACTTCGAGCAACCAAATAGGCTCAAAAACTAATAAGCAATTGGGTCAAAGAGTATTACTAAAACTATAATATTTTCAATTAAAGTGGTTCATCTAAAAGAGGCTTATTTTCGAGTTTTAAAAATGTTTACATTCAAATCAGCTTTGATAACAACTCAAAAGTTGTTTTGAGTTACTTTTGTGTCCGAAAGTTTCTCATCCGTTTCTGATTTCCGCAAGGGTATTCTCAGCTGAGAATAATGGAAATAACAACCCCGCAAACCATAGTTAGGAGTTCCAGTGAACCCTAAGGTCGACCACAGATATTTTCCCTCTCAAACAAAGCTCCAGAATCAACCGACTAATGGCGGTATAACCACACCATCCGTTTTTAGTAAGAAATGGCTAAGAACACTAGGTGACATTGGGTGCGTATGAAATCCTGAAAGACCACAACATGAAATATAAACAAGGCAGCAGCCCTGCCACAAAACTAGGCAACCTGGGCCAGTCACCCATCTTGTCCGAAACATTAGCGATCAATGAAACCATAATGAATGCAGTGAAAGAAAACAACAAAACTCGATAACCGATTACATTCTTTGACATGAAAAAGGAAACACGATTTTGGTGAGCTCAATGTAAATGGAGATACGCTCATTAATTTTTGCAAGACCAGAATACTTGTTAAAACTACGTGGCATCCCCCAACAGGATAACACAAAACCAAATCAATCATGTCTATATAAGTAGATCGTGGAGAAAGAAATAGCCTTCTGGATGTAAGAACTTTCAATAGCGCAGATATAAGATCCGACCATTTCTTAGCCATAGCAAGAATTCAAATGCGCTCGCAGAATCCGATACAACGTAGAAAAATTAAATTCACCAACAACAAAAGCTGAGTTTGTTTCATAAAATTATAAATTATCTACGGCAACATTGATCCACGATGTCAACATATATGATATGTGGTGAACTTTCAAAAAATATTTTATTTTTTTAGTTTGTATTCCGTTATTGGCGCGATGACATCAACTTGGTATACCTCAAAATGTATAAAGTTACACCATTTTTCAAACACTGTTCTCAAAACGCAATTCCATTAAACGGCGCAAAACCCCTATGGAAAAAACTGCCAAAGTTGAAAAGTCGGGAAATTTTGGTTTCTCTTGTAAACCACCTTACGATATGGAAATTCCTTTTTTAGTGAATGTATACCCCCATGTCTTTTGTTTTCATTTTACATTGGTTTGTATCTGAAAGTTAAAAACTATGAGTAAAATAATAAAATAAATAGTTTAAATATAATGAACTGAACCCTGTCCATCGTTCCTCTCAATTCATAAAACTTCGAGAAAAAAGAGGCATCAGAAGTCACCCTATGGGGAATGAGGAGTCAAATGTCCTAAAAGGGACTGGTTAAAGAAGGACTTATCCCAGGACTGGTATAATTTAATACTGAAGTGGGTTAAGCAGTGTCAATTGTCCTAAAATTACCAATACTGTGACTGGTAAAGGGAGGTCATACCACTTAGACAGAAAGCTTATTAACAAGCATTGGAAGCTGTTTAGTTTTCGTTTATTTTATACGACATGGCCATTTTGCGACAGTCTTGTGTTATGTTCATCTTTGGTTAGTCCTGTGGCATGCCACTATGTGGTTTAAAGCAGGACAAATGACCCCCTTCTATGACAAGCCAATGTTAAATGTTGCCAGTTGTTTACATAGGGTAGGGTTTAGCACGAAGTGACCGATCCTGTGGCACACGCAGAACCGGTCCCATTCCCCATAGGGCAGTTTCCACAGGTGTCGAAAATGTGTCAAGTAGATCATATACATATGTACATACATACATATATACATACATACATATATACCCTGCAGTCAGCCTGGGGTCAAGTGTGCCTTTGTCAACACTCTTTTCTCTAGCGACAACTGCACCAGTGAAAAAGTCGACAACTTTCCTTCTACGCACGAGTAGAAACTAGCTACAGACAACAGATCTAGTATATTTCTGGTGACACTGTCAACGAAGTCGTCGACAGTTTGTTTTTTTTATTATTTTGCTCTTTCAATAGGTACATATTTTTTTAACTGAGCAACAGTTTTTCTCTTCTTGCATATTATTGCGTCATATTCTTTTGTTGATTAAACACGTGCTCGCAGTAAAAATAAGTTTATAAGTTTAAATAATATTAAAAACAGACTGATTTAAATAATTTTTAGTTGTATAAGGTTCTATTTAAAAACTATGTAATTTTAGCTTTTCTTAATAAAAAATTTCCTTCAGACAAAAAATATATGTGTTTAAGTGTATCGCCTTAACCTCTGTAAAAATCTAGCTCCAGGATCGCCTGAGAAGCGCCAAATATGTAGACCAGAGTTACTAAAATGCACTAGTGAATCTGTGGTTCAAATGTCTCCATGTGGTCCTAAAAGAACTACCACGTCAGTAGTGATAAGGTCTACTGGTGGATTTTCAATGACAAGCCTGTGTTAGATGTCAATAGTAGATTACATTGGCTGGGGCATAGCTGGTCAGTAGTACTGGTGACAATGTCACTAGTACAACACTACAGTTTTACTACTCACATTCCCTGCAGGGTATATACAATAAATTGAAATATATTAATGCATTGGATCAGCCCTTATGAATTTTAAGTATTAAGAGATCCTTATACTCCATATTCTCGTTTTACATAATTAATGCATGCTGGCCCACAGTGCAGTCTCGTGACTGATATTCCAAATACTTTTTGGGCATACGTTTTATGTTTGCGGCTTTAAAATTTGTCACAGTTGTTGCATACAAATATGTATGTTACACTTTCTTGTCGGTGTGTGTGCGTTTTTTTTTTTTTGTAGTTTTGTATAGTGACTGAGCTATTGAATGAGTCATACAAAAAACATATAAGAAGAAAACTATTTGAAAAGATGCCATGAGATATACATACATACATACATACATACATACATACATACATACATACATACATACATACATACATACATACATACATACATACATACATACATACATACATACATACATACATACATACATACATACATACATACATACATACATAAATACATACATACATAAATCTAATACATACATTCACACTTTGTTTAATTTAATGCAACGAAAAATGGAATGCAATGAATTTCTATGTTGCATTATATATTTACAACAAAACAAACAAAACACATGCAACTAATGGGCGTTGAAAATAATGAAAAGTGTAAATAACTACACATACTGATGTACGTTTGTGTGTGTGTATTTTTCAAATTAAACCATGAATATAATTTAATTTTTATGTGACAATTAAATAACTTAATTTTAATGCATTTTCTTCTAAAGGATCACAAACTAAAACATATGGCCGAATTGCAACAGTCTGTTGTTACTGATCAGGATACACGTCTTCAAATACAGGGACAAATTCTGCAGTGGGAGGAAAATCTTGAACGTTTACATTGTGAACAATTTCGTTTGCGTTGTTATATGGCATCTTTGCAGAGCGGCGAATTGCCAAATCCAAAGGTAAGTCATATTTAGAATAACTAAACATAGTTACGTACATAAAAAATCTCAAGAAAATATCAAAAATATGTATTATATTATATATGTAAGTATATAAATGAGGCTTAAAGGAAAGTGCCATCCGAATTGAAAAGTGTATTTTGGAGACTGCAACCAATTAATTCTGTTAATCCAACCAGATTCGAATGCGATTTCTGAATATTTTAGGTGTTGCAACAAAAATTCAATTGTGTTAACCGAATTTAGTTGTGAATACCAATATTTTGTTGGATCAACCGATTTCAGTCGTAGTAACCGAATTATAGTTGGCAAATGGCAAAATTTGTCTCTATGTGTAATCATATTATGATTGGAAGTACGTCAACTCAATCAAGAAAATTGTAGATGGTCCCTCTGCAATTTCAACGAAATTCACCATAATTGTCATACACGACAAGCAATCGACAAAACATAAATTTTAGATTCCGGACTAGGGTGTCCCAAAAACACTTTTGTTGAGCTACGCACAAAGGTACCTCAAATAATGAGAGAAGGTGTCTATCATAATATATTGTCAAAATTTCTACATCCTACGACTACTGGAAGGCGGTGCACCGCGATCATTTGTGTTGGCTATTTCACCCAAAATCATAAAAATTTGTATCTTCCTACCGAGTTGATAATCATTTATAACGGTGGCATGAAGATAGCTTATTATCCACATATAGTCAAAGGTTCCTAATTTTTGATACTAAAGCTATTTTTAAAAAAATTTTTTTTTGTTTCGTTGAGATATGTGAAAAATTGCGAATATTATTTTTTAAACTGTTGTTATTCAATGCAGTAAATAATAATATCGTAATATTTAGACAAACAAATATATATCTAAAAATATAAAAATACCAAAATTTATTTTAAACCGCTATAAATCTATTCTTAACGAACAGTCCTTATAAAGGATAAATCAAATAATCTAATCTAAAAATACACCATACAGTGGAAATTCAACTCTTAACTAGCAGTCAAAATAATTTAAGAGTACAAGACAAAAACTTAAGAATAATAAAAGCCACCATTAAGAGCTCATAGAATAAGGACAAAGTAAACGGTGCAAAGAAATCTAGTCAATTTGTGCCAAAACAACATAACTACCATCTATACCTTACAATCCTGTAAGATCTGACAACCGTCTGTACATAGCTTAAGAATTCATCTTTGCCGAATAGAACAAACAACAGTCAAGCGTATGATCACCGAATATGGAATTTGATGTAGAAGCTGTAGCCAACCTCAATTATCTCGGGGAAAAGGGAGCCTTGATCTTTTATCTTTGTCCTATTGCAGCAGCTAAAAGGCAACATGACTTGTTAACCATAATGTAATTATATCATTTAAAGTTAACGACGCGACGTAGCAAAATGTGGCTACAAATATATCATGTTAGAAAATTGCAAAAAGAAATCTGCAACTTCATTTTGTCAAATATTTCACTACAAAAACCATTCGTGTCTCGACAATTTATTGAACTTTTTTTTTCTTCTTTACAGTCACTACTAACTCATGTCTCACGTCCTACCAAAAATACTCTAAATAAGTTGGGCGTTTTTACGGTTTCTTCGTTCCATGCTTTCATCTGCGCCCGTTCACCCTCCTTGCTTAATAATTTATTAGCTGGTCGTGGTGCCACTAAACGGCGTCCGCCAATGCTGTCCCGGTCGAATAGTGGTTCCAGTCGTCGCTCATTGCAGGTAAGTTGTATTTGGTATGTTAGTACTATTTGTACCAAAACCGTAACCGTGACGAAAATTTTTGGACATTTTCTTTTACTATAAGAAACTCTTATTTTTTCGGATATATCATTTCTAATTAATTTTGACAAGCTAACACAAACATTTTTAAATTGCTACAGATATGTTGCACCTTGACAAATTTAAAAAAAAATATTGTACAAGAAAGATTTGCTGTGTGTTTCACTCCGATTTGGATACATTTTGAATATATTGTAGAAGACGCGAAAACAATTGATCCCTATTTTGTGTGCTCAATCTCATATTTAGATGGTCAGAACGGGGTTGAGAACTTGTTTGTTTTAATTTATTTTAATTATTTTAATGCAGCGGGAAATATAATTTGGACCTTATAATGATGAACTTTTCAAATTAAACATTGAAGCATGATATACAAGAGACAGAACAGAGCTAACCTGGTTAAAAATATCCAAGAAAGGATGATGGACGTATCTCCTAAATGCTGCCTAAAATAGAGAACTATATGTTATTTCAAATTTGTTCATAATTCTATTTGTATGATCACTAACATCCGAATAACGGATATGCAAATAACGAAGAAGAATGCAGGGGTTTGCGCGATTTTTAACGTTTTCGTGTTTAGTATGTCAGTCAATTTTTTTATTTTTTTTTTTTAATTTTCAACAATTTAAATCTCCAATTTGCACCAAATAAGTTTTAAATTTAGAATTTTTCATATGCTAAAAAAGTGTGAACACCTAAAGGCAAGTATACGCGAACAATATTATTTATCCATCTACCAAAAATCAACCAATCAAAATATTTAATTTTTAAATAAAGGGTCCGCCATCTAACGTTTTTTTTTTCAACTAGTGCTTATTTCGTGAATGGTAACACTTAGCTCATGTCTGATTTGACAGATAATTAGTTTTGATCCTTCCGCTGAACGAATATGGTTGTGAAAACGCTTGAACAACGCTGGGAAATATTGCGACATTACTTTGAAAATCATGGTAATATTGCAGAATGTGTGCGAAAATTGCGTACGGATTTTGGAAGAAGAAAAGCACAAAGTGAAAGAAACTGGCATCCTCATCGATAAACCAAAGCGTGAAAAGCCAAAAACAGTGCGTACACCCGAGAATATTGCTGCTGTGGCAGAAAGTGTGCGTGAAGCGCCATCAACATCAATTCACCGTCGTTCTCAACAATTGAACATTTCGGAGACATCATTGAGACGAATTTTGCATAAAGACCTTGGTATGACGCCATACACAGTTCAATTGGTTCAGGAGTTGAAGCCAACTGACCATCCAATGCGTTTCCGCTTTGCTAAGTGGGCCTGTGATCGAAGATCGCATTATCAGCCGCAGAGCTGATGTCGTTTGGCCACCTCGGAGGCGCGATTTGACACCGTTGGACTATTATTTGTGGAAGCCATTTTTGAAATACAGCTGCACACAATTGATAATGTGCTTAAAAATTGGACCGATCGTGTAGGCTACTGCATGGCCAGCCGAGGCAGCCATTTGAATGAAATTATTTTCCATTATTAACCGGAAGGATTGTACTTTCAAATAAAAAAAGAAATTTGAGAAAATATTCAGTAGTTTTTTTATAGCATTTTCAAAAAAAAAAAAAGTTATTTGGCGGACCCTTTACTTTGTTCTGATTGGTTTAATTTAAAAAAATATATAAATAATAATGAAAATGAAAATTCTACAGTAATTAATATAAAAAATTAATTACGATTGTCATTGTCTGACGGTTGCAAAACACTTTCTAACATAAAATTTGAATAAAACTTGCTTAACGGCGACTCAATCTCTAACCTACACTTGGTATCCAACTATTGTATGTGAATAAAGCGCATCATAAAACGTGATAATTACTTGTGAAAAAGAGATAGGATTAAGAAGAAAAAGCATTCTAGTTGAGAAATGAATTGTGCATTGGTATTAGCTAATTCTGTCTCTTCTGATCAAAACAATATTTGTGTGTACGTAGTGTGACCAAACTCCAATTTAGTCGCAGTCAACGCTGTGTCGACCGTGGCTCAACTGGTTAAGAGGTGAGATTACGATGCATAGCTTTGATGCTAAGACTGTGAGTTCAAATCACAGTACGACACCAAAAAATAAAAAGTTTTTCATATAGAGCAAAATTAACAATATAAAATACTTTGTTCAATTGACACATAAATTAACCACTGACGAGTCCCAGGAGGGGGACGAAACTGCGGCAGTCTGGTGTATCCCTTGTGTCCGTAAAATTTTTCAATAAAAATGTTTTCTTCTTCTTCTTCCTGTAAAGAGACTAACTAAAGAAAATTATTCAAGTTCGAGGCCATACTCTATATTTCTTTATTAGGATATTGTCCTAAAAAATAATCTATAGAGTTTTTGTTTTAAAATTTATTCTTTGACCCTTTCAGGAATGTGTTGATAGATCTATTTTCTAGGTTCCCATCATCAGAACACGTTTTGAAATAGATTATTTGTTAGGGCAATATCCTCATAAAGAAATATAGAGTATGGCCTCAAGCTTGAATAATTTTCATTTTCATTGCACAATTAAAGGTCGAAAAAAACATAATTTTTATTTTTAATAAAAATTATATCAAACTTGTATCAATAATATTGATAGTGTGTACCCCACTTAACAAGGAAAGTATTTCATTTTCAATATAATTAGGATAATGTAATAAAAAATCTCTCGCTGTTGAGTCCTGTCACCAATTTATTTCAATTATCATGAAACTATGTTTTTGCAATGTGTTAAATTAACTTTAAACCATTAACAAATATTTTTATAGATTTGTTAGTACTTTTCGTATATATTAGAGTGGGCCAAAAAGGTAATTACATTTAATAATTTTAAATCGAGTATTGCGGCAAAGTTGTGATATGACATTTGGATAACGCTTTTAAAACTTTTATAATAAACAAATTACCATTCGATATACGTAAATTATAAGAAGTTCTAAGAATTTTCCAAAAATCTAAAATTGTTCACAAACGTCAATAGATTTAATAAGTTTAAGTTTCGTTCCACTCTAATATACATCAATATTCATCAAATATAAAAGATGGACAGTGCGCCAAGATGGATATGGCGTTTAA